>CM055118.1:127140857-127575857 GCA_029206835.1 Rana muscosa
ATCACAATATAGCACAAGGAAAATTAACTCACTGTCCTTACAGGTCCCTGGAAACAAGGACTTGCAGAGTGAAAGAAACTGACACTGTCCCTACCTAGAGTTTTCTGTCCCTAGAATAAATGTTTTTTTTAATCACAATATAGCACAAGGACAATTAACTCACTGTCCTTACAGGTCCCTGGAAACAAGGACTTGCAGAGTGAAAGAAACTGACACTGTCCCTACCTAGAGTTTTCTGTCCCTAGAATAAATGTTTTTTTTAAGCACAATATAGCACAAGGACAATTAACTCACTGTCCTTACAGGTCCCTGGAAACAAGGACTTGCAGAGTGAAAGAAAAAAAACACTCTCCCTACCTACAGTTTTCTGTCCCTAGAAAAAATGTTTTTTTTAATCACAATATAGCACAAGGAAAATTAACTCACTGTCCTTACAGGTCCCTGGAAACAAGGACTTGCAGAGTGAAAGAAACTGACACTGTCCCTACCTAGAGTTTTCTGTCCCTAGAATAAATGTTTTTTTTAATCACAATATAGCACAAGGACAATTAACTCACTGTCCTTACAGGTCCCTGGAAACAAGGACTTGCAGAGTGAAAGAAACTGACACTGTCCCTACCTAGAGTTTTCTGTCCCTAGAATAAATGTTTTTTTTAAGCACAATATAGCACAAGGACAATTAACTCACTGTCCTTACAGGTCCCTGGAAACAAGGACTTGCAGAGTGAAAGAAACTGACACTGTCCCTACCTAGAGTTTTCTGTCCCTAGAATAAATGTTTTTTTTAAGCACACTATAGCAGAAGCACAAAACACACTGACACTCTCCCTACCTATCCTTCTCTTTCCCTAAACTAAAGGAATCCAGGTTAAGCAAGAAAGAAATAACAGTCACTGTCCCTGCCTATGCTACTCTATCCCTGCTCCGGAACACACTACACTAGGCCGCCGTGCTGGCGGCCTTTTATAGTGTGGGGCGTGTACTAAACACCCTCAGCAATAATTGGCCACAGGCATCCTGCCTGTGGCCAATCATTGCTCTCCTCGCTGCCGGCGCTGTGATTGGCCAAGCATGCGGGGTCACAGTGCATGCTTGGCCAATCACAGCGCCTGGATGACACTGCGATGGCGTAGTGCATTGTGGGCCGTTCGCGTCACTCGAATTTGGCGCGAACGGCCCAAATCGTTCGATCTTCGTCGAACGATCGAACAGCCAATGTTCGAGTCGAACGTATGTTCGACTCGAACACGAAGCTCATCCCTACTAGCAGGACTTTTTTTACCGCCCTGCCAGCGCACCGCTCCAGTCTAGTGTGAAAGCCCTCTGGCTTTCACATTGAAGTGAGAGGAGAGGCACTTTTAAGGCGCTTTGCAGGCGCTATTTTTAGCATTATAGCTCCTGCAAAGCGCCGGTTTTCCCGTCGGAAAAAAAAACGCCTCAGTGTGAAACACACGACCGGTTTTCCCGTCGGAAAAAAAAAACGATGGTTTTCCCGACGGAATTCCTCTCAAGCCTGCCTTTCATACACACAGTCACACAAAAGTCCGGTGAACTTTTGACTGCCAAGAACGCGGTGACGTAAAAAACTACGACGAGCCGACAAAATGAAGTTCTATGCTTCCGAACATGCGTCAAATTGTTTCCGAGCATGCATGTTTTTTTTTCCGTCGGAAAAGCATACAGACGAACGGTTTTCCTGCTAGGATTTTTCCTGACGGGAAAAAAAAGATCCTGCTCTCTTTTTTTTTTCCCCGCAGTTTTCCCGTTGGAAAAACTGCGATGGAGCATACACACGGTCAGAATTCCCGGCCAAAAGCTCTCATCGCAGTTTTTCCGACGGGAAATCCGGTCGTGTGTACGAGGCATTAGACATTAAAAATTAACAAAGCACATGCAACTTTAGTATTTACTAACCTAAATCCAAAGCACTGAGTCCGGTTCCTCTCTGATCTGTCCTCTCTCTGCAATCTGCATGACTCACACTTAATGGACGACTACAACGCGGTCGGCCGGTTCTTGGAGGGCATATCAGGAAGTCCTCCTGTGATCGCATCCCCCATGCGCCCGCTGTGGCACGCATCCGGCAATCTTGGTGATTGCTGATCACAGATCGGGGTAAAGAGCCAATTACAGCACCTCTAAACCACGTGATTAGCTGTGCCAAATCACAGCTGATCAGGATATAAACACACTTCCTGGTTATTGGCATTCCTTTCCTCACGCTGTCATATCTTGAGGAGAGGAGAGAGACGGTCCCCTGCAAATGTGAAAGGGGACATCTGCACTGATCATCAGGGCACTGATCATCAGTGTCCTGATGATCAGTATATGTAAGTGTAGTGGGGTCCCCATATTTGGGGCCACTATATTTGAAATTGAGGGGGTAGCCTGAGCATTAGTTTGGCTCAGGCTGTTTGTTTTCTTTAGAATTGGACTCTGTTCTGCTGCGATGTTGTCTGATCATGCAGTTCCCTTTGACCTGCATTTGGCGATGTTACCCAGGTCCTAGGTTGAACCACAGGAAATATTGCAGCGTGATTGGGTGTCCTCTCTCGGCAGCCGTGCAGTGGGCATGGTCTGCCTGCTGTGCATGCTGAGAGAGGGTACTTAAGGGGCAGACGCCATTGGGTCTTCGTCCTCGGCACGTACCTCACCTTCGGTGGCCCTCATGGCCAGGGGTGCGTGTGAATGTGCTGGGTCCCGGGCACCTTTAGCCCGAGGCCCCATCGTTCCAGGTAGGCCCAGTCCCTTTAACTGAGGCCTACAACCAAGCAACGGAATCCCAGGGTGCCCGTGGGAGGCAACCAGGGGAGGACCTTTCTAAGGGGATTGGTGAAGGATGTCGCCGTCTCGGGAGAGGCCTGGTTACCTGTCGGAGGGAAGGATTCTGTGATACACCATAAGCTTTTGTAACATGCCCCATTGGTACCTATGGTCTCTTGTTACAAGTGCTGAAAAGTTTGGGACTTAAGAGCTAAAAGGTTCTGTGGCAGAGGATCTTCCTAACACGTCCCTAGGAGAAACCAAGCTAAAGTAATTGTTCGTGCTCCACTCCGGCTGCTAGGACCGTGAGAGGGAACTATCCGGGTGAGCAAAACCCACTCAGGCTTGAGTGGCGACGAGGGTAAATAAGTGTCGCGTGCCTGAACCTGCCTCCCTATCCAACTCTATCTCTATCTTCAACTTTCCTACTAAGTTACTAGCAAAAAGAAAATAAACTCGTCTGTTGGAGTTTAATACTGTCTTGACATTGGCCTTCTTATTAGAGAAAATAGACTTTTCCATACACTCTGGGGACGAGAACCAACGGAAAGAGGTAACTCGCTGCAGGACCCAAAACTGTTAACACCGCTCACCCTCTTCGCAACGGAGGAAACTGGGCATGTGGCATGGTGTGTCCTATCCTGCAAGTGGAGGTAAGCAGGACAGGGATCTGTGTGCTACATAAGGGTTTACAACCACCTTAACCACTTGACCTCCGGAAGATTTACCCCCCTTCATGGACAGGCCATTTTTTGCGATATGGCACAGCCTTACTTTAACTGACAATTGCGTGGTCATGCGACGCTGTACCCAAATAAAATGTATGTCCTTTTTTCCCACAAATATAGCTTTCTTTTGGTGGTATTTGATCACCTCTGCATTTTTTAATTATTTGCACTATTAACAAAAAAAAAACAGACAATTTTGAAAAAAAAACAACAATATTTATTATTTTCTGCTATAAAACATATCCATTAGAAAAATGCAAAAATGTGAATTTCTTCATCAGTTTAGGCCAATATGTATGCTACATGTTTTTGGTAAAAAAAAAATCCCAATAACCGTATATTGATTGGTTTGCGCAAAAGTTATAGCGTCTACAAACTATGGGATAGTTTTATTTATTTATTTACTAGTAGTGGCTGCAATCAGCGACTTATAGCAGGGCTGTGATATTGCAGAGGACAATCTGACACTGTCTGACACTTTTTGGGGACCAGTGACACTAATACATCAGTGCTGAAAATATGCATTGTCCCTGTACTAATGACACTGATTAGGAAGGGTTTAACAGGGGTGATCAAAGGGTTAAATGTGTGCCTAACTAGTTATTTTGTGTACTGTGGGAGGTGCTTTTACTAGGGGAAGGCATGTATCTGTGTCACTGCTTTGCAGGAACACAGGATTAATGCCTTCTTTACTGACAGAAAGACAATCTGCCTTGTTTACATAAGCAGACTGCCGTTCTGCCTATGTATCGAATGATCAGCGGGTGCTGGCACACATCGAGTCCAGGGTACCCGTAGATCAGCTCCAGCTGTGTATGATCACAGCGGGAGTGGGTTGCCGGCAGCCCGTATGCACGCCCCAGACCCGGAAGTGCAGGATCACGTATATATGCATAATCCTGCACACAGTGGCTGCGCTGTAGCAGTAAATCAGTGCTAAAAAAAATATGCACTGTCACTGTATTCATGACACTGGCTGGGAAGGGGTTAACATTAGGGGCAATTAAAGGGTTAACTGTGTGTTTGACCAGTGTTTATATGTACTGTGGGAGGTGCTTTGCAGAGACACAGGATACATGCCTTCCCATCTGTCAGAAGGCCGATCTTCCTTGCTTACATACGCAGACCGCTGTTCTGCCTCTCTGCTGGATATTGGATAATCGGTGGGTTCCAGCAGCAACCAGCCCAATTTAGATCCATGTATGGGCACTGGGGTTGTGCAGAAGTTGATCTACCGATCAACTTCTGTACAATCGCCCTGTCAGAGATTTCCCCGCTTGCAGTGTATTTTGTATCTCCCCACTGTCAGAATACAATAGGAGGATTCCCCCATCACATCAAATCTGTGAATGGAGGAATCAAGTCAGTTTTTTTTTATTCTACCCGCTGGTTGAACGAAAGAAACTGACTCATCTATGGGTTGTTTACTCCTACTAGTTTAAGGCCATGTCCCCATGTTCTTGATCCTACTTTCTATTTGAAAAGACTCCCTTCTTAGAGCCGGTTCACACAGGGGCGACTCGTCAGGCGACTCAGCCACCTAACAAGTTGCGTCCCGTTCTGTACAATGGAACTGTTCTAATGGGAGCGACTCAAGTCGCTCCGACTTAGCAAAAGGTTCCTGTACTACTTTGGGACGACTTCAGGGCGACTTACATTGACTTCAATACAGAAGTCATTTTGCAAGTCGCCTCTGAAGTCGTCTGCAGATCGCCTTGCCGAGTCGCGCGGCAAGTCGTGCCGCCCCAGTGTGAACCAACATTTATACCTTATTCACAACATTTAGGAGGCTATGTCACCAACGTACAAAAGTTGCTAGTTGAAGCAGATAAATCTAATGTTTTAAATGCTTACTTGCATAATTTTTCCAAAAACTATTATTTACTTTGAGTTTGCTAAGGAATTCGACCACTCCAGGAAAAGTCGATTCCCTAGCACAGACATATTTCCCCTTTCCTCTCGCCACATCATAGTCTCTTAACTTCTAGAAATGTCTAAATACTCTCTGTGCTGGTCCAGCTCCTCCACCCAGTGGCGTACTAAAGGGGTGCAGGGTAATGGGTGTGGTCCACACCAGGTACCAGGATTCTGAGGGTGATGGCTAGACGTGTGCAGGACGAAAAAATATGTTTTGTGTGGATTCCTTATTTAAATAGATTATTTTCGTTAAATTTGTTACATTAGTTTTGTTTGTTTTCGGAATTTGTTTAATTTAGTTCGAAATATGTAACCGCATTTGAAAAATGTGAAAAAATATTGAATCAGTATTTGAATTTGAATTTGAATTTAGAAAATTTGAATAGATTACAAAATAAAATTGAATAGAATAGAAAATATTAGAATAGAAAAGCAATAAAATACAAAAAAATAGAAAGAATATATAACTATCTTCCAAAATTGGAATTTCTAATAGAATGAATTTGAATAGAAAAGATTAGAATAGAATAGAAAAGAAAATAATAGAAATAAATACAGATGAATAGAACTGAAAATAAGAAAATATAATAGAACAGCATAGAAAAGAATAGAAAAACAATAGAAGGGGATAGAATAAAATAGAATAGAATAAAAAACATATAATATTTAACCATCTTCCGAAATTTGAATTTCAAATAGAATGAATTTGAATTTGAATAAAAAAAATTAGAATAGAATAGAAAATAATAGAAAAGGATAGAATAGAAAATAGGAGAATAGAATAGAAAATCAATAGAATAGAATAAAATAGAAAAATTATATTCTTTCTATTTTATTTTATCCTATTGATTTTCTGTTCTATTCATTTCTATAATTTTCTTTTCTATTTTATTCTTATCTTTTCAATTCAAATTCATTCTATTCGAATTTTGAATTTCAGAAGATGGTTATATATTCTTTCTATTTTATTCTATTCTGTTCTATTGTTTTTATATTCTATTATTTTCTATTCTATTCTCTTATTTTCTATTCTCTTATTTTCTATTATATTCTAATTCTATATCTTATCTAATAACTGTTATATATTTTTTCTTTTTTATTCCCTTCTATATTCATTGTTTTTCTATTCTTTTCTAGTCTCTTATTTTCTATTCTATTATTTTCTATTCAAATCTTTTCTCAAATTCATTCAATTAGTAATTCGAATTTCTGAAGATGGTTATATTCTTTATATTTTATTCTAGTCTAATGTTTTTCTGTTCTATTCTTTTCTATTCTATTCAATTATTTTCTATTCTATTTGTTTCTATTATTTTGGATTCCATTGTTTTGGATTCTTTTCTAATCCATTCGAAATTCTAATTTCAGAAGACGGTCATATTCTATTTTATTTTATTCTTTTCTATTCTACTGTAGTGGCCTCCACTCTCTCCCTCCAGTATCAATTCTTCTGTCTCTGGCTTTTGTCTAGGGGTACCTTGGGGGAGAGAGTGTGGGGTCACCACGCCAATGTTCCCACTGCAGATGCGTATGTAGTGGGAGACAATCTTCTTTTACCTTCGGGTCGGTGTTCTGCATCTGGAGCCTCCTCCTGGTTTCTTGAACAGTGTCTGCCAGTAAATGAGCCCCACACCAATAAAGTCCAACACTCCTTTATTCTTCTCGATGTAAAAGTGAACACAATCAGTTGGACTCCCTCAACGAACAGAACAGACAAGGGGGGTGTGGATGCGAGTAGGCCCAGGCACAATAAACTCTCTTACTTCCTTCCTAGAAGTAGATTCCTGCTCCCAATCGAGGAAGACATCCCTCCGGGCGGTCTCCGGAGGCTCACCCATAACTGGCAATTTGCTGCACCAGGTGTTCAGGTAAGTACACCCTCCGGTTCCTTACGCCACTGGATTCGGGTACCCACTCCCGGGGTCCCCTGGGAAGTCCATCCCTCGCGAAGCCTTAGTCCGGGACACTCAGTCCCAGACCTCCATCCAAGTACCTCACCCCAGGCTAAAGGTGCCTGGGATGGAACACGACCTCCGAACGTCCTCTAGGTCTAGGCCGCCTAGACTCCTGACACGAACCACCGCCCTCAGGCTGAAGGTGTCTGGGACTCGACTCCCGCCACCAAAAATGGCCGGCCCCTTTATACCCTCTCCCAGCAAGCATGGCGGGCTCCCCGCCCCACCATACACCCGCCGAGAGAGGCAAAAAATAGGTACGACACTGCAATGATGTCTCAACCCCGGGCCCAAAGTGACAGCGCCACCCGGTGGGCCCCAGGGAACCATACATCACAGTTTCCCCACCAGATTCAAACAGAAAAGCACATACCCGCTACACTACTTTTTACTATTCTTTTATTTTTTTCTAATTTGATTTAGATTCTAATTTGTTTACAAACTCGATTTAAATTTGTTTTCGAATCGAATTTCTCCTGAATTTAGGTTTGTTTTTTTAGATTTGTTTAAATGCGTTAATATTGTAATTCGGTAGTTCGGATACATCCGAATTTGCGAATAACGAAAAATGTCTCCGATTTTCGATTCGGAATGAAATGTGTGCACATGTCTAGGGATGGCCGACTGCCATTTATTTGTCAAACAGTGCAGTACTTATCATCCTAATTAGCAAAGTGTCAGTTCAGAGCTACGAGAGGCTCCTCCTTGGCTTTGGTCACATGACACAGCTGAGTGGAAGACCTTACTCACTCTGAATTGCCGGAATCTGGGGGGGGGATGGTTGTAATGAGCAGGTCTGTACTGAAGGGGGTCTGTATTGATGGGGGGTACTGTACTGAGGGGGTACCTGTACTAACAGGGCAGTCTGTATTACCAGAGTCTGCACCGACGAGGGGGTCTGTACTGGGGAATATCTGTACTGAGGGGTCTGTACTGAGTTGGTTGTACTAAGGGTTGTCTGTACTGATGAAGGATTTCTGTACTTAAGGGTGTCTGTACTGAAGGGTTGGGCTGGGAAAGGGGTCTGTACTAAGGTGGTGGGTTGGGAGGTGGGATTCGGGGTTGTAGGGGAAGACCTATACTGGGGAAGATTGGGGTTATTGGTTCAGAACTTTACTGTGGGGGATATGTGCTTAGGGGGGTATTTGTACTGGCAGGAGGGGGTCATTTTTAGTTGTAACCTGTGCAGTGGCCTGTGCCATGCATGTTTTTTTTTCCATCGGAAAAGCATACAGACGAACGGTTTTCCTGCTAGGATTTTTCCTGACGGGAAAAAAAAGATCCTGCTCTCTTTTTTTTTTCCCCGCAGTTTTCCCGTTGGAAAAACTGCGATGGAGCATACACACGGTCGGAATTCCCGGCCAAAAGCTCTCATCGCAGTTTTTCCGACGGGAAATCCGGTCGTGTGTACGAGGCATTAGACATTAAAAATTAACAAAGCACATGCAACTTTAGTATTTACTAACCTAAATCCAAAGCACTGAGTCCGGTTCCTCTCTGATCTGTCCTCTCTCTGCAATCTGCATGACTCACACTTAATGGACGACTACAACGCGGTCGGCCTTTTCTTGGAGGGCATATCAGGAAGTCCTCCTGTGATCGCATCCCCCATGCGCCCGCTGTGGCACGCATCCGGCAATCTCTGTGATTGCTGATCACAGATCGGGGTAAAGAGCCAATTACAGCACCTCTAAACCACGTGATTAGCTGTGCCAAATCACAGCTGATCAGGATATAAACACACTTCCTGGTTATTGGCATTCCTTTCCTCACGCTGTCATATCTTGAGGAGAGGAGAGAGACGGTCCCCTGCAAATGTGAAAGGGGACATCTGCACTGATCATCAGGGCACTGATCATCAGTGTCCTGATGATCAGTATATGTAAGTGTAGTGGGGTCCCCATATTTGGGGCCACTATATTTGAAATTGAGGGGGTAGCCTGAGCATTAGTTTGGCTCAGGCTGTTTGTTTTCTTTAGAATTGGACTCTGTTCTGCTGCGATGTTGTCTGATCATGCAGTTCCCTTTGACCTGCATTTGGCGATGTTGCCCAGGTCCTAGGTTGAACCACAGGAAATATTGCAGCGTGATTGGGTGTCCTCTCTCGGCAGCCGTGCAGTGGGCATGGTCTGCCTGCTGTGCATGCTGAGAGAGGGTACTTAAGGGGCAGACGCCATTGGGTCTTCGTCCTCGGCACCTACCTCACCTTCGGTGGCCCTCATGGCCAGGGGTGCGTGTGAATGTGCTGGGTCCCGGGCACCTTTAGCCCGAGGCCCCATCGTTCCAGGTAGGCCCAGTCCCTTTAACTGAGGCCTACAACCAAGCAACGGAATCCCAGGGTGCCCGTGGGAGGCAACCAGGGGAGGACCTTTCTAAGGGGATTGGTGAAGGATGTCGCCGTCTCGGGAGAGGCCTGGTTACCTGTCGGAGGGAAGGATTCTGTGATACACCATAAGCTTTTGTAACATGCCCCATTGGTACCTATGGTCTCTTGTTACAAGTGCTGAAAAGTTTGGGACTTAAGAGCTAAAAGGTTCTGTGGCAGAGGATCTTCCTAACACGTCCCTAGGAGAAACCAAGCTAAAGTAATTGTTCGTGCTCCACTCCGGCTGCTAGGACCGTGAGAGGGAACTATCCGGGTGAGCAAAACCCACTCAGGCTTGAGTGGCGACGAGGGTAAATAAGTGTCGCGTGCCTGAACCTGCCTCCCTATCCAACTCTATCTCTATCTTCAACTTTCCTACTAAGTTACTAGCAAAAAGAAAATAAACTCGTCTGTTGGAGTTTAATACTGTCTTGACATTGGCCTTCTTATTAGAGAAAATAGACTTTTCCCTACACTCTGGGGACGAGAACCAACGGAAAGAGGTAACTCGCTGCAGGACCCAAAACTGTTAACACCGCTCACCCTCTTCGCAACGGAGGAAACTGGGCATGTGGCATGGTGTGTCCTATCCTGCAAGTGGAGGTAAGCAGGACAGGGATCTGTGTGCTACATAAGGGTTTACAACCACCTTAACCACTTGACCTCCGGAAGATTTACCCCCCTTCATGGACAGGCCATTTTTTGCGATATGGCACAGCCTTACTTTAACTGACAATTGCGTGGTCATGCGACGCTGTACCCAAATAAAATGTATGTCCTTTTTTCCCACAAATATAGCTTTCTTTTGGTGGTATTTGATCACCTCTGCATTTTTTAATTATTTGCACTATTAACAAAAAAAAAACAGACAATTTTGAAAAAAAAACAACAATATTTATTATTTTCTGCTATAAAACATATCCATTAGAAAAATGCAAAAATGTGAATTTCTTCATCAGTTTAGGCCAATATGTATGCTACATGTTTTTGGTAAAAAAAAAATCCCAATAACCGTATATTGATTGGTTTGCGCAAAAGTTATAGCGTCTACAAACTATGGGATAGTTTTATTTATTTATTTACTAGTAGTGGCTGCAATCAGCGACTTATAGCAGGGCTGTGATATTGCAGAGGACAATCTGACACTGTCTGACACTTTTTGGGGACCAGTGACACTAATACATCAGTGCTGAAAATATGCATTGTCCCTGTACTAATGACACTGATTGGGAAGGGTTTAACAGGGGTGATCAAAGGGTTAAATGTGTGCCTAACTAGTTATTTTGTGTACTGTGGGAGGTGCTTTTACTAGGGGAAGGCATGTATCTGTGTCACTGCTTTGCAGGAACACAGGATTAATGCCTTCTTTACTGACAGAAAGACAATCTGCCTTGTTTACATAAGCAGACTGCCGTTCTGCCTATGTATCGAATGATCAGCGGGTGCTGGCACACATCGAGTCCAGGGTACCCGTAGATCAGCTCCAGCTGTGTATGATCACAGCGGGAGTGGGTTGCCGGCAGCCCGTATGCACGCCCCAGACCCGGAAGTGCAGGATCACGTATATATGCATAATCCTGCACACAGTGGCTGCCCTGTAGCAGTAAATCAGTGCTAAAAAAAATATGCACTGTCACTGTATTCATGACACTGGCTGGGAAGGGGTTAACATTAGGGGCAATTAAAGGGTTAACTGTGTGTTTGACCAGTGTTTATATGTACTGTGGGAGGTGCTTTGCAGAGACACAGGATACATGCCTTCCCATCTGTCAGAAGGCCGATCTTCCTTGCTTACATACGCAGACCGCTGTTCTGCCTCTCTGCTGGATAATCGGTGGGTTCCAGCAGCAACCAGCCCAATTTAGATCCATGTATGGGCACTGGGGTTGTGCAGAAGTTGATCTACCGATCAACTTCTGTACAATCGCCCTGTCAGAGATTTCCCCGCTTGCAGTGTATTTTGTATCTCCCCACTGTCAGAATACAATAGGAGGATTCCCCCATCACATCAAATCTGTGAATGGAGGAATCAAGTCAGTTTTTTTTTATTCTACCCGCTGGTTGAACGAAAGAAACTGACTCATCTATGGGTTGTTTACTCCTACTAGTTTAAGGCCATGTCCCCATGTTCTTGATCCTACTTTCTATTTGAAAAGACTCCCTTCTTAGAGCCGGTTCACACAGGGGCGACTCGTCAGGCGACTCAGCCACCTAACAAGTTGCGTCCCGTTCTGTACAATGGAACTGTTCTAATGGGAGCGACTCAAGTCGCTCCGACTTAGAAAAAGGTTCCTGTACTACTTTGGGACGACTTCAGGGCGACTTACATTGACTTCAATACAGAAGTCATTTTGCAAGTCGCCTCTGAAGTCGTCTGCAGATCGCCTTGCCGAGTCGCGCGGCAAGTCGTGCCGCCCCAGTGTGAACCAACATTTATACCTTATTCACAACATTTAGGAGGCTATGTCACCAACGTACAAAAGTTGCTAGTTGAAGCAGATAAATCTAATGTTTTAAATGCTTACTTGCATAATTTTTCCAAAAACTATTATTTACTTTGAGCTTGCTAAGGAATTCGACCACTCCAGGAAAAGTCGATTCCCTAGCACAGACATATTTCCCCTTTCCTCTCGCCACATCATAGTCTCTTAACTTCTAGAAATGTCTAAATACTCTCTGTGCTGGTCCAGCTCCTCCACCCAGTGGCGTACTAAAGGGGTGCAGGGTAATGGGTGTGGTCCACACCAGGTACCAGGATTCTGAGGGTGATGGCTAGACGTGTGCAGGACGAAAAAATATGTTTTGTGTGGATTCCTTATTTAAATAGATTATTTTCGTTAAATTTGTTACATTAGTTTTGTTTGTTTTCGGAATTTGTTTAATTTAGTTCGAAATATGTAACCGCATTTGAAAAATGTGAAAAAATATTGAATCAGTATTTGAATTTGAATTTGAATTTAGAGAATTTTGAATAGATTACAAAATAAAATTGAATAGAATAGAAAATATTAGAATAGAAAAGCAATAAAATACAAAAAAATAGAAAGAATATATAACTATCTTCCAAAATTGGAATTTCTAATAGAATGAATTTGAATAGAAAAGATTAGAATAGAATAGAAAAGAAAATAATAGAAATAAATACAGATGAATAGAACTGAAAATAAGAAAATATAATAGAACAGCATAGAAAAGAATAGAAAAACAATAGAAGGGGATAGAATAAAATAGAATAGAATAAAAAACATATAATATTTAACCATCTTCCGAAATTTGAATTTCAAATAGAATGAATTTGAATTTGAATACAAAAAATTAGAATAGAATAGAAAATAATAGAAAAGGATAGAATAGAAAATAGGAGAATAGAATGTGTAGCGGGGTCTTCAAAGTTAGTGGGATACACCTGGGGGTAGAGAGACCCAGGTGTGTAATTATGTCAGGGATTAGACCCCTTTTCTTATTCGTGGAGGATTGGGTGGTGTAATATTCTCTTTGACCAGTGGGTGTCAGTGTACCTGCTGGCTCGAGGTAGAATCGCTATCACAGTGTTACCCTTTTTTTTGGTTCCTTCCTGGCGATGGTACGGCTGGGGCGGGGAACCCGCCGTGGTGTCGATGGGAGGATATAAAAGGGGGAGACGCCCGCGCCACGAGGTCGTCGTCACCTGTCTGTTGTTCTTGTGGGAGGGGGTCACCCCTTCACGCACCCAGGCACCTTAGGCCTGGGTGCGGGCGGTTCAAGGTTCCGGCCTAGGCGCCCAAGGCCTGGTCGGAACGAAGATGGAGTCCATCCCGGGCACCTTCAGCCTGGGGTGAGGTACTATTAAGGAGGCCTGGGACCCGGTGACTCCGACTGGGTCCCGCAAGGGTGAAGTTGCTCCAGGGCGCCCCTTGCGAGGGGACCCGCATCTGAGGTGAGGAGGCTGGGGGGGGTCACCCGTCCGAAGACCCGGTGTAGCGTCAACCCGGTGACGGATGGGCCTTCAGTAACTCCCTTGGAGGACATCTTCCCCTGATATGGGCTTCAGCGCAGCGGAGGAGCTTCCATCAAGACTCCTGCAACCCCTGGTCATAGCACAGGGAGTGTAGGGACTAGGAACCTGTACAGTGCCTCGACCTGCTTCCCCATCGTATCATGCTGTTGCATTTGACTGTATGTGGAGATACGCAATAAACCTGAGTTTGGACTTTGATGGGTGTATGGACTCTGTTGATGGGAACAAAGGGAGATTCCGGCACGGAAGGACTGACCCTCATAACCAGCACACATTTGGCCCGAGGAAAAGATTGATATTGGCCTTCACCTCATCCACATGCATGGGGAGGACATGGGCCGTAGCGCACCTCACTCTGTCGCTCGACATACCCCTAGCTAAAGAGGTCGGGGTGAGGAGGCCGCTACACGTGGGGGCTCGTCCGGGATACGAACGTGTGTTAACCCTGAGGTTTGGAACGGCTGTGTTTGAACTTTGCTGCCCGGAAGAGGTCCGAGCAGGTCGGCCATGTGATTGGCCAAAGTGCATCCCTGTGCTCGAAGTCGTGGAAATTTCCCTGAAAAACTGGGAGAGGCCCATGCAGAAAGAGCGGGAAGAGGGAGGAGTCCAGCCGTGTGACGAACTACATGTGGGGACTTTTGCTGCACTGCGCCACGAGGCACCCCATGACTACGCAATTCGTGGGAGGAGACTGAAGGAAGCCCGCGAAAATGTGCAAGTCGTGGGAGGAGTCTGGCCACGTGTGGAGATGCACGTGGAGACTCCGGCGCGAGGTCAGCGTGTGATGGAGCAGCAAGTGGTCGGAGTGAACTCAGGCTCCCCGTGGATGACGGTACCTTATCCTTTCAAGATGACTGCATTTGCTGCATCCATTACAGACACGGGGATAAGGCTCAGGCCCCGAGGACAGTTGGCTTTGTATTCATGCAGAGACACAGAGGCCCTCGGTGTGATCTGTCCCGGATGCTCGGGACTGGTGGTCCAACTAAAGCCATTCGGGCGATGCGAAGCATGCAAGGAGTTTCTTTTTGAGGTTGAACCACACACGGAAAGGCCCCGGGCCCTACGCCTCAACTGCATCACAGGAACCGCCACTCCGGAGGGAGAGATCAAAGCCTTTGCGGAGTTTCCCGTGCGCGCTGACCAGGGCGAAGTGACTGCCCAACCAAAGACAAAGAAACCCGAGATGGTAAAGGTACCTTGGCACCCGGAGGCCATCGTACAGCCAGGAGAAGGTGAGCGAGATGTGATGCCGCCTCTAGCCAGGTTGCAGAGACTTTTCTCCCAGAGAGTCGCCCGTGAATATGGGTGGGAGTACCCCTACTTGCCTCGGGACCTATTGTATGAAGTCGAGGTCCTGCGACCAAGGTGGTATGACGAGTTTGTATGGGAAAAGCTTAAAGTACCCCATGCCAGGCGATACCTGTCATGTGCGCCGCCTGTGTCTAAAAAGTTCAAGGACTGCAGAGCTGATTGGAGACTTGGGCGCCATATTCATGCCGATAAGGTGCTCATCTGCAGGAAAGATGGAGAGGATGTTGAGTATTCAGTGGAAGTGTTTGACGGGCACCTGAAGCCCCTGTTTCTGCCGGATCCAAGGTTCTATTTATAGGAAAAGTGAGCTCCTATCTTGTTGCTATTGAAACTTTCTGGAAGAGACATTCCCAGACGCCTAGAACTGTGCCCTACTTTTGTTTTGATTTGGGCTTTTCTTTTACTCACTGGAGATTTGGGAGCTGTTGTTTTTTTTTCTCCCTTTTCTTCATGTGCCAAAGGCAGAGACTTTTGGGGTAGAGTTAGAGTAGGAAAGCAGGAAGAATGAAGATCTAACCAAGTGTCATTACCGCAGCGCTGTCACCAGGTGGCAGTGTTGTGCAACGGTTGTTTGAAAATGTTACACATGCATTACTTACTTATTGGAGTGAGTGGGTCTCTCGGCTGACGGACCCACTCATGCCAAGTTAACACAGAGTGTTAGGATGTTTGTTTTTTTTTGTTTCCCTTCTGCAGGAGATTCGTCGGTCAAGACTACTGAGTATGGGGTGGTTCTTAGACAGTGACGGGAGGGATTGTATATGTGTACATGACAGATGTTTTATACAAAAGTTTTAATGTTTTATAGGTTTTTTTTTTTGAGCAGGTCTTGGCACATACAGTATCCAAAATATTAGGGATAGCCTCTGGGGCCCACTTCATGTCACCCCTCCTTGGGAGACATGGGTGTGCACCTGACACTGGGGACCAGCGTCAAATCACCAGGGGGAGTGTGTAGCGGGGTCTTCAAAGTTAGTGGGATACACCTGGGGGTAGAGAGACCCAGGTGTGTAATTATGTCAGGGATTAGACCCATTTTCTTATTCGTGGAGGATTGGGTGGTGTAATATTCTCTTTGACCAGTGGGTGTCAGTGTACCTGCTGGCTCGAGGTAGAATCGCTATCACAGTGTTACCCTTTTTTTTGGTTCCTTCCTGGCGATGGTACGGCTGGGGCGGGGAACCCGCCGTGGTGTCGATGGGAGGATATAAAAGGGGGAGACGCCCGCGCCACGAGGTCGTCGTCGCCTGTCTGTTGTTCTTGTGGGAGGGGGTCACCCCTTCACGCACCCAGGCACCTTAGGCCTGGGTGCGGGCGGTTCAAGGTTCCGGCCTAGGCGCCCAAGGCCTGGTCGGAACGAAGATTGAGTCCATCCCGGGCACCTTCAGCCTGGGGTGAGGTACTATTAAGGAGCCTGGGACCCGGTGACTCCGACTGGGTCCCGCAAGGGTGAAGTTGCTCCAGGGCGCCCCTTGCGAGGGGACCCGCATCTGAGGTGAGGAGGCTGGGGGGGGGTCACCCGTCCGAAGACCCGGTGTAGCGTCAACCCGGTGATGGATGGGCCTTCAGTAACTCCCTTGGAGGACATCTTCCCCTGATATGGGCTTCAGCGCAGCGGAGGAGCTTCCATCAAGACTCCTGCAACCCCTGGTCATAGCACAGGGAGTGTAGGGACTAGGAACCTGTACAGTGCCTCGACCTGCTTCCCCATCGTATCATGCCGTTGCATTTGACTGTATGTGGAGATACGCAATAAACCTGAGTTTGGACTTTGATGGGTGTATGGACTCTGTTGATGGGAACAAAGGGAGATTCCGGCACGGAAGGACTGACCCTCATAACCAGCACACATTTGGCCCGAGGAAAAGATTGATATTGGCCTTCACCTCACCCACATGCATGGGGAGGACATGGGCCGTAGCGCACCTCACTCTGTCGCTCGACATACCCCTAGCTAAAGTGGTCGGGGTGAGGAGGCCGCTACAAATAGAAAATCAATAGAATAGAATAAAATAGAAAAATTATATTCTTTCTATTTTATTTTATCCTATTGATTTTCTGTTCTATTCATTTCTATAATTTTCTTTTCTATTTTATTCTTATCTTTTCAATTCAAATTCATTCTATTCGAATTTTGAATTTCAGAAGATGGTTATATATTCTTTCTATTTTATTCTATTCTGTTCTATTGTTTTTATATTCTATTATTTTCTATTCTATTCTCTTATTTTCTATTCTCTTATTTTCTATTATATTCTAATTCTATATCTTATCTAATAACTGTTATATATTTTTTCTTTTTTATTCCCTTCTATATTCATTGTTTTTCTATTCTTTTCTAGTCTCTTATTTTCTATTCTATTATTTTCTATTCAAATCTTTTCTCAAATTCATTCTATTAGTAATTCGAATTTCTGAAGATGGTTATATTCTTTATATTTTATTCTAGTCTAATGTTTTTCTGTTCTATTCTTTTCTATTCTATTCTCTTATTTTCTATTCTATTTGTTTCTATTATTTTGGATTCCATTGTTTTGGATTCTTTTCTAATCCATTCGAAATTCTAATTTCAGAAAGACGGTCATATTCTATTTTATTTTATTCTTTTCTATTCTACTGTAGTGGCCTCCACTCTCTCCCTCCAGTATCAATTCTTCTGTCTCTGGCTTTTGTCTAGGGGTACCTTGGGGGAGAGAGTGTGGGGTCACCACGCCAATGTTCCCACTGCAGATGCGTATGTAGTGGGAGACAATCTTCTTTTACCTTCGGGTCGGTGTTCTGCATCTGGAGCCTCCTCCTGGTTTCTTGAACAGTGTCTGCCAGTAAATGAGCCCCACACCAATAAAGTCCAACACTCCTTTATTCTTCTCGATGTAAAAGTGAACACAATCAGTTGGACTCCCTCAACGAACAGAACAGACAAGGGGGGTGTGGATGCGAGTAGGCCCAGGCACAATAAACTCTCTTACTTCCTTCCTAGAAGTAGATTCCTGCTCCCAATCGAGGAAGACATCCCTCCGGGCGGTCTCCGGAGGCTCACCCATAACTGGCAATTTGCTGCACCAGGTGTTCAGGTAAGTACACCCTCCGGTTCCTTACGCCACTGGATTCGGGTACCCACTCCCGGGGTCCCCTGGGAAGTCCATCCCTCGCGAAGCCTTAGTCCGGGACACTCAGTCCCAGACCTCCATCCAAGTACCTCACCCCAGGCTAAAGGTGCCTGGGATGGAACACGACCTCCGAACGTCCTCTAGGCCTAGGCCGCCTAGACTCCTGACACGAACCACCGCCCTCAGGCTGAAGGTGCCTGGGACTCGACTCCCGCCACCAAAAATGGCCGGCCCCTTTATACCCTCTCCCAGCAAGCATGGCGGGCTCCCCGCCCCACCATACACCCGCCGAGAGAGGCAAAAAATAGGTACGACACTGCAATGATGGCTCAACCCCGGGCCCAAAGTGACAGCGCCACCCGGTGGGCCCCAGGGAACCATACATCACAGTTTCCCCACCAGATTCAAACAGAAAAGCACATACCCGCTACACTACTTTTTACTATTCTTTTATTTTTTTCTAATTTGATTTAGATTCTAATTTGTTTACAAACTCGATTTAAATTTGTTTTCGAATCGAATTTCTCCTGAATTTAGGTTTGTTTTTTTAGATTTGTTTAAATGCGTTAATATTGTAATTCGGTAGTTCGGATACATCCGAATTTGCGAATAACGAAAAATGTCTCCGATTTTCGATTCGGAATGAAATGTGTGCACATGTCTAGGGATGGCCGACTGCCATTTATTTGTCAAACAGTGCAGTACTTATCATCCTAATTAGCAAAGTGTCAGTTCAGAGCTACGAGAGGCTCCTCCTTGGCTTTGGTCACATGACACAGCTGAGTGGAAGACCTTACTCACTCTGAATTGCCGGAATCTGGGGGGGGATGGTTGTAATGAGCAGGTCTGTACTGAAGGGGGTCTGTATTGATGGGGGGTACTGTACTGAGGGGGTACCTGTACTAACAGGGCAGTCTGTATTACCAGAGTCTGCACCGACGAGGGGGTCTGTACTGGGGAATATCTGTACTGAGGGGTCTGTACTGAGTTGGTTGTACTAAGGGTTGTCTGTACTGATGGAGGATTTCTGTACTTAAGGGTGTCTGTACTGAAGGGTTGGGCTGGGAAAGGGGTCTGTACTAAGGTGGTGGGTTGGGAGGTGGGATTCGGGGTTGTAGGGGAAGACCTATACTGGGGAAGATTGGGGTTATTGGTTCAGAACTTTACTGTGGGGGATATGTGCTTAGGGGGGTATTTGTACTGGCAGGAGGGGGTCATTTTTAGTTGTAACCTGTGCAGTGGCCTGTGCCACTCCTAAAAGTGTAGGTACAAGTACTGTTGCACATGAGCAACAAGAACAAAACCTACCGTGCTCAGGTGTGGTGCTTAGAAGTCAAAAGGACTTTCCTCTTTGCTAAACCTTATGGATATAGCCCACAACATTCTTGCTACCCTTTCAGGACTTTAGGCAAATTACAAAACAACAAAAAAGAGGGCGCACCGACTTTACCATGATTTTAATTTATTAGGAATTATAAAATAACAAGTGAATACTCACAAGCACATATAATGCACAAGCGTATCTAGAGATAGTGTCTCGTAATGACTAACTCGTTTCAAGGGTCAAGCCCTCTTCCTCAGAGCCCTCTCTTTTGTTGTTTTGTACTGTTGCACATGTGTTTTGTGTATACAATGCGCTCAAGTTTTTTGTACCCATACCCCTTTAAGCCCCTCCCACTGTTAGCATGATGCGGCCATACCCACAATATGGATTGCTGCTTTATTCCATTTAATTCTTTTTTTTTATGTGCATGCATGTGTGTTTATGGGGATTTGATGAAAAATAATCAGTTTTGGGTTCCAGACATGCTAAACATGCCACTGCACCCAAACCCCTTCCTTTACCTCACTACGTAACCTTTAATGTAACTGCCGGTGGAGGAGCAAAGGGGACTACTATTGAGCATCACTTAAGTGACAGCTTTGAGCTGTTAATATCACATCCAAGATGGCACCACCCAGCAGCAGTTTGTGGATGTCTATACAAGAGAGGCTTTTACAGGTATATAACATGCACAAAATACATTAAATGCAAATAAAATCTTATGAGAAGATTGTTGTTGAAATGAACGATCAGGTAACTTGGTATTTTTAATGTATGTAAGGTTTCAATCACATCCATGGGCGTCCACTGAAATTTTTCCAGGGGGGGGCATCATTTTAAGGTCATCCATGCTCGGTCCTTTTTTGACAATGTCATGAAGGGGAGGGGCTTAGTCATATTTGCGTTGGGGGGGAGGGGGGCTGGTAAAAAGTCAGGCCTGCTTTAATAAAAAAAAATAAAGTAGGTGAAATAATTGTGCCCAATTTATCATGGTGCCCGGTGCATGTACCTTGTTAGCCTGTATGGGAAATGTAAGTGTTTTTTCTTGATATTTACACTTGTAACAGCCACTAATGATTACATTCTTGACCCTAATGAACCTTTTTGTTAAGTTGAGTATTTTTTTTTATATATGGTATAAAAACACTTAAGTCACACATTTCTAAAACCCTGAATTAACAATCTATTTACTTTTATTTTATTTTTTTTGCTCTTGCGTTGTTTGTCATGCAGTCCTATCTCCATATCATCGGTACAAATGAGCAGGGCGGGGGGAGGGGGGGGGGGGCTATTGCTGCATTTTAAACAAATAAAGGAAATTTAACTAGTTGTAAACTGGTGCAAGAAACAGAGAGGAGGAAAGAAACAGGCCGGTTTCCCAGTATATCTCTTTTACATTGCATAAGGTCAATTGCAAAAACAGTCCTTACCTGTAGTTCCCCAGGGCAAGCACTGGCCAGGCAGCATATTCTCTCTTGTCTCGGCCACTCACGTGACCTGTGGGAGGAGCCGGCGCCGCGCCGGTCGGATCGGCATAGGCACAAGTTCATTTACACAGGCAGAGGCAAGCTGAGGCAGCAGCCAATCACGGAACAGGTGATGTTAAGCAGAGGCCCGAGCGGCAGTCGGCAGAGCCAATCCGATGCTCGGGCCGGGGGTGAGGAGGGAGGGACGAATCGGATGTGTAGTCGGAAAAGACTGAGAGCTGAACAGCCCAAGCCCCCAGGCCAGCAGCAGACTTAGAAAAAAAATTCCACGGCTGCCGCGGGGCCATTGCAACACAGGGGGCAAGTGTCTTCTTCACTCTGACTTCAACACTTACGATTCCAGCGGGGGCAATTGACACCCCTTGCCCTATGGAGCCGATTCCTATGATCACATCCCCTCTTTTCTTCTTTTATTGATGTATATGTAGCACCCTGATGTTTAGGCAGGGTTGCTAGTAAAATTTCCTGCCAGGTATAGTTGTCTTGGCCAATTGATAGGAGATCAATTAATTCCACCCTAATTCTGGAATTGCTGCACTTCTGTCACTAGATGGCCAGGTATCTGATGACACTAGATAAGACAGGGGCATTGCAAGGACAGATTAGGAATAGATGGGGTATCTCAGCCAAAGGACAGGGATCTTCTTGAGTCCCTTGGCCTGCTGGGAGAGCCTATTTATTCGTGTGAGGTCAGGTGATCGGGGTTCTGTGCCACCTGGACGGCTGTTTGGGTGGACGTGTGTTGAATTGCCCGGGCTGCTAGGCCAGAGCCTGAGGCCTATCCCGGGGACATCTGGCTGCTGGGCTGTCTGAGAGCCTATCCAGAAGCAGGAGAGCAGCGCAGGGTTGGGACTGCGGCTTGCAGTCCAACGAGAAGTGACGGTTCTGCCGGCCGGAGAACCTGTCGTCGTCGGAGGTAGAGGGGAAGCTGTCGCCACTAAGGGTCCATCCACCTTGTTACCAGGGACCATCGTGTGTAGCTGAAGCATGTACAAGAGAAGTATTCTCACCAACCGGGGATGGTGAAGAATTGTGAAACTTCAGCAGGTGTCAAGCCAGGGACTCAGCCAGCAGAGGTGACGCTTGCAGAGCAGTCTTGTGTGCCAAACCAGGGACCGGGCAGGCCAGTGGGGTGACGCTTGAGGAATATCTGTGAGTGCCAAGCTAGGGACCCAGCAGGGACGCGGGAGTGACGCTTGAGGAAGATACTCAGTGAGAGGATTGGAAGAGCTCAGGAAATCTAGTGGCAGTGGATCTAAGTGATAGACTGGGAGCTCAGTTGAGTGAAGATCGAAAGAGGAGATTGTGGAGGAAGTGAAAGAGTTCATTGCAACCTTTGTTAGAAACTGTTCAAGATTGTTGCCATAGGAGTCAGTGTGTCTACACATGCAGATGTGGCATCCGGCTGGGTGCCTTTACCTGCATGGCTGTCTACCTATAGAAGTATTGGAGTTCTGTTTAAGAGACAATAAATCTCTTTGCATTCAAGAAGTGTCTGGCGCCCATTAATCTACCTTGCATTGCACCCACCATGCCTCGTAACCCACTCTACACAGACGGATGTCAGCTGTCCCTAGCTCTGAAGGTCATCATTAGGCCTGGAGAGGCCCGGGGCTTGGCTACATATACTGTATATTCATTTCCCCCAGTCTCTCCTGATAAGTTTCATTCATCAGACCATGTACCATTTTTTTTGTCTGTCTCTTGTTCTACCTTATCAATATCTTTCTGTGTTGACGTACATAAAAAATAGTGCAAGGTCTGAGGGATATAACATAAGCTGTGTTTTACCTAAAATTCTTCTGCCCAGTTCACTCTCTGCAGCATTCTCCTGTAGGGAGTAGAGCTGGACAATTTTCTCCCCCCCCCAAAAAATCTGCGATTTAAAAAAAAAAAAACTTGATTCACGATTCAAATCTAGTTTTTTTTTTTTTTTTTAAAGAAACCGCTCCGGTCCTGAGGAGCTGCGGGCAGGAGTTTATAGGCAAGGCCGCAGCTTCGGCCTAGTCCGCGGCATCCAGCCTCGTAGACTAGGCTGAAGCCGCAGCCTCACCTAAAAACTCCTGCCCGCAGATCCTCAGGACCGGCGCGGTGTCAGCGGTTAAAAAAAAAAATCGAAAAAATCGATTCAAGATTCAAATAAATTTTTTCCCTAGCCCTAGTCAGGAGGCAGTTTTTGACACCCTAGGCCCATTTCCTGTGAGCCAAAGGTGTCAAGAGGAGAGGAGTGCCATATAGCGGTAGGGAGGACTTTCTGCGGGGGGACAGGACTGGAGACAGGATGTGTTTTGCAGTGAGAGCTGTTTTTTTTTAATTTTACCCTTTGCTGGGCAATTAATATTTATGTAGTGCCCCTGCCCTGAGCTGGCTAAATTTAGTATATGGTTTTGCTGCAATCAATTCTGAGCAAGTTTATCCCTAAAGCCAGGTACACACGGGTCGAATGTCGGGAGACAATGGCCGGTTCAAAAGAAACTGGCCTGCGGTGTTGATCGAAAAAAAACTAATATTGTGTACCAGGCTTAATCCTCGTGGATCATTGTTTCTGCCTGCCTCTGAGAGAATGTTCCAGAAATTGTGTGGGAGGATCAATCCCTGGTTTACTGATAGTTTTCTGACCCTAGTTAATTCCCGGGAGACTGACCCAGAAGGTGTGGCTGGGGAGAAGATAAATATTTGGAAGGACCTGATCAAAGCTCTCTGTTCCTGGGGCTTTCTTCCTGGGAGGGGGCCTGCATGTGATGTGTTTCAGAGAGTTATTGCTATTAGGCCTCATGTTCTATGGCTGGGGCCCCAATGGAGACTTGGAAGGAAGGAAACTTGCCTGTGGAAGCTTGGCTGGAGAGGTGAGTGCCTTTTGCCTGAAGCTCCAGCTGTGGAAGATGCACAAGACTGTGACTGTTTGCTTAGGGTCTCAGATTGACCAGCTGTTTCCTCTTTCTTCTGCATTATTTTGTGGCTGCTACTATAGTGCCTAATACTTCTGGGATAAGATTTTGCAGCAAGCTGTCCACCAGGATTTTTGTTTGCGCCTTTGGATATCTTGCACCCTAAATCCTCTTCCCTGCATTATACTTAAGATCTGCAATAAAAAGTAAAAATACCCCTGGATAGACTGAGTCTGAATTTGTCAGTATGCTTCTGGGACTGAAAACCAAGCAGGTAGCCTCTGAACAGGTAAGAGGGGCCCACTTTATTTCCAGCAGGTGCTCTGGGGGTTATTACTACATTTAAAAGAAATTACCGGTAAATGTATTTTTAAACATTTTCTTTAGAGGCAGCGCTTAATTTTCAAGGTTTCATTCTAGCGACAGAATTACTTTAAGCCCATTCACACAGGGGCGGCACGACTTGTGCCGCGACTGTGCTGGGCGATCTCAAGACGACTTCAAAGCAGACTTCCAAAATGACTTCTTTATAGAAGTCAATGGAAGTCGCCTTGAAGTCATCTTGAAGTAGTACAGGAACCTTTTTCTAAGTCGGAGCGACTTCAGTCGCTCCGCTTAGAACGATTCCATTGTTCAGAATGGGACGCGACTCGTCAGGCGGCTGAGACGCCTGACGAGTCGCGCCTGTGTGAATGGGTAAAGCACAACACAAATTTTTGTTTTATTTTGGATAGAGCAGTGAAGGGTAAAAGTCAGCCAAGTGCACACATTTTTATCTGTAAGACAGGAGGTGGGAGACATGGGCATAGATTTTTTTTTTGTTCATTTCATAGATTACTGGCCATTGATTAGCAAGGAAATTATACATTCTATGCACAAAATACTCTTGGAACATTATGTAGTTTATCTACATTTGGATTAATTTTGCATTTATTCATATTTCTTTTTTTTATGCAGTGATGATACATTTGAATTCTAATTTTAGTCATGTCATCATATTTATGAAATTGCAGTTTTGACTTTTAAGGCCAATTCATTTTATCCGAAAAAATATATATTAGTTTTAGACTCACATAGGATCCAAAGAGGATTATTTTAGCAGCAGTGTAAGGCATTCCCAAGCATCAGCATATTTCTATGTGGCACTCTAGGCAAAAACACAATAATGAATGCAATTATCAGAGAGGAGCTTCAGGTACAGGTTGAACCCGAGTTCAACCCGAACCCAGCCTATTTGCAGATTAGCAAACTGGTCAGCTTTCGCCTGCCCACTAGGACCACTGGCTGATGCATCTTGAAGTCTGTTATTTAGCGGTGGCATCAGCACTGTTCCTAAATAACAGATCACTAACAGCTTTTCTTTAAAATTGTAAACAAGCAATGGGGGATCATGGGTGATTGATCAAATATGGTCAATAACCTCACCCAGGTTCTCCATGTTGTTTCCATTCCAGCAGTGCAGAGGATCTGTTATTTATGATGGAAGTAGCAGTGAAGATTGTCCAAGTCAATCACAATGAGCAGCACACAACAATGTGAACAGGCCTCCTACACAACTCTTGATTGTAGCACTACAATTCTCAGAACCAGCTGGCACTGTTGGATGATCTGACAAAAAGGCTTATGTCAGATAAGTAGCAGAAGCCCTTTACAGGCAGGGCCCCTTGTTTGTGTAGCAAAGTCCTAGTGCCCAGCTATTCTTCTGTGGCTGATCCCAGCACCACCTCTTCAGGCACTGCCAGCCCACCTGACTGCAGCTGCCCCTTTCTCCAGCCCTCTTGGCTAAATGTCCAAAGTCCTCCCAGACTGACTCTGCATCCATTTCAGACTGCCCTATCCCAGTCCTCTCCGACTGTAACACGCATCAGCTCACCTGGTTCCTTGGAGATTTGCCTGGCAGTGTTCTCTTGCTGTCCTTCTCCTGCTCCCGTGCCTCCAGTCAAGACACCCCTGTTTGTCGTGAAGAGGGTCGCTTCCGCACCCGAGCACAGGTCTGAGGTCACCCCCCCAGACTAGGGGGTTACCCTAAGGGCCATTGACAGCCTAACACTCCATCCCCAGCTTCCACCTGAACTCCACTGCCCCAGCTGGGCTGACCCAGAGTATTTGAGGGGGCCTTCCCCCTGCCAACCCATCTGTTGGGGATTGGGCAGGGCCTTCAGAATACCCCAGACAGCTCCTCCTCACCTCCACTCCCATTCTTCTGGAGTTCCAGCAAGTTCCAGAAGTAGGGGTCTCAGAGATGCTGCATGTGAGTCACTCACCCTGAGCCAGATAAAACAACACAGCTCAGGCTGCCAGCCAAGCCTGAACAATTTTCCTATATTACTGAAAAAAATCCTACTCTAGCTCACTAGAGGGTTCTACATTTGGTAGGTAAAGCAGTTTCAGTATATGTATTTCAAAATGATATTTAGCCATGTGCCTGGAGTTCAACTGTGATCAAGGAAAGCAGTGAACAGGATTTTTAAAACAGTGGTGTCGCAAGCATATTTGGCTGTCTATAAGGGCTTTTTCTCATGTGCGGCAGCCATTGCTGCCCATCTGAAAACCGGTCTGTGGTAGATCGCATTTTAGAGGGTGGTTGACAGGCGGCTGGCAGGCAATATCCTCACTGCCAGTTTATCCCAAAAAACACTATACTGCTGCACCGCATTTCACGCGGTTGAAGAGCGGCCTCATTAATTTTAACTGGTTGCATTTGATGGCAGAAATTCCTGCCAAATGTGTCAGGGGGTTTAATGCTTTGCTTTGCAGCTGTGCATGTGTACAGCCCTGAGTGTCTTCATGTCTTAGTTTAGGTGGCCGATCAGGTAGCTCAACTGCCTGCTTTTACCACCCCCAGCCACATATCTGAATGAGCTCTTAGAGTGCCCAGATGCTCTGGCTTAGGGAAACCGTCAGCAAAGGGCAGGAACACTTCTGGTGGAGTTCTAGGGGGGAAAAGCAGACAGTGAGAGGCGAAAAACAAGAGGGAACGTATGCAGGAAAAAGGAGGAAGAATAGATTACAAGGAGGGCAAGAAACAGCCTCATTAATATGTTATTCTGCAAGCACAACATCTTTTTACTCTAGTTGATCAGGACTGCCCCAGGTCTTTGGGAGCCCTAGCAACACCCTTGGTAAGAAAAAGCTTTGACATCCTCTTTAAAGACCACATTGCATATTGTAACATTTATTAGATTCTTCCTTTAAGATGAACGTAAAGGTAAATTAAGTTTCTCCTTTTTAATTAGGACTGCTAGAAACCCTTAAGCCCTGTACACACGATCGGATATCCTATGGATTCTAATCCGATGTTTTTTTCCATCGGAAATCCAATGAAACTGTCTTCCATCAGTCTTGCGCACACACCATCAGTCAAAAAACCGACCGTTTCAAACGCGGTGGCGTAAAACACTCCGATGAGCCGAGAAAAATGAAGTTCAATGCTTCTGAGCATGCGTCGACTTGATTCTGAGCATGTGTGGGTTTTTTATCCGATGAAGTTCCACACAGACGATAGTAATTTGCAATCGGTTTTTAACCATCGGATAAATTTAAAACATGTTCTATTTTTAAACACCGATGGAAAAAAGACCGATGGGGCCCATACATGATCGGTTTGTCCGATGAAAACAGTCCATTGGACTGTTTTAATCAGTAAAACCTATCGTGTGTACACGGCTTAACTTGTTAATTCTATGTTTATGCAATATGTTGAATTAAATTGCTCATTAAAAAAAAACGGAATAACAGTAAATTTAGGATGTGCTAAAATACAATTATGTTGGCAGAGCTTGTTGTCGAGGATTCATTGGAACCCTTGGTACCATGTTTTATCCGCAATGAAATAATTAACTATATTTGTTTATGTAACTCCAGCACATTGTTTTACAGGTAATGCTAAACCATTAACACTAGTCTCCACAAAGAAGCTTATGCCTCATACACACGACTGTTTTTCATGACGAGAAAAATGCAATTTTTTAATTTGGTCATTAAAAACGATCGTGTGTAGGCTCCAGAGCATTTTTCGCGACGTGAAAAATGGCCATTAAAAATTTGGAACATGCTCTATTTTTTCTCGTCGTTTTTCACGTCGTTGTTTTTCTCGTCGTGAAAAACGGCCGTGTGTAGGCTTTAACGACGTGAAAAAAACGCGCATGCTCAGAAGCAAGTTATGAGACGGTATCGCTCGTTCTGGTAAAACTAGTCGTAATGGAGATATCACATTCGTCACGCTGTAACGGACTGAAGAGCACCAGGCTGAAAAGCGCAAATCGTCTCGAACCAAACTTTACTAACACGAGGTTCAGCAAAAGCAGCCCAAAGGATGGCGCCATCCGTATGGAAGTTCCCCTTTATAGTGCCGTTGTACGTTTCGTACGTCACCGCACTTTGTTCGAGCATTTTTTTTCACGATCGTGTGTAGGCAAGGCAGGCTTGAGAAGAATCACATCGAGAAAAACATTGTTTTTTCAATGACATTAAAAGCGGTCGTGTGTACGTGGCATTAGAGTTAAATGTTATCCCCAAAATCACACACATGACCATAGTGAAGGTTCCTGATTGTGTGGAAGCCAGCAAACCTCCCAGTATGTTTTCAGGATTGTGGGAGAAAACCAGATCACCTGTAGTAAACCCATTTACTACAAATAAAATAAAATAATGAAATTGGTGGGAATTTAACAAAATTTTACAGTTAACTCCAAATGTGATCTTCATCTGCACTGTTAGACCGAATCATGTTTTATGACCTCATTAGTCAGTGGCGCTATCACTGTTATAAAACTTTTTTTTTAATGTTTTGTAGAGTAGGGAAGGGATAGAACCTCCCAAAGGATCCCAGCTCATCCTATCTCAGCCAGATAGTACTGTTGTGGAAAATTTTATTAATGTATGTCGTCAGATGTCCCCCAGTGTCGGTTTTGCTGCAATGCGCTCATCTGAGCTTATTCGCACATACAGACGTTGGTGGAAGACCGTTGGCGTGAAAATCTTCCTGTGGACACAGTGATGTTTGCTCTTTTAGAGATGTTTGTTTTATGCCTCGCCAAGGGACTGGCCGCTTCTTGGCGTTGGCATTAAATGACTCCGAGTGGATAGATCTGCGTCCACTAGAACTATAGCATAACGATACAACAATTGTGGTCCATTGAGCCATAGCTTTTGTATGGTTCCCATCATTGGAAGCGGTGCATGTCACTGCTTGTCTATTGGAATGTATACATGTCTGTAATTGGTTCTTTTGTTGTATTCATGTATTGTATGTATTTAAATAACCCTGTTGGAAGGGATATCCTTATATGGTCATCTGCTGGGTGGAGCCCACACCCTGTGAGCTTACTTCCTATGGAGGAGGTCACATGTTATGACATCACTTCCGGCTGGGAGTTTAATAAAAGCCTTTGAGGGCGTCGGCTTGGCAGTCTTTGCTGGGAGGCCTTGATGATGAGACCAGTCTGGTGATTCTTCTTGATTTGTATGAATGGGATGAATGGAAGGTGAGTGAATTTTAGTTTAAGATGCATTATTACATTAAGATGAAGTGTGTGCTGTTTCGCACAGGAAAAATAGGCTGTGTGCTCTGCATACAACCTATTTTTCCACGACAGTACCAATCTTTTTTTCTCAATAGAAGCGCTTGGAAAATGGATGTGACCACAAATTTTAGGAAAGCTTAGGGGCATTAGGAGCTACAGTTTACTGTATAATAACATTAACATGGGTAATTATACAGCATTACTCAAAGAGGGTCATCCAACTTCGAGTGTTCCATCAGTGTTTAAAATCTTTTCAAATCATTAAAATTATGCGAGATGCAAAAACTGTCATCTTTTAGAAAAAGTATTTCACCACAGACCAGAACTTTTTTCCAGGTATTCTTGAATAACATTGAGATTGCCAACTTCTATGGCCGTTTTTTCTCAGTGTGCTTGGGTCTTGAGGGAATTTTGCAGATGGCTGCTAAATAAGAACAAAACTCGTTCAGTGACTGGAATACTAAAACTCTCATTTGCTTTAAAATATTAGAGAACAGTTGTGTCAACGGTTTTAGCATCCCTCGATTGTACATTTCCATTGGTAATAAAGGCGCTTAAATGGACACTATAAGCAATGTTATTTTTACACTGAATGTTTGAACTAGTATTTTTATAGACAAGAATATTTTTCATAAAAATGTAATTACATTTTAAATTTTAATTTATTTTCATCCCCTCATTTATTGTACTTCCTGTTGCAAGTTCTATATCTGCTTTTATTTTGTCCCCTGCCGTACAGCAGAAAATCTTGCCTGCTCAGCTTGTACTCAGTGAGACCTCAGACTCTTTGTTTGATATTAAAAAACTAGCAACACGTGTGGTAATTTCAGTCAATTTCAACCATTCTGATCCTCCGGTAATCCAGAATACAATCAAAAGTCACCAGAAATGAAGTAATCTACCACCCACCAGTTCAATCAACTACCAGAATTTGGTTTATTGTAAAGTCAAAACTGGGCACAAAAATTATGAGCTTCAATAAAAAAGGAAATTTTCAATCAAATTGGTATTGAAATGCAAACTTATTAGGACAATTTCACAGAAAGCATTTGGATTTATGTAAACACATGTTTAAGTGGGGTAATTTCGATCACATCTCCTCAATTGTAAAATCTGAATTTGCCTAAAATAATTTATGAATGAATTGCTCAGCAAATAACTTTTTGCAGACTTTGGAGGGAGCAAGATAATCGCTGGGTTTAGTAGCTACTCATGTTATCGTGATTTGTTGGTGATCATGGCACACTAGTGATTTGTAGCTGCATTCACATGGGGAGGTCATAACACAAAACACAGAAATAGAAGAAACAAATAAAACACAAAACTTTGCACACTTTATAGAGGTGCATTTGTGTGACAGTACAGTTTCACGTGTATTTGCAAATGTTTGCAACAAAAATCTCTGTTTTTAACCTAAATGTTAAAACAGTTTAATTTGGTATCTTTATGCTGACTAGCTAAATGTTTGAAAATGCTTATATTGTTAAGCTAGCAACCCAGCACAGTAAAAACTTAGAAATGCTATGGAGATGTGCCCTTTAGCACAGGAAGTTCATAAGCAGCTGCCCCAATCTACCTGTCCATTACTAACATAAATACTCTTGGAGCTGTGGAGAGCAGTGCAACATAACATGAACACCTGAGCTTGGCAGGAATTTGTATATTAGTCCTTTTTCTGGAGTTCTTCCAGAAAAATAAAAACAGATTTAATCTCCTATAGACCATAGACTCCCTCCTCTTTTCATACAAGCCTTTCTTCCACTAGTGGTCATCAAGGGGCCCTTGTGCAAGAACAATATTTTGGCTCCTCATTAAACTACAGTGGAACCTCGGATTACGAGCATAATCCGTTCCAGGAGAATGCTCGTAATCCAAAGTACTTGCATATCAAAATGAGTTTCCCCATTGAAGTCAATGGAAATGAAAATAATTTGTTCCCCATTGACTTCAATGGCATGCAATACCGCATGTGGCCAGAGGTGGGGGGATGCCGGAGAGCCTCGGAAACGGCCGGAAAGGCCGAGGACATTTCGGCTGACCTCAGTAAACCTCGGAAAGGCTCGGAAACTGAGTATTTCCGTGTCTTTCCAAGCATTGCCGAACTGCGCCGATCAGCTGTGATCGGCGTCGTTCGGCTTTTCTCGGCTCCGGTGCCCCCGCAGCTCAGGCCACATGCGGTGCTGCACGCCCTAATAAATTTAATTCTGCTCGTCTTGCGAGACAACACTCACAAACCGAATCAGAAATTTTAACAAAAAGTTGCTCGTCTTTCAAAATGCTCGTTAACCGTGTTACTCGTAAACCAAGGTTCCACTGTTAAAGTACCAACACTTCACTGTATACAAATAGAACGATGGATAGAGATGAAGGATAGACTTTGTTGAACCCTTGACTCTCACTATGTTCACAATATGCAGCTAGGGTCTGACAGTAAGCACTCCTTTCACTTCTAGTCCAAATAGTATCAAAATGAAATGGGGGAAACATTGTGCGTGTCTAAGGTCAGGCAAGAAGTGAAATCAGCATTTCTTGCCTAACATCAATTGGATAGTACAGACCAGAAGCACATTTAGGACAACATGAAGTACACCACCCACTTTTCACCTGCCCTGAAAGTCAACCGTGTCCAGGACTATATGACAGTGGGAGGGGATCCCAGCACCCATGCACATTCAGTACAAATAGTCATAGAGAACCTTTGTGCAGCTGCTCAGCTTGCACAACTAGTATACCCCAGCCTTCTTCCATACAAACCCCTATTTATGCTTCAGACAATCCAGCTGACTTTGGACTTGGAAAGCTCATCGGGATCATTCTGGAGAAGCTCAGCCTCATCTGCCTGAAAGATCACGCATGGCCTTCAGACATTCCTGCAGCACACAGACCTCTGCTTTGAACTTGTAAGGGACCAAATAAACACCTTTACCAGTACTCAAAGTGCTTATATTTTCCATTCATTGTGAGTAACAAGACCATCATCGGCCCAGGGAATTGAGCCTATATGTACCTTTCTTGTTCATACATCACGGGACACAGAGCAGCATAGTCATTACTATGTGGGTTATATAGAATTACCTTCAGGTGCTGGCACTGGCAACTTCCAAACAGGAAGTACCCTCCCCTATATAAGCCCCTCCCATCCGGGAGTACCTCGGTTTTTTGCCAGTGTCTAAGGTGTTGGCCAAGGTTAACATGTATTCATCTGGGCTTGTGTACAGGTTCTCTGGGCCTTAGCAAGCTATTCCGGATCCGACCAAAAAAGCTTCATAGCTAAACGGTCGGTACCCGGGCCTTGCAGAGAAGAGCAGGGTTTTGCCTGTAATGCCTCTCTTAGGAGGGCTGGACCCTGGGATTCAGAGCTCTGGTCATACCCAAAACCAAGAGGCTATCTGTGCAGGGTGCTATACAGGTCCAGGGGAGTGGAATCCTTGGGAACCCGGTCCCTGAAGGTCTAGTACAATGCCTGCCGTGAGAGGTGAAGTTTGGGCTTCTGTGGACCAAACAAAGTCCTGCGGCGGGGAAAAGGTAAGTGGGGGCCCCTCAGGAACTTGGTTCTATTGAGGGGACCCCCAAGCCTAATATGTCTTTCTGCCTGTTACCTAAAGGGTATTCCCGCTAATAGCTGTATATGCCTAAGAAATCCTAGAAATGTTTTTTCATAAGGGAAGTTTTAAAAAAACTGTAAACCTGGAAATGTTTTTCATAAAGGAGGTTTTAAAAAAAAAAAAGACAAAAGTGCGGTACCTGTGTTTGTCCACTAGAGGCCGCTGTGGAACGTCTTTTTTCTTGGGACTATTCCTTCCATGGTGAAAGTCCAGGCAGATGAGTAAGCTCTCTATCAGGGAAGCTGCATTCCTCTGTCATGCTGCCAAGTAGTGTCCTTCCATCCCCGAGTCCTGGTGAAACAGGGACCCTGGCTCCTCTCCCTACATGGCGCCAAAAGCGCACACGTGCACGCGCGCGCGCACACACATGCTTTCTTTTTATAAGGTTTAGCTTCAAAAAAGGGGGCGGAGCCTGGCGGATGACGCGCTCTGTGCGCCCAGCGCTTCTGCGCATGTGCGGGCGTCCCAGCAAGATAAAAGGACTCAGTCCACGCTGCTTGCTATGGACACAGAGCATGAAAAGGAGCTGGTAGCATGGTATAGGGGCTTACAGCGGGCGGTTGATACAGGCATCCCCAGAAAGACGCATTAGTAGACACCCACTGATGTACATAGCAGCAAATTGCATTAGACTATTTCAGTAAGGGGTGTATTGCGGCTGGAATACCTCAGCTTTGAACTAAGGAATATGCCGCCTAAAAAACTCCGAGATATACCTCTCAGGAAGTGTAGGGGGTCTCCATCGGGCTCTGAGGATCTGGAGCAGTCATCTGCACCCTCCTCCCCTGAGAAATCAGAGGTTAATACCCATAAGGAACCCCCGGGAGTGCCAGGTACTGCGGCTGTCCTCAGTCCACCTGCTCCTGCATATATAACAGAGGAGGTTTTTTCCTCAACTCTGGAGGGATTGGAGCAGAGATTGGCTGCATTGATCGCTTCTTCTCTACAGGAAAGAAAGCGCGCCAGATCTCCATCACCTCCATTAGAGTGCCTGTTGGCAAAGCAACAGTCCCAGGAAGGGACCGACCTACCTGAAGGGGATCAGGAGGAGGTTAGCTCTGTTTTTGAGGAATCGACAGTAGATGAACCATTTTCAGCATCACAGACTGAAAGATTGTGGGTCCAGACCCTAACTGACATGGTTCGATCTGCATTTAAAATGCCTCTTGTTGAACCATCAACTACTGCTGTCTCCTCATTGGGGTCGCTAAAAGCTCCCCAGGTTAATTGCTCCTTTCCAATACATCCATTATTGGAAGGACTTATATACCAGGACTGGGAACATCCTGATAAACTATTTGTTCCGCCTAAAAGGTTTCCGGTGATCTATCCCATGGAGGAAAAGTTCACCCAGAGATGGAATGTTCCTACGGTGGATGCAGCCATCTCTTCTGTGAACAAATCACTGACATGTCCAGTAGATAATGTTCAAATGTTCAAAGATCCAGTGGATAAAAAATTGGAATCTTTATTAAAATCTGCTTTTTCCACAGCAGGGGCTGTTACACAGCCAGCAGTGGCAGCTATTGGAGTCTGCCAAGCTTTAAAGGATCAAATGAAAATGGTCCTGAGGGATTTGCCAGACCAACAGGCCCAGGCTCTGGCTGATCTGCCTAGAGCATTATGCTTTGCGGTTGACGCCATCAAGGATTCTATCCATCAGGCCTCCCGCCTCACGCTGTCTTTGGTACATATGCGTAGGCTTCTGTGGCTCAAAAACTGGTCTGCTGAAGCTCCCTGTAAGAAGCTCTTAGTTAGCTTCCCATTTCATGGGGAACGCCTTTTTGGCGAAGACCTGGATAAGTATATCCAGAAGATTTCCAGTGGTAAAAGTACTCTCTTACCGAGTAAGAAGAGGTCTAGGGGTCCATCTTTTAAGAGGACTACCTCTCCTATCCCTGCGACGTCTGCTACTAAGCAGTTCCGACGGCCTCCTCGGTCAAACTCAGGAGGTAAAAATCAGGGACAGCCACAGGGTAATAAAAAGCCCTGGATCCGAAGAGGTACTAAACCAGCCTCCAAGTCAAGCCTATGAAGGGCTGCCCCCACTCAAACGGGTGGGGGGAAGACTTCAGTTGTTCGCAGAGACCTGGCGGGAGACGATCAAAGACAGATGGGTGCTCTCCGCAGTAACTCTGGGATACAAGTTGGAGTTAAAAGAGTCTCCTCCGTCCCATTTTATGTGGTCAGGCATGCCAAGAGACCCTCTGAAAAGACGGTCTCTCCTATTGGCGTTAGAACAACTATTGCTCCAAGGAGTAATTATGGAGGTTCCTATGGAAGAGTGGGGGTTGGGTTTCTACTCAAACCTTTTCACAGTCCCGAAGCCAAACGGGGACATAAGACCCATATTGGACCTAAAGAGTCTAAACAAATTTCTAAACGTCCGGTCTTTCCGGATGGAGTCGATCCGATCGGTCACCGCTGCCCTACAAGGGGAGGAATGGTTAGCCTCGATCGACATCAAAAATGCTTACTTGCATGTTCCCATCTTTCCAGGTCATCAAAAATTCCTACGCTTTGCAGTAGAAGGGCGCCATTTTCAGTTCAGAGCCTTACCATTCGGTCTGGCCACAGCACCACGAGTGTTCACAAAAATTCTGGCCCCATTGTTGGCCGATCTAAGAACACGGGGTGTAACGATAATGGCATACCTAGACGACCTGTTGTTGATGGACCACTCAGTTGCCAAGCTAGAAGTGGTAATTGTCGATACAATCAAGTATCTAGAATCTCACGGTTGGGTCATCAACCTGGACAAGTCAGCCCTACAGCCAGTGAAAAACCTGGTATATCTAGGGCTACGGCTGGATTCAGACCAGAGGAAGATTTTCTTACCTCTAGACAAGGTATCCTCTTTGAGGGGCTTGGTCCGTCTGCTTTGTGCAGAAAGACAGCCGTCCATACGCCTGTGCATGAGGCTGCTAGGAAAGATGGTAGCATCATTCGAAGCTGTGCCATACGCCCAATTCCACTCAAGGAATTTACAGAGGGCCATATTATCAGCCTGGAACGGAAAAGTTCAGGCTCTAGACTTCCCGATGGCTTTGTCCCCTTCCGTTTGGAAGAGTCTCTGCTGGTGGTTGATCCCCCAGAATCTCCAGAAGGGAAAACCCTTCAGCCCGATATCTTGGAAGGTGGTCACTACAGATGCCAGCCTTACAGGCTGGGGGGCAGTACTGGAGCAATGGTCTCTCCAGGGCAGATGGTCAAATGTAGTAAAAACCCTGCCCATCAATCTCTTAGAGATACGAGCAGCCCGGTACGCCCTAGTAGCCTGGACATCCAGACTCCAAGGGTCCCCTGTCAGAATTCAATCAGACAATGCCACAGCAGTGGCATATATCAATCATCAGGGAGGCACCAGGAGTCGTGCAGCCCAGAGGGAAGTAAGTCACATCCTGGAATGGGCAGAAAAGCATGTCCCATGTATATCAGCTGTCTTCATTCCAGGGGTGGAGAATTGGAAGGCGGACTTTCTGAGTCGCCAACAGTTATGCCCAGGGGAATGGTCCCTTCATCCCGAGGTCTTCCGAGCAATATGTCAGCGGTGGGGAACACCGGATGTAGATCTGCTAGCATCCAGATTCAACGCAAAGGTGGACAGATTTGTCTCCCGGACAAGGGATCCCCTCGCTTGCGGCTCGGATGCTCTGGTGTTCCCTTGGGATCAGTTCAGACTGATATATGCATTCCCTCCGCTACAATTGTTGCCTCGACTCCTTCGCAGAGTCAGGTTGGAGAAGAAGCCGGTGATCCTGGTGGCTCCAGCGTGGCCCCGAAGGGCCTGGTACGCGGAGATCATCAAAATGTCTGTGGGGAGTCCTTGGACCCTTCCACGTCGTCCGGACCTGCTTTCGCAAGGACCGATATACCACCCTTCCTTACTAACTCTAAGTTTAACGGCCTGGCTATTGAGTCCCACATCCTAAAGAAGAGAGGTCTCTCTAACTCTGTGGTATCAACTATAATCAATGCCAGGAAGCCTGTATCCAGGCAGATCTACTATAGAGTTTGGAAGGCGTACATCACTTGGTGCGAGGCCAGAAAATGGCATCCACGTAAGTACGTTATAGGCAGAATTCTGGACTTCCTGCAGTGGGCTGTAGACAGGAAGTTTGCCTTAAGTACTATCAAGGGCCAGGTTTCGGCCTTGTCAATACTATTTCAAAGGCCCCTGGCTATGCATTCACTTGTCAAATCCTTTATGCAAGGTGTGACTCGTATTATTCCACCGATTAAGGCTCCCATATGCCCATGGGATCTAAATTTGGTTCTGTCGGTTCTGCAGAAGCAGCCATTTGAACCTTTGCGGCACATTTCCTTGGTTCTACTCACCAGGAAATTGATATTTTTAGTAGCCATATGCTCGGCTAGAAGAGTGTCGGAATTAGCCGCCATGTCCTGTAAAGAGCCATATCTGGTTATCCATAAGGACAGAGTAGTATTACGTCCTCACCCAGCCTTTCTTCCTAAGGTGGTATCGAGGTTTCACTTGAACCAGGATGTGGTTCTTCCTTCTTTTTTCCCCAAACCAAGCTCGGTAGAGGAAAAGTTATTGCATTCTTTGGATGTAGTAAGAGCAGTTAAAGCTTATCTAAAAGCTACTGCTCAGATTCGTAGAACGGATTCTCTGTTTGTTCTGCCGGAAGGCCCCAGAAAGGGTCAGGCAGCATCAAAATCTACTTTAGCCAAGTGGATTCGACAGGTCATAATACAAGCCTATGGCTTGAAAAGTAGACCGCCTCCGTTCAAAGTTAGGGCGCACTCCACGAGAGCAGTTGGAACTTCATGGGCAGTGCATCACCAGGCCTCCCTGGCGCAAATTTGTAAGGCCGCAACATGGTCTTCAGTACACACGTTTACTAGGTTCTACCAGGTGGACGTGAGAAGTCAGGAGGATGTCGCCTTTGGGCGCAGTGTGTTGCAGGCCGCAAAAGATCCTCATGCCTGATGGCGCCCAGCTTATGTATGGTGTATCCCCCCCCCCTCATGTGGCATTGCTTTGGGACGTTCCACATAGTAATGACTATGCTGCTCTGTGTCCCGTGATGTATGAACAAGAAAGTAGGATTTTTAAAACAGCTTACCTGTAAAATCCTTTTCTTGGAGTACATCACGGGACACAGAGCTCCCACCCCTCTTTTGGGGACACGTATTGCTTTGCTACAAAACTGAGGTACTCCCGGATGGGAGGGGCTTATATAGGGGAGGGTACTTCCTGTTTGGAAGTTGCCAGTGCCAGCACCTGAAGGTAATTCTATATAACCCACATAGTAATGACTATGCTGCTCTGTGTCCCGTGATGTACTCCAAGAAAAGGATTTTACAGGTAAGCTGTTTTAAAAATCCTACTATTAGGATGAAAGGCCTTGTTTTCCAGTGGTGATAATGTTTCAATATTTTTTATTGTTTTGAAAAAGCACAAAAAAAGGTACAAATATATAAAAAAAAAACTCAAGGAAAAAGATGGGAAAGATAAAAAAAGGGGGGGGGAAGCACAAGCAATTAGAGTATAAAAGGTGTGTCCCCTTTGGTAGACCCTCATTCAGGACCGGGCTCCAAGTCCTGTCACCTTCACTGTATCAGTCTGTACATTGCAAATATCGAAGCCAAGTTCTCCAGATCTTCTCAAATTTTTATTATTTATCTAAAAGAATGCTGGCTAATTTCTCATTGATCATAATCCATGAGAGTTTATTCTTGGCTTCCAGTGGTCATTAGATGATGTTGTAGTTAAAACAGAAAACTCTTTTACTACTAGACACCACTAAGGGCTGGAGGATAGCTGCTTTAACTCACCTGCTTTAACATGATCTTCTGGATGTTTTTAGACTGGAAAACTGCTCTAAAGTGTCGCTGCTGTTGAAAACTTTTTAATTAAACAATGTTGACAATATTGGATGCTGTAGAGTGGTAAATGAAACTCAGGGTGAATTAATTTAATAAAACTATCACGTCTCAAGCAATACTTAAAAAGATAATTATGTGAACTTGGTAAGAAAAAAAAAGAACATCTTAACGTCATCTAAAGAAGTAATTTTTAAATTTTTACAGTTCCAGCTGGAGAGCTTCATGGATTTATTTAATATAAAGATTTAAAAAAAAAAGTCAAGCAAACACATATCCTTACTGCGGCAAGGTGCATAGTAGCCCTTAAATGGAAAAGTAATGAACCCCCATCACTTGTAGAATCACATATGATGATACATGATGTCAAACTGATCTCACTTCCTCTATAATTCCTTTGATAAATAGATCAAAGTTTGGGAGTAGTGCCATTTTATGGAAATGATACGTAAATAGACCAACCCTTTCCTTCTCACCTTACTGGAATTTATGTTTCCAGTCAGCTGTGAGTCCAGATACTTGGAGGCATTGGGGTTGATTTACTAAAGGCAAATAGACTGTTTACTTTGCAAGTGCAACCAGTTGATCAGGAGCTTAGTGAATGAAGGGGAGCTCCGCTGGTTTCCATCATCCAATCATTTGCAAGCAAAAACGCAGTTTTTTTTTTGTTTGTTTTTTTCCTTGCTTGTGTAGCGGCCTCACCCTCTCTCCAACTTCTTCATCTGTTACACACCAACTCATGTCTAGGGGTTTCTGAGTTGTGAGAGTGAGATGCGCCACGGCCCATGTCCTCCCCATTGTAGTAGGGAGGTGAAGGCCACTTCCTGATGTTTCCTCGGGCCGGTGTGTTCTGTAAATGCACTGAGTCTGTAATTGCAAGCTCACCAGCCTCCCCTCTGCTTCCAGTAACTGGAGTTCACACACCGGAGAAAGGTCCAACACTTGTTTATTTGGCACTCCAATAGCAAAGCACGATAAACAGTTCTTTTAACAGCAGACTGGTTGGGACCTATAACCTTGCCAACGGTGGGATGAGCAGATCAAGGCACTTCCTAACGTTTCAGTTCTATGCCACTATACTATGACCAGCGGCGCCTAAGCCAATCCGGCTGTTACAGAACAGGAAGGATGGGGTCTCTTCCAGCAACCCCTATGAACAGCAATGGAGCCCTCTTCGATACGCTGTGGCCCCTATCAGGGGGATGTGTCCTCCCAAGAGAGTTCCCAGAGGCCCACTGTCACCGGGTTGGTGCTGCTCCGGGTCTCCAGTGGGTAACCTCCCCGGCCTCCTCACCTCAGGTACGAGTCCCTCCGCTCAGGGACCCTCGGACAGTCCACCCTAGCGGGACCCAGTCGAAGGTACTGGGCCCCAGGCCTCCTCGATAGTACCTCACCCCAGGCTAAAGGTGCCTGGGATGGACGCCAACATGACTCCGGACCAGGCCATGGGCACCTGGACCAGACTCCTGGATCTCCCGCACCCAGGCCTAAGGGCCCTGGGTGCAGACCGCAACCCTCCTCCTCCGAGGACCTCCTTCTCCGCCAGAACCTCGTGGCAAGGGCGTCTCCCCCTTTTATCTCCTCCCATCAATGGCCCGGCGGGTTCCCCGCCCCAGCCATACCATCTCCGGGAAGAGACCAAACAGGGAGCACTGCAGGGGATGATTCTACCTGAAGCCTGTGGGTACTATGCCACCCACAGGCAAAGGAGAATATTACATCCTCCAATCCTCCACGAAACAAAAAGGGGTCTGAATCCTAACACAATTATACACCTGGGTCACACTATTGCCCAGGTGTATCCCATCAATTTGAGGACCCCGCTACACTTGTGATTGGGGATTCTTTGTAAAGTGGAGCTTTACCTCATTTTCTATGCAACAGCACTTGTAAAGTGTAGTACGAGCATGGATGGTTCTCAAATGAGTCTACAAAGAAAAGGCAACTCATTATAGACTAATTTGGGAACCATCCACGCTCTCACTACACTTTGGCCAGGGCTGAGGTTCAATTGGCACTTATTCATGATGCCATCTAGTGGTTATCTTATCATATCACATAAGCTTTGTATACAGTTGTTGGTCAGCAAATTTGATTGCTCCCATTTAGGTAGCTGAGTGGGCTGAAGATCTTATGTATATATATATATAGTTAAAGCTTATCTAAATTAAATTAGAAATCTTACAGTGAGGACATTTGTTCCAGTGGATTGTCCCGCAACCAAGCTCATGCTTACAAACACTCTTTGGCTTAATAACACATCTAGGGTTGTTCTTTTTGTTGTATTTATTTTTGGAGTAACTGGGATAGGGTTGGGGGAACTGTGTGGGATACACCAAAAAGAGAACTATGTACAGGCTGAGGATGGTAATCGCCTTTCTGAAAAGCTGAAGCAGAACTGTGGACTTGGCTTGTAGTAGAAGCAGTGAAAAGCATGCTTCTTCTTTCTTTAGAGCCCCAAGAGCAGAGTCCCTTCTCAAAGAACTGGATAGACTGAGCTCTTCAGGACATCAATGTCCCCTTTGGCCTCCTTCCAATTTCCAAGCACCTTTCTTTAGTAATACCAGACTAGATCTTCAGCAGACCGACCCTCAGTCAGCTCTCTGTAGCTTCAGCATCCAGGCCCTCAGGTCGTCCACATGAGGCCTCACAAACAGCAAGCACATGGCAGCATTGCCCTGGAGAGCAGCAAGTCCTCCAGGCTGCACTTTGCCTCTGGAGGCAAAGACCCAGAAACTCTGTGTCCCAGAGTATTTATACAGGCTCCCAGCAGCCTTCAGAGACATGCTCCCTGGGATTGGCCAGGGCTGTATAAATATTCATACTGCCATTTGCATTACCCTAATCCTATGGTCCAGAGAATTCTACAGCTCTCTGGAAAGCAGAGGGGGAAGTCAAACTAGCAACAACTAAAACACTGAACAGACCTATCTAATGAAATGCAACTGCATTGGTTACAGTGAGCACAAGTAAATGTACCTAACACAGCAATTGCAGCCACACTGGTTACAGTAAGACAAACTAAATTTACCTAACAAAACACACACACACACAGCTCCAAAGAACACAGTGAGCACTAAAACTTCAAGGTTCATGAGAAAAAAGGTAGAAGGAAAAAAGAAGAGACAACAGACACAGCAAAGATCACAGGTTTAGACCCAGGTCTTGGCATCTAGGTCACAGGTTCAGTACCAAGTCTTGGCATCTAGCCTTCCCCTATTCTGTATGTGTCACTATTGGAGAGATGCTTTCACTTTCTCCATGATAAAATGTTCTCAGCAGGACAGTAAGCGAGGAAAAATCTCTGTAACAAAGTCCCAAATAGCAATAAAAACCTAACAGCAGTTGTAATCCTTCCTCACTCTATCCAACACAAGGAAAGAGGTGCATGCCCTCAACATGGGGGGGGGGTGCTTTGGGGCGCCCCCCACCCCAAAGCACCTTGCCTCCAGATCCCAGCCCCCCACCCTATGTGAATGAGTATGGGGGTACATTGTACCCCTACCCATTCACCTGGGGGAAGAAATTATCAACAAAGAAAACACACTACACAGGTTTTTAAAGTAATTTATTAGACAGCTCCAGGGGTCTCTTCCACCTTTTCCCCTCTCCGGCCTCTTCTCCGCGCTCTCCGGTTCTTCTCCCTCTGCCAGGTTCTTCTGCTCTTTTGCCCCCTCTTTTTCTAGCCCTTGCCCAGTCTTCTCTGTTGTCTTTTTCCCTCTTCTCTTCTTCCGATGTTGACACGACGCTCTATCCCGCTGTAATGCGGTGTGCGCAGTGCGCCATGACTTATATAGGCATGGGGCGGGGTCACCGAATGACATCACCCGGCAGGGGGGCCCTGCCCCAAAGCACCCACCCCCCATGTTGAGGGCATGCGGTCGGTATGGTTCAGGGGGGGGCGCTCGCTCGTCCCCACCCCCTTTCCTGACCGGCCGGGCTGCGTGCTCGGATAAGGGTTTGGTATGGACTTTGGGGGAACCCCCATGCAGTTTTTTTGGTGTAGGGGTTCCCCTTAAAATCCTTAAGATCCTCAGAGCACAAGTCGCATGCCAAAGTCGGATCATGCAAGACGGCGATCCGACTTCAGTGATTTTCAATGGGCTGAAGTAGGATCAAAGTCGGTACCAAAGTAGTACAGGGAGCATTTTCAAAGTGGGACTGACTTGTGTCGGACCAGTTAAGACGGCTCCCATAGGGAAACATTGATTTTCACATGTCATGCGACATGAGCTCCCAATGTTAGAGCGTTTGTCGCACCAGTGTGAATCTGACCTAAAGGGGTTCACAGGACAGCTGTATTTATACTGAGATTAATTACACACAGGTGGACTCTATTTACTAATTAGGTGACTTCTGAAGGAAATTGGTTCCAATAGATTTTAGTTGGGGGTATCAGAGTAAAGGGGGCTGAATACAAATGCACGCCACACTTTTCACATATTTATTTGTAAAAAAAATGGAAAACCATTTGTAATTTTCCTTTCACTTCACAATTATGTGCCTTTTTGTGTTGGTCTATCACATAAAATCCCAATAAAATAAATTTGCGTTTTTGGTTGTAACATTACAAAATGTAAAAAATTTCAAGCGTATGAATATTTTTTTAAGGCACTGTATCTAAAATAAAAATGTAGTACTAAAACAATAAAAAAAAAGAAACTTTCTTAACTACGTAAAATTCTAAATCCACATCTCTGTTTATACAGTACGTACAGGATTAGCAGGTTACATATGAGACTTTTGTCCTGTCCCCACTAATGCCCACTAGGGATGAGCCGAACACCCCCCGGTTCGGTTCGCACCAGAACCTGCGAACGGACCGAAAGTTTGCGCAAACTTTAGAACCCTATTAAATACAATGGATGCGAACGTTCGAAATCAAAAGTGCTAATTATCAAGGCTAATATGCAAGTTATTGTCCTAAAAAGTGTTTGGGGACCCAGGTCCTGCCCCAGGGGACATGTATCAACGCAAAAAAAAGTTTTAAAAACCGTTTTTTCAAGAGCAGTGATTTTATTGATGCTTAAAGTGAAAAAAAAAGTGAAATATTCCTTTAAATATCGTACCTGGGGGGTGTCTAAAGTATGCCTGTGAAGTGGCACGTGTTTCCCGTGTTTAGAACTGTCCCTGCACAAAATGACATTTCTAATGGAAAACAAGTCATTTAAAACTGCTTGCGGCTTTAATGTAATGTCTGGTCCCGGCAATATGAATGAAAATCATTGAGAAATGGGTCTTGTATGGATATTAAGGGGAACCCCGCACCCAAAATTAAAAAAAGGCCCTATATACTCTGAACAGCAGTATACAGACGGTGCAAACAAGACAGGGACTGTAGGTTTGTTCTTAAGTAGAATCTTTTTCTAATTTGGAACAGGTACATTTTTTAAATGTAGCTCTAGCCAAAAAATCAATTTTTAAGCTTTTTGGAGAACATAGGGAAGGGTTATCACCCCTGTAACATTTGCAACATTTGTTTTGCTGTCTGTGCACCTGTTCAGAAGATTTCACCTGACTTTCTGTCCCAATGACAAATGTTTTTTGAAAATGTTTTTTTTTTTATTGAAACAAGGATTGGTGATAAAGCATCAGTGGAGAGGAGACACTGTTTTCCCATATTAACTCTTACAGGAGAGAATTTCCATTCCTAGGGGTAGATTTCCTCTCACTTCCTGTTGTCTCCTTCCGTTTGCAAGTAGGAGTCTTTTGTAAGTTGGATGTTTGAAAGTAGGGGCCTGCCGTATATACTCTGCAGAAATTTGGCCCTTAGGTGTTGGTGTTGCCACAACACTGTAAGCCCTCACAGTTACTCTTGGTGGGCGCTGGAATGCCCTGCTGTGAACTATTATATCAAGAATTATAATTACATGCCATTTTTGAACAGTGGTGGGAAAAATTGGGCCTTTGGTGGTGGTGCTGGTTCCACAACACTATAAGTCCTCAAAGTTACTCTTGGTGGGCGCAGGAATGGGCCCAGCTGTGAAATATTAGATCAAGAATTGTAACTACATGCCCCTGTTGAACAGGGGCAGAAAAATTGGGCCTTTGGTGGTGGTTGTGTTGCCACAACACTGTAAGCCCTCACAGTTACTCTTGGTGGGCGCAGGAATGGTCCCTGCTGTGAATTATTAGATCAAGAATTGTAATTACATGCCCCTGTTAAACAGGGGCATAAAAATTGGGCCTTAGGCACTGGTGCCACAACACTGCAACCCCTCACAAATACTGTACTTGGAGCGCAGCGATGAGCCCTGCTGCAAAGTATTGCATCAAAAATTGTAATTACACGCCCCTGTTAAACAGGGGCTGAAAAATTGGGCCTTAGGCACTGGTGCTGGTGTTACAACACTGCAACCTCTCACAGATACTGTAGTTGGAGCGCAGCAATGAGCCCTGCTGCAAAGTATTGCATCAAAAATTGTAATTACACGCCCCTGTTAAACAGGGGCAGAAAAAATTGGGCATTAGTCACTGGTGGCGGTGCCCAGAACCAAAAATTTTCTTACAAGCTATCAACATGATCATTGAGGAAGAAGAGGATAGTCACTCAGCATAACAGGATAGTCACTCAGCATCAGCATAGGCAGTCTTGAAGGGATCTGACATTTCCAAAAAAATTATTCAGTTACATCAGCATCAGGTGCTTGGTAGCTGTTGGTGATCCAAGACTGATTAATTTTTATGAAGGTCAGTCGATCGACCAAGTCGGTGGACAGGCGCACCCTGTGATCGGTTACAAAGCCTCCAGCAGCACTGAATGTGCGTTCCGAAAGAACGCTGGATGCAGGACAGGCCAGTAGCTCAATTGCATACTGTGCAAGCTCAGTAACCCAGAGGATTTTCGGTGGGAAAGGTGTCCAAGTCTGATCTTGCCCCTAGGTATTCCTGCACCGTGTAAACCAGATGCTGGCGATGGTTGCTGGAACCGATCATACCTTGGGGCTGCATACTAAAAAATTGTCTGAACGCATCGGTCAGACAGCCACATTCTCCACCACTCCTTCTTTGACTGACCGAAGCCTCAGCAACACGTTGTCCAGGACCAGGAATTTGTAACCTCCCAGTCTCTGGGAACGCGTTGCACAGACCTTTCCTCACCATCCTCGTGGCCTCCTCAAATGGTGCCAGGACAGTGCATGCATCCCTGATCATGGCCCACTGGCGTGGGGGAAAAAATCCAAGCTCCCCTGACCCTGTCCTGGTGCCATATTGCAACAGATACTCATTGATGGCCCTCTGCTGTGTGTGCAGCCGCTGCAGCATGGCCAACGTAGAGTTCCACCTGGTGGACATGTCACAGATTAGGTGCTTCTTGGGCAGGTTGGATTTCTTTTGCAGGTTAGCCAGCGGAGCACTGGCATTAAATGACCAGCGGAAATGCCCACAGAGTTTCCTGGCCTGCTTCAGGACCTCCTGTAAGCCCGGGTACCTGCCCAAGAACCGCTGCACCACCAAGTTAAGGATGTGAGCCAAACAGGGCACATGGGTCAGTTGTCCCTGTTAGAGGGCGGAGAGGAGGTTGGTGCCATTGTCGCAAACCACCTTTCCTGGCTTATGCTAGCATGGCGTCAACCACCTCTGAGCCTGCCCCTGCAGAGCTGACAGAATCTCTGCCCCAGTGTGGCTCCTGTCCCCCAAGCACACCAGCTCAAGCACCGCATGGCATCTTTTTGCCTGCGTACTTGCGTAGCCCATTGAACGCCTACGGAGCACCGCTGGTTCCGAGGACAAAGCACAGGTAGAGGTCATGGAGGAAGAAGAGGAGGGGGTGGAGGAGAGAGGTGTGTCAGAATCACCAGTAGTAACATTTTGGAGGCGTGGTGGCGGAACAACCTCCAACACTGCTGCACCTTGTCCTGCATCCTTCCCAGCTGCCAGCAGAGTCACCCAATGCGCCATGAAAGATAGGTAACGTCCCTGTCCATGCCTGCTGGACCATGAGTCAGCGATAATATGCACCTTACCGCTAACCACCCTGTCCAGCAAGGCCAAGACATTGCCTTCCACATGCCGGTAGAGAGCAGGAATCACCTTCCGTGAGAAAAAGTGGCGTTTGGGAACCTGCCACTGAGGAACTGCACATTCCACAAACTCACGGAAGGGGACAGAATCTACAGCCTCGTACACACGGCCGAGAATCTCATCAGGAAAAAACTTGTCGTTTTTCTTGACGAGATTCTTGGACAAGAAACTTGTGCCGGCCGAGTGTACACACGTTTGATTCAAAGAACCCGCGGTTCTTTGAATGGAGCGAACGCAGTGACGTAATCGACTACGATGAGCGTGTGCTCATCACATTCGATGCCGTCGCCGCCATCTTGCAACACCCTACCTATGCCTAGGAAGCTACCGCGCATGCGTCAAAGTCATTTTGAGCATGCGCGGGTTTCCACGGCGATAGGTAAGTGTACACACACACAGTTTTCTCGTCGAGAAACATGCTGACGAGAATCTCGACGAGAAAATGGAGAATCCTGACGAGAAAATAGAGAGCAGGTTCTCTATTTTTCTTGTCAAGATTCTTGTTAGTTTTCTTGATGAAAAACCTGATCGCCACGTACACACGACCGATTTACTCGGCAAGAATGCTCTGCCAGCAAGTTTCTTGCCGTTTTTCGACGAGAAACTCGGTCGTGTGTACGAGGCTTACCAACTGAAAAGGCAGCAGTTGAAGTGCTATAAATTTAGCCAAGCTAGCATTCAACCACTGGGCATGTGGATGGCTGGAAGCAAACTTCTTTCGGCGATGCAACAGCTGGGGCAGGGAAATTTGCCAGGTACAATCTGATGTCGGTGTACCGATAGCAGATTGCCCGCAAGTACTTGGCTGTGACACACCTAATTCTACACCTTCATTCTTCTCAGTGCTGGTTTCAGAGAGGACTGAAGTTATAGTGGGGTTGGAGATCCCAGCTGATGAGGAGCAAGAAGAGGTCTGCTTTGTTCTTTGGTGTGGGTCTTTTAGGTAGACTTGCCAACGAACTGCATGGCAGGTCGACATATGTCTGGTCAAGCACGTGGTGCCCAAGCGGCTGATGTTTTGGCCACGCGAGATACGCCTGAGACATATGTTGCAAATGGCAACAGTGCGATCTGCTGCACACGTCTGAAAAAAGGCCCACACCAAAGAACTTTTGGAATAACACGCAGAGACAGCAGCGCTCTGCACATGCAGAGCTCTGCGGTGTGATGCAGTCGGTGTGCTGCCCTTAAGCTGGCCCCTGGAGCGGCCCGGGGGGAAAATGCATGCCTGCCCCCTGCCCCAGCCCGCCCCTGTGTACTGATAATGCAGCTATCAGAATCAACTGCCTGCTGTGGTATTAGTATGGGAAAAGCAGAAATTGTCTTCAGTTAAATTTAGGTGAAAATTGTGCAGAGGCCACAGTACACTAACTGAAAATACTTGCAGCTCTCTGCCTGTGGTTTTATTATGAGAACACTACTATTAGTCACTAACTGTATTCAGGTAAGCTTTAGGTGCCTGCCTGTCACAGTATAGAGAATAACAGCTAGATCTAGTTAAACTTAATACAGTGTATAAATATATATACAACACCTAAGATGCATATATATCCTCTACACACTGTAACTGCAGCTAAATGTCTCGCCTGCCTATCTAACTCAATATAAATGACACTCTCTCTCTGTAAGCTCTCTCTTTAACCAACACCGCAACACACTACACAAGGCCGCCACGGAGGTGGCCTTATATAGTGTGGGGTGTGTACTAAACCCCCTGAGCCATAATCGGCCAAAGCCACCCTGGCTTTGGCCAATTACGGCTCTCTGCTCAGACGGCGCTGTGATTGGCCAAGCATGCGGGTCATAGTGCATGCTTGGCCAATCATCAGCCAGCAATGCACTGCGAACGCGCAGTGAATTATGGGCCGTGACGCGTCACACGAATTTGGCGCGAATGGCCTATAATGTTCGCAATTCGACGAACAACCGAACAGGAGATGTTCGAGTCGAACATGGGTTCATCTCGAACTCGAAGCTTATCCCTAATGCCCACATAGCTCTCTGAAACCTCTGAACTCAGCATTCAACAGTAAATATCAATTGTAGTTAGGTGTTTTAACACATCTATGAAATACATAATTCAAAGTGTGCCAGGATTAAGGGTAATCAAAACACACGATGAATCATCAAAGCACAACAGGGGTGGGAAATCAAATGATGTTTTCTTGCAGTTTAATATTTTCATTCTGGAAGTCTACCAGATGTAACTATAAATCACAGAAAGCATTATCCATGTGAGACTATATTTCATCCTAAACAGGTTTGACACCTGAACTGAACATATACATAACCCCATTTGTTTTAGAAATATTACATCCTTATTTTTTTCAGTGAAAGATTAACAAGGGCAGTTGCACTGCATTGGACTCCCTTTAACCACTTTATTACAGGGCACTTTCACCCCCTGTCCAGGCCAATTTTCATCTTTCAGCGCTGTCACAATTTGAATAACAATTGCGGGGTCATGCAACACTGTACCCAAATTAGATTTTTAGCATTTTTTTCCCCACAAATAAAGCTTTTTTGATGGTATTTTTTTTACAAAAATAATTGCTCTTTATTGAAAAAGATGAATGATACATAAGCAGCAGGCATACAGAGTTTACACTTATCTAGGAAAAAGAGGAGTTATCCCAACAAGACGTATCCATACATTGCCTAATAAACAGAAGGAACATATAGTTCTTTTGGTGGTATTTAATCACTGCTGGTTTTCTTTATTTTTTGCTAAACAAATAAAAAAAGACTGAATATTTTGAAAAAAATAAATAGTTTTTCTTTGTTTTTGTAATTTTTTTGTAAATAAGTACTTTTTCTCCTTCACTGATGAGCACTAATGAGGCTGCACTGATGGGCATTGATGAGGTGGCACTAATGGGCACTGATGAGGCAGTACTGATGGGCACTGATGATGAGGCACTAATATGCAGCACTGATAGGTGGCACAGATATGCAGCACTGGTGGGCACTGATAGGTGGCACTGATGGGCGGCACTGATTGGCACTGAGAGGTGGAAATGATGGGCACTAATGGGCGGCACCGAAGGGTAGCACTGATGGGCACTGATAGATGGCGCTGATAGGTGGCACTGATTAGGAGGCACTGACAGGCATTACTGATGGGCACTGATTGCCATCTCTGGTGGGCACTGATTGGCATTCCTGAAATGGGCACTGATTGCCATCCCTGGTGGGCATCAGTTGCCATCCCTGGTGGGCACGAGTTGGCAATTGTGGGCATCCCTGAAGGGCCTGCACTGATAATCGATGCCTGTCAGGAGAGCCGCTAATCGGCTCTCCTCTACTCGTGTCTTTTCATCGCGAATAAAGGAAAAGACGATAAACCGCACTTCCTGGTTACCATGTGATCAACTTCTATTAGACACAGCTGACCACATGGTAAAGAGCGTGTAGCGATACCTTCAACTAAGAAGGCCGCAGATTTAGTTTGGGCCCTGAAAACAGCTCCGCCAACCCCCGGCAATGTACTCGACCCCCTACTGGCACAGTTAGTATTGGCAGCAATATATATAATTTCTTATACTGTATGAGTAAACCCAGACACCAAGACAATAATGAAAAGGGTATCAAATTTACTTTAAGCTTTTGGTAAGAAAAGTTAACAATGGTAACAGTTCACAGGTAATAAATTGCAGAGCCCTGCAGCAATAACATACTATGCATAAAAATGAACAGTAAAGGTGCGCCGCGTGGGCGACCGTTAACTAGGCGTCCTGTGACGCAGTAACTAAATGAACTAACTAGCTGGCCAGGCCTGGCTCAGATATCTACAACTCAGTCTATAGGGGATGATGGTTTCTTCACCGGCAATTCTTTAAAGGTGGTGCACATAACAGAATACCATTTGTAATCCAGTGGGGAGGTTGTGATGAAATAAAACACTTTACTGTATGAACTCTGAGTTCAGCTCTGATAAGGTTCTCCAGCGAGAGTATCAGAAATAACTTGTGGGCCACGGCAGTCTATAGGCACATTAGCAACAACAGTATATGGTCTGAGCATACGCTCGCTCACCCCTCCGGACGCGATCCCAGTCCGGGAACTTCCACCGACTGTGTCCTCACACACACAGTATCTCCAGCGATCGGGTCCCCGATCCAACCAAGGCTGTAGACAAGCAAAATCAGATGCCACCCAGGCTCGCAGTAGGGTGGAAGGCTCTTTGGTGCTGCGCAAGGCCTCAGGCTTCAGGCCTTGCACTCCGGCACATCCGCACAGGAGGATCAGTCACTGAAGTCTCGTGTCCCAAAGAGGCCGAGCCCAGCCTCGCCTCCTCCTTTTATAACCCCTCCCATGAGTCTCTGGGGTGGAAACATGCCGAAAGGGATTCTGGGCAAGGTAGTCCCGAGAGTCTTAAAGGGGACCCCGCTACACACTCCCCCCACTTAAATTCTTTGGTCCCCAAAAAAACTTAACATACACTGCGTACAACCCCAGACAACATTGCATAAGAGGTTGGCATAGGGAATTCCCACCAAAACCGAGGAGTTGGATTCCCTTTACCACCGATCATACTATCCTGAGTGACCTGCCTAACTGTGCCAGAGAGTGAGTGGGGGTTGCCCTCTACCAAATGTACAGTGGAAGGGTCCGGATTCTCTACACTCCTCCTAGCAGTGACCACAGAATCTTCTGAGCTCTTCCCCATTTGTGGGTAGGTCAACTTTTTGGGAGGCTTTATGACTCTGTGGGCTCTTTGTTCCCTTGGGGTTTCTGGCTCTGGCGCCACATGCTCTTCTTCTGTAACAGGCTCAGGCAACACGGCAGGCTCTGTAACATCTGCTTCAGGAGCCGAGGGATACATAGAGTCTCTAGGGTCTTGTTCAGGGTAAACACCACAGGCATCTTCCCAGTAATCAAATGAAGGACTATATGGGATGAATTCAATGGCTTCTACATTCAGTTGTGTATCTGTATTGTCTTCAGTAGTGATGAGCCGAACACCCCCGAGTTCGGTTCGCACCAGAACCCGCGAACGGACCGAAAGTTCGTACGAACATTAGAACCCTATTAAATACAATGGATGCGAACGTTCGAATTCTAAAGTGCTAATTATAACGACTATTATGCATGTTATTGTCCTAAAAAGGGTTTGGGAACCCGGGTTCTGCACCAGGGGACATGTATCAATGCAAAAAGAAGTTTTAAAAACGGTCGTTTTTCAGGAGCAGTCATTTTAATGATGCATAAAGTGAAAAAAAAAAGTCAAATATTCCTTTAAATATCGTACCTGGGGGGTGTCTAAAGTATGCCTGTGAAGTGCCACGTGTTTCCCGTGTTTAGAACTGTCCCTGCACAAAATGACACTTCTAAAGGAAAAAAAAGCCATTTAAAACTGCTTGCGGCTTTAATGTAATGTCTGGTCCCGGTAATATGGATGAAAATCTTTAAGAAAAATGGCATAGCTACCCCATGACCCCCCCCCCTACCCCAGCCCATTACCAGCCCCTTTGGGTCTTGTATAAATATTAAGGGGAACCCTGCACATAAAATAAAAAAGGCCCTATATACTCTGAACAGCCGTATACAGGCGGTGCATACAAGACAGGGACTGTAGGTTTGTTCTTATGTAGAATCTGTTTGTAATTTTGAACAGGTACATTGTTTAAGTGTAGCTCCAGCCCAAAAATCTATTTTTAAACTTTTTGGAAAACATAGGTAAGGGTTATCACCCCTGTAACATTTGTTTTGCTGTCTGTGCCCCTGTTCAGAACATTTCACCTCACTTTCCGTCCCAATGACAACTGTTTTTGAAATGTGGTGTTTTTCTTGAAACAAGGATTGCTGATAAAGCATCAGTACAGAGGAGACACCTTTCTCCCATATTAATTCTTACAGGAGAGAATTTTCCTTCCAAGGGGTAGATTTCCTCTCACTTCCTGTTGTCTTCTTGCGTTTGCAAGTAGGAGTCGTTTGTAAGTTGGATGTTTGAAAGTAGGGACCTGCCGTATATACTCTGCAGAAATAGGCCCCTTAGTTGTTGGTGTTGGCACAACACTGTAAGCACTCACAGTTACTCTTGGTTGGTGCTGGAACGCCCTGCTGTCAACTATTATATCAGGAATTTTAATTACATATAATTGTTGAACAGTGGTAGTAAAAATTGGGCCTTTGATGGTGGTGCTGGTGCCACAACACTGTAAGCCCTGACAGTTACTCTTGGTGGGTGCAGCAATGGGCCCTGCTGTGAATTATTAGATCAAGAATTGTAATTGCATGCCCCTGTTGAACAGGGGCTGAAAAATTGGGCCTTTCGTGGTGGTGGTGGTGGTGGTGGTGTTGCCACAACACTGTAAGCCCTCAGAGTTACTCTTGGTGGGTGCAGGAATGAGCCCTGCTGTGAATTATTAGATCAAGAATTGTAATTACATGCCCCTTTTGGACAGGGGCTGAAAAATTGGGCCTTTCGTGGTGGTGGTGGTGGTGGCGTTGCCACAACACTGTAAGCCCTCAGAGTTACTCTTGGTGGGTGCAGCAATGGGCCCTGCTGTGAATTATTAGATCAAGAATTGTAATTACATGCCCCTGTTGAACAGGGGCTGAAAAATTGGGCCTTAGGCACTGGTGGCACAACACTACAACGCCTCACAGATACTGTACTTGGAGCACAGCAATGAGCCCTGTTGCAAAGTATTGCTTCAAAAATTGTAATGACACGCCCCTGTTAAACAGGGGCTGAAAAATTGGGCCTTAGGCACTGGTGGCACAACACTCCAACCCCTCACAGATACTGTACTTGGAGCACAGCAATGAGCCCTATGGCAAATTATTGCTAAAAAAATTGTAATTACACGCCCCTGTAAAACAGGGGCTGAAAAATTGGGCCTTAGCCACTGGTGGCGGCACCCATAAACAAAAATGATCTTCCAAGCTATCATCATCAATCGTATCATTGAGGACTCGGAGGAGGAGGATAGCCAGTCAACATAACAGCACAGGCACTCAGCATCAGCATCAGTCTTGAAGGGATGTGACATGTTAAAATCAATTAGTCTGTTATATCAGCATCAGGTGTGTGGTAGCTGGTGGTGATCCAAGACTGGTTCATCTTGATGAAAGTCAGTCGATCAACCGAGTCGGTGGACAGGTGCACCCTGTGATCCGTGACAAATCCTCCAGCAGCACTGAATGTGCGTTCCGAAAGAACGCTGGATGCAGGACAGGCCAGTAGCTCAATTGCATACTGTGCAAGCTCTGGCCAGTGATCCATCCTCAAGACCCAGTAAGCCAGAGGATTTTCGGTGGGGAAGGTGTCCAAGTCTGACCTTGCCCCTAGATATTCCTGCACCATGTTTATCAGACGCTGGCGATGGTTGCTGGAACCGATCATACTTTGGGGCTGCGGACTAAAGAATTGTCTGAACGCATCGGTCAGACGGCCACCTTCCCCACCGCTCCTTCTTTGACTGGCCGAAGCCTCAGCAACTCGTTGTCCAGGACCAGGAGTTTGTAACCTCCCAGTCTCTGGGAACGCGTTGCACAGACCTTTCTGCAAGGCCTCCCGGAGTTGTCTCATCCTCTGCTCCCTCAGCGACGGTAACATAAGGTCCGCAACCTTACCCTTGTACCGTGGATCAAGGAGAGTGGCCAGCCAGTAATGGTCCCTCTCCTTGATCCGAAGAATACGAGGATCCTTCCGCAGACTTTGCAGGATCAGGGAGGCCATGCAGCGTAGGTTTGCTGAGGCATTCGGTCCGGAGTCCTCTGGGTCACTAAGGACGACATGATCCGCAGCCACCTCCTCCCAGCCACGTACAAGTCCACTGGTTTCTTGGGACTGTAAATCATCCCTAAAAGACTGCTGCTGATGATGCTGAGTGCCAGCCTCCACCTCCATGCTGACACAATCCTCCTCCTCCTCCTCCTCCTCCTCCTCTTCCTGTGCGATGGGTGGGACAGAAGGAACACTGTCTGGGTAAAGGGGGCCTTGAGAGGCAAGGAAGTCCTCCTCTTCCTGCCTCTGTTCTGCCTCAAGTGCCCTGTCCATTATTCCACGCAGCGTGTGCTCCAACAGGTGGACAAGAGGTACAGTGTCACTGATGCATGCACTGTCACTGCTCACCATCCTCGTGGCCTCCTCAAATGGTGCCAGGACAGTGCATGCATCCCTGATCATGCCCCACTGGCGTGGAGAAAAAAAACCAAGCTCCCCTGACCCTGTCCTGGTGCCGTAGTCGCACAGGTACTCATTGATGGCCCTCTGCTGCGTGTGCAGCCGCTGCAGCATGGCCAACGTTGAGTTCCACCTGGTGGGCATGTCACATATAAGGCGGTTCTTGGGCAGGTTCAACTCCTTTTGCAGCTCAGCCAGGCGAGCACTGGCATTATAAGATCTGCCGAAATGCACACAGACTTTCCTGGCCTGCCTCAGGACATCCTGTAAGCCCGGGTACCTGCCCAAGAACCGCTGCACCACCAGGTTAAGGACGTGAGCCACACAGGGCACATGGGTCAGTTGTCCCTGTCGGAGGGCGGAGAGGAGGTTGGTGCCATTGTCGCAAACCACCATTCCTGGCTTAAGCTGGCGTGGCGTCAACCACCTCTCGGCCTGGCCCTGCAGAGCAGACAGGACCTCTGCCCCAGTGTGGCTTCTGTCCCCCAAACACACCAGCGCAAGCACGGCATGGCATCTTTTTGCCTGCGTACTTGCGTAGCCCCTTGAACGGCTACGGAGCACCGCTGGTTCAGAGGACAAACCACAGGAAGAGGCCATGGAGGAAGAAGAAGAGGAGGGGGTGGAGGAGAGAGGTGTGTCACAACCAGTAGTAGCATTTTGGAGGCGTGGCGGTGGAACAACCTCCAACACTACTGCACCTTGTCCTGCATCCTTCCCAGCTGCCAAAAGAGTGACCCAATGGGCCGTGAAAGAAAGGTAACGTCCCTGTCCATGCCTGCTGGACCATGAGTCAGCGGTAATATGCACCTTACCGCTGACCGCCCTGTCCAGCGAGGCCAAGACATTGCCTTCCACATGCCGGTAGAGAGCCGGAATAGCCTTCCGTGAGAAAAAGTGGCGTTTGGGAACCTGCCACTGAGGAACCGCACATTGCACAAACTCACGGAAGGGGGCCGAGTCTACCAACTGAAAAGGCAGCAGTTGAAGCGCTAGCAATTTAGCCAAGCTAGCATTCAACCGCTGGGCATGTGGATGGCTGGGAGTGAACTTCTTTCGACGGTCCAGCAGCTGGGATAGGGAAATTTGCCTGCTAGAATCGGACGTCGGTGTACTGCTAGCAGAGTGGCCGCAACTACTTGGCTGTGACACACCTAATTCTACACCTTCATTCCTCTCAGTGCATGTTTCAGAGAGGACTGAAGTTATAGTGGGGTTGGAGATCCCAGCTGATGCGGTGCAAGGAGAGGTCCGCTTTGTTCTTTGGTGTGGGTCTTTGAGGTAGGCTTGCCAACGAGCTGCATGGCAGGTCAACATATGTCTGGTCAGGCATGTGGTACCCAAGCGGCTGATGTTTTGGCCACGCGATATACGCTTGAGACATATGTTGCAAACAGCAGCTGTGCGATCTGATGCACTAGCCTCAAAAAAGGCCCACACCAAAGAACTTTTTGAATGACGGGCAGAGGCAGCGCCCTGCACAGGCGGAGCTCTGCGGTGTGATTCCGTCGGTGTACTGCCCTTACGCTGGCCACCAAAGGGCATCCTGCCTCGTTGGAGATGTGCCTCCTCCTCATCCTCCTCCTCCTCCTCTCTCCTATTAGGCACCCACGTGGAGTCAGTGACCTCATCATCCCCTCCCTCCTCATCACTGGAGCCAATCTGGCAGTATGCTGCAGCTGCTGGAACATGACTGCCAGATTGGTGTCCTTCTTGAGCATCCCCTCTGTCTGCTCTCACGCTACTGCCTTCCTGTAGCTGGGTTTCATCATCAGACCCTTCGAAACGCTGGGCATCCTCCTGGAGCATGTACCCAACACTGTGCTCAAACAGTTCGGGGGACTCCTCAGGAGGAGGACATGGTGGGTCTAGGGAAGGAGTGACTGATGATGAGTCTGACATTGATACCAGGGAAGAGGACGCTTTGGCAGCTGCTTTGCCAGTACCCTGAGCCTGGGTGAGAGAGGATGAGGAGGAGGAGGAGGGCTTGGTCATCCACTCTACCAAGTCTTCGGCATGATGTGGCTCAACATGTCCAGCTGCCGAAAAGAAGGACAAGCGTGTCCCATGGCCATGTGCTGATGACAATGCACCGCGTCCACGACCAGCACTGTTGCCCCCAGACACAGAGCCTGCTTGCCCTCTTTTATTGCCTCCTGACTGTCTGCCTCTCCTTGTTTGCCTTCCAGACATTCTAATAGATGGCCTGCAGGGAGATGGGAAAAAAGCAATAAGGGCTACCTTCAGGTGTCCTTCTCTGTCCCTTTACTTAAGGATTTCTAAATATGGTTGAGGATGATTGCTTTCGCACAGAATAGCACAACGACAATTTCCCTGACTGTCCAAAAAACAAGGATTTCAAAGATGGTTGATGAGGAATGCTTTAGCACACTATAGCACAAGGAGAATTTCCCTCACTGTCCTTCCCTGTCCCTAGAAACAAGGATTATCACAGTGAAAGAAACTGACACTCTTCCTACCTATAGTTTTCTGTCCCTAGATCAAATGTTTTTTTAAAGACGGTTGATGATCAATGCTTTAGCACACTATAGCACAAGGAGAATTTCCCTCACTGTCCTTCCCTGTCCCTAGAAACAAGGATTATCACAGTGAAAGAAACTGACACTCTTCCTACCTATAGTTTTCTGTCCCTAGAAAAAATGTTTTTTTAAAGACGGTTGATGATCAATGCTTTAGCACACTATAGCACAAGGAGAATTTCCCTCACTGTCCTTCCCTGTCCCTAGAAACAAGGATTATCACAGTGAAAGAAACTGACACTCTTCCTACCTAGTTTTCTGTCCCTAGAAAAAATGTTTTTTTAAAGACGGTTGATGATCAATGCTTTAGCACACTATAGCACAAGGAGAATTTCCCTCACTGTCCTTCCCTGTCCCTAGAAACAAGGATTATCACAGTGAAAGAAACTGACACTCTTCCTACCTATAGTTTTCTGTCCCTAGAAAAAATGTTTTTTTAAAGACGGTTGATGATCAATACTTTAGCACACTATAGCACAAGGAGAATTTCCCTCACTGTCCTTCCCTGTCCCTAGAAACAAGGATTATCACAGTGAAAGAAACTGACACTCTTCCTACCTATAGTTTTCTGTCCCTAGAAAAAATGTTTTTTTAAAGACGGTTGATGATCAATGCTTTAGCACACTATAGCACAAGGAGAATTTCCCTCACTGTCCTTCCCTGTCCCTAGAAACAAGGATTATCACAGTGAAAGAAACTGACACTCTTCCTACCTATAGTTTTCTGTCCCTAGAAAAAATGTTTTTTTAAAGACGGTTGATGATCAATGCTTTAGCACACTATAGCACAAGGAGAATTTCCCTCACTGTCCTTCCCTGTCCCTAGAAACAAGGATTATCACAGTGAAAGAAACTGACACTCTTCCTACCTATAGTTTTCTGTCCCTAGAAAAAATGTTTTTTTAAAGACGGTTGATGATCAATGCTTTAGCACACTATAGCACAAGGAGAATTTCCCTCACTGTCCTTCCCTGTCCCTAGAAACAAGGATTATCACAGTGAAAGAAACTGACACTCTTCCTACCTATAGTTTTCTGTCCCTAGAAAAAATGTTTTTTTAAAGACGGTTGATGATCAATGCTTTAGCACACTATAGCACAAGGAGAATTTCCCTCACTGTCCTTCCCTGTCCCTAGAAACAAGGATTATCACAGTGAAAGAAACTGACACTCTTCCTACCTATAGTTTTCTGTCCCTAGAAAAAATGTTTTTTTAAAGACGGTTGATGATCAATGCTTTGGCACACTATAGCACAAGGAGAATTTCCCTCACTGTCCTTCCCTGTCCCTAGAAACAAGGATTATCACAGTGAAAGAAACTGACACTCTTCCTACCTATAGTTTTCTGTCCCTATAAAAAATGTTTTTTTAAAGATGGTTGATGATCAATGCTTTAGCACACTATAGCACAAGGAGAATTTCCCTCACTGTCCTTCCCTGTCCCTAGAAACAAGGATTATCACAGTGAAAGAAACTGACACTCTTCCTACCTATAGTTTTCTGTCCCTAGAAAAAATGTTTTTTTAAAGATGGTTGATGATCAATGCTTTAGCACACTATAGCACAAGGAGAATTTCCCTCACTGTCCTTCCCTGTCCCTAGAAACAAGGATTATCACAGTGAAAGAAACTAACACTCTTCCTACCTATAGTTTTCTGTCCCTAGAAAAAATGTTTTTTTAAAGATGGTTGATGATCAATGCTTTAGCACAGTATAGCACAAGGAGAATTTCCCTCACTGTCCTTCCCTGTCCCTAGAAACAAGGATTATCACAGTGAAAGAAACTGACACTCTCCCTACCTATAGTTTTCTGTCCCTAGAAAAAATGATTTTTTAAAGATGGTTGATGATCAATGCTTTAGCACACTATAGCACAAGGAGAATTTCCCTCACTGTCCTTCCCTGTCCCTAGAAACAAGGATTCGCACAGTAAAACACACTGACACTCTCCCTACCTATCCTTCTCTTTCCCTAAACTAAAGGAATCCAGGTTAAGCAAGAAAAAAAAATGTCACTGTCCCTGCCTATGCTTCTCTTTCCCTGCTCCGGAACACACTACACTAGGCCGCCGTGCTGGCGGCCTTTTATAGTGTGGGGCGTGTACTAAACACCCTCAGCAATAATTGGCCACAGGCATCCTGCCTGTGGCCAATCATTGCTCTCCTCGCTGCCGGCGCTGTGATTGGCCAAGCATGCGGGGTCACAGTGCATGCTTGGCCAATCACAGCGCCTGGATGACACTGCGATGGCGTAGTGCATTGTGGGCCATTCGCGTCACTCGAATTAGGCGCGAACGGCCCAAATCGTTCGATCTTCGTCGAACGATCGAACAGCCGATGTTCGAGTCGAACGTATGTTCGACTCGAACACCGAGCTCATCCCTAGTCTTCAGTAGTCGGAAGATCTATAGCAGAAGTCCCTTGAGTTGGGGAAGGCCACAACCAGTCAAGCTCTCTTTCTTCATCTCCACTGAGTTCAGAAGCTTCTATATCTTCAGTCCGAGAGGTCTGGGACCGAGTGTTTGATCTGGGGGTATCCAGAATAGACACTGGTTCAGGGGAGTCTCTCACTGGAGGTATCCTGACTGCTTCAGCAAATGGGAGCAGGTGGTTTCGATGCCACGTCTTCAGTGGGCCTACTTTTCCTTCTGGCTTCAACTTGTAAACAGGTAGGCCCGGCAGCTTCCTACAGATGACATAGGGTTCAGATCTCCATCTGTCTGCAAGTTTATGTTTTCCAGGGACCCCCAGATTGCGTAGCAGTACTCGGTCCCCAGGCTGCAGGTCTTGTACCCGGACCTTCAAGTCAAAGTTTCTTTTGTTTCGGGCTCCCCTTTGATCCGAGGCCGCTTGAGCTTGTACATAAGCTACTTTCAGGCTGTGTCTGAGCCTTTCCACATATCCTTTGTGGGATGTGGCTGAGGAATGGTCTAAAGAGGTGCCAAAGGCCAAGTCTACAGGTAGTCTCGCTTCTCTCCCAAACATGAGTCGATATGGGGAGTAGCCTGTAGCATCACTGGTGGTGCAGTTGTAAGCATGTACTATGGCTGCTATGTGTTTGCTCCAATGTTGTTTCTTCTCACTTTCCAGAGTCCCCAACATGTTGAGCAAGGTTTGGTTAAACCTCTCCGGCTGAGCATCCCCCTGTGGGTGGTAAGGTGTAGTTCGAGTCTTCTTGATTCCCAACGAATCCAGGAGTTTCGGGATCAGTCAACTCTCAAAGTCCCTTCCTTGATCTGAATGAAGTCGCTGGGGCAGCCCATAATGGACAAAATACTTCTCCATAAGTACCTTGGCTACTGTGGAAGCCTTCTGATCTTTGGTTGGGAAAGCTTGGGCATACCGGGTGAAATGATCGGTTATCACCAGAACATTTCCTAGTCCACTCAGATCGGGTTCGAGGCAGAGGAAATCAATGCATACCAGATCCATTGGGCCTTGACTCTGTAGATGGCCCATTGGGGCAGCTTGATGGGGTAAAGTCTTCCTCTGGATGCAGCGTGCACACGAATGGCAGTACTCTTCTACTTCTGCCCTCATGCAGGGCCAATAGAACCGACTTCTGACAAGTTGAAAGGTCCTTTCTGCCCCTAAGTGGCCATGATTGTCATGTAGGGCAATCAGAACAGTCTCTCTGTGTTTTTCCGGAAGAAACGATTGCCATTTATCTTCCAGGTCATCAGAGGGGCCCCTTCGGTAGACCACTCCCTGATGCACCTGTAACCTGTCCCACTCTTTCCTCAACAGGCGAGCTTCCTTTGAGGAGTGACTCAGAAGTCTGTTTGGATCCTGATTCTCCAGGGCTTCCAGAACTAATTTCCCCATGGGGTCTTCTAATTGGTCACATCTTAGCTCCTTCTTAGACAGCTTTGGCAGATGGTCTTCCTTCAGTTGAGTTACTCCACAGTATTGTTTGGGGACTCCTACCATGGTAACTCCTATCTCTTCCGCCCTTGAGCCCCCTCTGGCTTGCAATTCAGCCCCCTGACATAGGGCCCGCACCCCGTCTGGTGCCACTTGAGTCCAGTCTTCCATGTCATGGGTGGGACCATGAGATCTTCTGGACAAAGCGTCTGCATCTCGATTCCCAATCCCTGGCCTGTACTTTAGGCTGAAATTGAATCCAGACAATGCGGCCAGCCACCTGTGTCCAGTGGCGTCCAGCTTTGCTGTAGTGAATAGGTAGGTCAGGGGGTTGTTGTCGGTCTTCACAGTGAACTCCACCCCATACAGGTAGTCTTTGAGCTTGTCTACTACCGCCCACTTAAGGGCCAGGAACTCCAGCTTGTGAGTTGGGTAGTTTTTCTCAGAGGGGGTCAGGCTCCTGCTCACGTAGGCAACAGGCCGTTGTTGCCCTTCGTGTTCTTGATAAAGTACTCCTCCCAGACCGTCATGACTAGCATCTACGTGTAGTTCATAGGGTTTGGTTGGGTCTGCGTAGGCCAAAACTGGAGCAGTGGTCAGGCTCTTCTTCAACGCCTGGAAGGCCTCTTCACACTTCTGATTCCACTGATCTCTGATGGACTCTCCCGGCTTCCTGGGCCCTGAGTCATCCTCTTCTCCCTCAGTCTTGAGCAGTTCATTCAATGGTCTAGCAATTCGGACGAATCCCTCCACAAACCTCCTGTAATAGGAGCAGAACCCTAAGAAGGATCTGAGTTCTGTTACTGTGGTGGGTCGTGGCCAGGAGGTAACTGCCTCCAATTTCTCAGGGTCTGTGGCCACCCCTTCTTCAGACACTATGTGCCCCAGGTAGTTCACAGAAGACTGGTAGAACCGACACTTCTCAGGCGAAAGCTTGAGTCCCTCCTCACTGAGTCTCCTCAAGACTTTTTCCAGCCTCCGCTCGTGTTCCTCCAGGGTTCTTCCAAAGACAATGACATCGTCCAGGTATACAAGGACTTCAATAAGGTTCATGTCTCCTACAGTCTTCTCCATGAGACGTTGGAAAGTAGCTGGGGCTCCAGACAGACCTTGGGGCATCCGGTCAAATTCAAAGAACCCCACTGGGGTTATGAAAGCTGTCTTCTCCTTGTCTTCTGGGTGCATAGGGATCTGATAGTACCCACTCTTGAGATCCATAACGCTGAACCACTTGGCTCCAGACAAGCTCTGTAGAGCGTCCTCTATCCTCGGAGTGGTGTACTGGTCGGGTATGGTTCTCCTGTTAAGAGTCCTGTAGTCAATACAGAGCCTCAATGATCCATTCTTCTTCCTGACCACCACTATCGGGGAGGCATAGGGGCTTCTAGACTCCCGTATCACACCAGTCCTCTTGAGTTCTGCAAGTTGTTCCCTTAAATCCTCCAGATCTGCTAGTGGGACCCGCCTGACCCTCTCTCTGAAGGGCTAATCTTCTTGGAGGCGGATCCGATGGGTGGCACTCCTTGCACACCCCACATCGAACTCATCTTTAGAGAAGATCTTCTCCCATCTGGTCAACTGGGCCTTGGCTCTCTCTTTCCAAGCCCTGGGCAGATTCGAGTTTTCCATGGATAGCTTCTCCCAAGCATCTCCTCCTTCACCCATCCCCTTGACTTCCGACAGGGAAACAGGGGCAGCAGGGCTCACCTGGCCCAGCAGCATCCTGGCTGGGATTTCCATGGGGCCATCTGTATTGTTCCTAACACTCACTGGAACTCTACAATGGGCCTTCTTCAGAGCCTTCAGCGGAATCACTTCTGGTATCACTTCCAGACCGGGGGACTCTTCCCTTGGGTCGGACTCCAACATGACAAAGGGTCCAGGCTGCTCCCAAGTAAGCTTCACAGTGGCTCTGAGACAGGTTACTTCGCCGGGCTGCAACACTATCCCTTCTCTTTCAAGTCTCCACACCTTCCCTATCCCCTCTCCAGGGGTCTTCTGCTCCAAAACCAGTCGTTGATAGGCCGTCTTCAGCATGGGGTGGATTTTGGTGGCCGCTGACCCCTTCTCTTTCACTAGAGGGGTCAGAAGTCTTCGGACCAGGTCCGTGTTCGTCCCTATTATAAGGGAACTCTTGTTGGCTCCCAGCGGCCGAGGGCACACAACCGCCAAGGTGTCAAACACTTCGGCTTTTCCAGCCACAGATGGGTCAAAGATCATCTTGACGGGCAGATAGCCATCGTAGGGGAAATTCTGGGTTTCAATCCCACATATTTCTAGTCCCTCTATCTTCTGGATGGGCAGGTGACTCAGGTGCTTATCGTAGAAATCTCGGTATAACAGAGTCACTTGTGCCCCAGTATCCAAGATGGCTCTGGTGTAGACTCCCTCCACTTGAATGGGCACTATAGGAGATGGGCCTACCAGCTTCTCCGGATAGGGCCTGGCAGGGGTCGCCTTCTTCAGACCTTTTCCTTTTGGACTCTCTCTCGTCCAATTCCCTTTGGACTTTAATCTCTCCTGAGCCTGGTGTGCATTGATTTCCCTCCTTTCAATGGGTGTACGGACCCGCTGAGGGATACTATTATTCTTCTTAGGTGTGCACCCCCTCTGGGGAGTGCTGTGCCCCTTCTGAGGGGTCTTGCCCCCTTTTCCTGGGGTGTATTTCTGTTGAGGAATGTTGCGTTTCCTCTGAGGAGTTTTATTCCCTCGTTTCTTCTGCTTCGCATTCAGCTTGGAGCTCACTGAAGGTGATGGGCACCCGGTTGACTCCTTCACCGGGGCCCTCTGGAGTTTCCCGCCGGCTTGCGATTATCTGGTTTCTTCTTTTTGGGACTGGAACATATAGCTGCAATATGGCCAATACCTCCACAGTTAAAGCAGACTATATCTCCCCATTCTTGTAAAGATGCGAGTGCTGAGGCAATTGGGAATAACTCCTTCCTTGGTACTTCTCTTTTGGGACCCTCTGAGTCTTTTGCCATCAGAGAGGTCAACATCTCTAACACCTTGGACATTTGAGCCTTTAGAGTGTTTACCTCTGAGTCTCTTTCAGGGGTCATCACTGGATTGACTAGCACCTGTGCGGGTACAACATTTGTCTTAATCATTTGCTAGTCCTGTTGTAGCGCCTCCTCATCTCTGATGATTTTTATCAAGTCAGCATAAGTCAGTAATGTTCCTCCTCCCGAGGTTTTCAGGTGCAGCCAGACTGGATCCGAGCGCACCGCTCCCTTTAAAACTTGTTGCATTCTTGCCGCATCTGTATCCTGGGGCTTCATTCCCTTCTTCAACACAATCTTGCACAGCAACCTGTTCAGTCTTCTAACATACTCTGAAAGTTTCTCCTTCGGTTGTTGGAAAGTATGTTCAAATTGGTAGACCATCTCTGTCACCTTTTCCAATTGACCAAACTCTTCCTGTAGCATGGCCAAACAGTCTTGAGCCGTGCAATCTGCATTCCCAAACCGAAAACTTTTCACTGCTTCTGCTGCTGCGCCTTTGAGACTTTCTATCACTCGTTGCCTTTTCTGCGCTTCAGGCACCTCCCATGCCTCTACTGCTTGTAATGCCTTCTCCACCCAGGTGTCAAAATCTTCTTCCCCTGCAGGGACAGGGAGCTTCCCTGAGAATGTCTTTAGTCTCGGGTAGCTAGTCTCTACATGCACCGTGCTTGTCTTCTGATATTTGGTTAGCAGATCCCCTATTGCATTTATCAGTTCTGGTGATATAGCAGTGACAGGTGCAGGCGCCACCGGAGGCGTCGCCCTGTCTCCTCTTTCAGGTGGGGTACGGGCCGCAGCCTGCGGTGATCCCGTTGGTGATGGCTCCTTCTTAATTGTGTGCGCCAACTTATAGGATCTATTATCTGGCGTCTGTACACAATTGCGCTTACAAGCCTCTGGCATCCCGTCCTAGTACTCCACTAGTGCATACTGGTATGAGATGTCTGGGTCTGACTTTATTCCCATCACCCACGGTGTGTGATCTGGGATCACTGACTTCATTAACTCCTCTATCATTTCAATTGACCATTCCTCCCCTGGTAGGTTAATGACCACTGATTGGTTTGGGTCTGTTTTAGCCACTTCGCACCACGCTCTTATTCCTTGCGGGTCTATGACGGCACCTCTGGCGTTCAATTGCTGTATCAGGATCCCGGACGAGAACCCCCACGTGTAGCGATACCTTCAACTAAGAAGGCCGCAGATTTAGTTTGGGCCCTGAAAACAGCTCCGCCAACCCCCGGCAATGTACTCGACCCCCTACTGGCACAGTTAGTATTGGCAGCAATATATATAATTTCTTATACTGTATGAGTAAACCCAGACACCAAGACAATAATGAAAAGGGTATCAAATTTACTTTAAGCTTTTGGTAAGAAAAGTTAACAATGGTAACAGTTCACAGGTAATAAATTGCAGAGCCCTGCAGCAATAACATACTATGCATAAAAATGAACAGTAAAGGTGCGCCGCGTGGGCGACCGTTAACTAGGCATCCTGTGACGCAGTAACTAAATGAACTAACTAGCTGGCCAGGCCAACTCAGTCTAGGGGATGATGGTTTCTTCACCGGCAATTCTTTAACTACTTCCCGCCCAGTCAATAGCAAATTGACGTCCGGGAAGTGGTTCTGTTATCCACACTGGACGTCATATGACGTCCTGCGGGATAACAGCCGCCGCGCGCCCGGGGGGGCGCACATCGCGGCGATCGGTGGAGCGGTGGGTCAGTCTGACCCACCGCTACACTGATCTCGGTAAAAAGCCTCCGTCGGAGGCTTTTTACCATGTGATCAGCCGTGTCGAATCACGGCTGATCAGGAAGTAAACAGGAAGAGCCGTTGATCGGCTCTTCCTCACTCGCGTCTGACAGACGCGAGTAGAGGAGAGCCGATCGGCGGCTCTCCTGACAGGGGGGTTAGCGCTGATTGTTTATCAGCGCAGCCCCCCCTCGGATACCCACACTGGACCACCAGGGAAGCCCCCAAGGACCACCAGGGAAGCCCTAAGCATGTGGATGGCCCCCATGGCCATCCACATGTAGTAAAACTAAAACAAATATTAAAAAAACATAAAAAAATATGCCAATCAGTGCCCACACATGGGCACTGACTGGCACGATCATGCCAAGAAAATAATGTGTGGTGGCTGGCATTGCTAGGCAGCAGTGTCACCAGTGCCACCTACTAGTGTCCATCAGTGCCACCTATCAGTGCCCATCCATGCCCATCTGTGCCCATAAGTGCCCACCTATCAGTGCCCATCCGTGCCACCTATCAGTGCCACCCATAAGTGCCCATCAGTGCCGCCTAAAAGTGCCCATCAGTGCCGCCTATGAGTGCCCATCAGTGCCGCCTATGAGTGCCAATCAGTGCCGCCTATGAGTGCCAATCAGTGCCACCTATGAGTGCCCATCAGTGCCGCATACCAGTGCCACATATCAGTGCCCATCAGTGCCGCCTATCAGTGCCCATCATCAGTGCCCATCAGTGCCACCTCATCAGTGCCACCTCATTGGTGCCACCTCATCGGTGCCTATCAGTGTCGCCTTATCAGTGCCCTTCAGTGCCACCTTATCAGTGCCCGTCATTGAAGTAGAAAAGGTACTTATTTACAAAAAAAATTAACAGAAACAAAGAAAAAGTAGGATTTTTAAAACAGCTTACCTGTAAAATCCTTTTCTTGGAGTACATCACGGGACACAGAGCAGCATAGTCATTACTATGTGGGTTATATAGAATTACCTTCAGGTGCTGGCACTGGCAACTTCCAAAACAGGAAGTACCCTCCCCTATATAAGCCCCTCCCATCCGGGAGTACCTCAGTTTTGTAGCAAAGCAATACGTGTCCCCAAAAGAGGGGTGGGAGCTCTGTGTCCCGTGATGTACTCCAAGAAAAGGATTTTACAGGTAAGCTGTTTTAAAAATCCTACTTTCTTGTTCATACATCACGGGACACAGAGCAGCATAGTCATTACTATGTGGGACGTCCCAAAGCAATGCCACATGAGGGGGGGGATACACCATACATAAGCTGGGCGCCATCAGGCATGAGGATCTTTTGCGGCCTGCAACACACTGCGCCCAAAGGCGACATCCTCCTGACTTCTCACGTCCACCTGGTAGAACCTAGTAAACGTGTGTACTGAAGACCATGTTGCGGCCTTACAAATTTGCGCCAGGGAGGCCTGGTGATGCACTGCCCATGAAGTTCCAACTGCTCTCGTGGAGTGCGCCCTAACTTTGAACGGAGGCGGTCTACTTTTCAAGCCATAGGCTTGTATTATGACCTGTCGAATCCACTTGGCTAAAGTAGATTTTGATGCTGCCTGACCCTTTCTGGGGCCTTCCGGCAGAACAAACAGAGAATCCGTTCTACGAATCTGAGCAGTGGCTTTTAGATAAGCTTTACCTGCTCTTACTACATCCAAAGAATGCAATAACTTTTCCTCTACCGAGCTTGGTTTGGGGAAAAAAGAAGGAAGAACCACATCCTGGTTCAAGTGAAACCTCGATACCACCTTAGGAAGAAAGGCTGGGTGAGGACGTAATACTACTCTGTCCTTATGAATAACCAGATATGGCTCTTTACAGGACATGGCGGCTAATTCCGACACTCTTCTAGCCGAGCATATGGCTACTAAAAATATCAATTTCCTGGTGAGTAGAACCAAGGAAATGTGCCGCAAAGGTTCAAATGGCTGCTTCTGCAGAACCGACAGAACCAAATTTAGATCCCATGGGCATATGGGAGCCTTAATCGGTGGAATAATACGAGTCACACCTTGCATAAAGGATTTGACAAGTGAATGCATAGCCAGGGGCCTTTGAAATAGTATTGACAAGGCCGAAACCTGGCCCTTGATAGTACTTAAGGCAAACTTCCTGTCTACAGCCCACTGCAGGAAGTCCAGAATTCTGCCTATAACGTACTTACGTGGATGCCATTTTCTGGCCTCGCATCAAGTGATGTACGCCTTCCAAACTCTATAGTAGATCTGCCTGGATACAGGCTTCCTGGCATTGATTATAGTTGATACCACAGAGTTAGAGAGACCTCTCTTCTTTAGGATGTGGGACTCAATAGCCAGGCCGTTAAACTTAGAGTTAGTAAGGAAGGGTGGTATATCGGTCCTTGCGAAAGCAGGTCCGGACGACGTGGAAGGGTCCAAGGACTCCCCACAGACATTTTGATGATCTCCGCGTACCAGGCCCTTCGGGGCCACGCTGGAGCCACCAGGATCACCGGCTTCTTCTCCAACCTGACTCTACGAAGGAGTCAAGGCAACAATTGTAGCGGAGGGAATGCATATATCAGTCTGAACTGATCCCAAGGGAACACCAGAGCATCCGAGCCGCAAGCGAGGGGATCCCTTGTCCGGGAGACAAACCTGTCCACCTGTGCGTTGAATCTGGATGCTAGCAGATCTACATCCGGTGTTCCCCACCGCTGACATATTGCTCGGAAGACCTCGGGATGAAGGGACCATTCCCCTGGGCATAACTGTTGGCGACTCAGAAAGTCCGCCTTCCAATTCTCCACCCCTGGAATGAAGACAGCTGATATACATGGGACATGCTTTTCTGCCCATTCCAGGATGTGACTTACTTCCCTCTGGGCTGCACGACTCCTGGTGCCTCCCTGATGATTGATATATGCCACTGCTGTGGCATTGTCTGATTGAATTCTGACAGGGGACCCTTGGAGTCTGGATGTCCAGGCTACTAGGGCGTACCGGGCTGCTCGTATCTCTAAGAGATTGATGGGCAGGGTTTTTACTACATTTGACCATCTGCCCTGGAGAGACCATTGCTCCAGTACTGCCCCCCAGCCTGTAAGGCTGGCATCTGTAGTGACCACCTTCCAAGATATCGGGCTGAAGGGTTTTCCCTTCTGGAGATTCTGGGGGATCAACCACCAGCAGAGACTCTTCCGAACGGAAGGGGACAAAGCCATCGGGAAGTCTAGAGCCTGAACTTTTCCGTTCCAGGCTGACAATATGGCCCTTTGTAAATTCCTTGAGTGGAATTGGGCGTATGGCACAGCTTCGAATGATGCTACCATCTTTCCTAGCAGCCTCATGCACAGGCGTATGGACGGCTGTCTTTTTGCACAAAGCAGACGGACCAAGCCCCTCAAAGAGGATACCTTGTCTAGAGGTAAGAAAATCTTCCTCTGGTCTGAATCCAGCCGTAGCCCTAGATATACCAGGTTTTTCACTGGCTGTAGGGCTGACTTGTCCAGGTTGATGACCCAACCGTGAGATTCTAGATACTTGATTGTATCGATAATTACCACTTCTAGCTTGGCAACTGAGTGGTCCATCAACAACAGGTCGTCTAGGTATGCCATTATCGTTACACCCCGTGTTCTTAGATCGGCCAACAGTGGGGCCAGAATTTTTGTGAACACTCGTGGTGCTGTGGCCAGACCGAATGGTAAGGCTCTGAACTGAAAATGGCGCCCTTCTACTGCAAAGCGTAGGAATTTTTGATGACCTGGAAAGATGGGAACATGCAAGTAAGCATCTTTGATGTCGATCGAGGCTAACCATTCCTCCCCTTGTAGGGCAGCGGTGACCGATCGGATCGACTCCATCCGGAAAGACCGGACGTTTAGAAATTTGTTTAGACTCTTTAGGTCCAATATGGGTCTTATGTCCCCGTTTGGCTTCGGGACTGTGAAAAGGTTTGAGTAGAAACCCAACCCCCACTCTTCCATAGGAACCTCCATAATTACTCCTTGGAGCAATAGTTGTTCTAACGCCAATAGGAGAGACCGTCTTTTCAGAGGGTCTCTTGGCATGCCTGACCACATAAAATGGGACGGAGGAGACTCTTTTAACTCCAACTTGTATCCCAGAGTTACTGCGGAGAGCACCCATCTGTCTTTGATCGTCTCCCGCCAGGTCTCTGCGAACAACTGAAGTCTTCCCCCCACCCGTTTGAGTGGGGGCAGCCCTTCATAGGCTTGACTTGGAGGCTGGTTTAGTACCTCTTCGGATCCAGGGCTTTTTATTACCCTGTGGCTGTCCCTGATTTTTACCTCCTGAGTTTGACCGAGGAGGCCGTCGGAACTGCTTAGTAGCAGATGTCGCAGGGATAGGAGAGGTAGTCCTCTTAAAAGATGGACCCCTAGACCTCTTCTTACTCGGTAAGAGAGTACTTTTACCACTGGAAATCTTCTGGATATACTTATCCAGGTCTTCGCCAAAAAGGCGTTCCCCATGAAATGGGAAGCTAACTAAGAGCTTCTTACAGGGAGCTTCAGCAGACCAGTTTTTAAGCCACAGAAGCCTACGCATATGTACCAAAGACAGCGTGAGGCGGGAGGCCTGATGGATAGAATCCTTGATGGCGTCAACCGCAAAGCATAATGCTCTAGGCAGATCAGCCAGAGCCTGGGCCTGTTGGTCTGGCAAATCCCTCAGGACCATTTTTATTTGATCCTTTAAAGCTTGGCAGACCCCAATAGCTGCCACTGCTGGCTGTGTAACAGCCCCTGCTGTGGAAAAAGCAGATTTTAATAAAGATTCCAATTTTTTATCCACTGGATCTTTGAACATTTGAACATTATCTACTGGACATGTCAGTGATTTGTTCACAGAAGAGATGGCTGCATCCACCGTAGGAACATTCCATCTCTGGGTGAACTTTTCCTCCATGGGATAGATCACCGGAAACCTTTTAGGCGGAACAAATAGTTTATCAGGATGTTCCCAGTCCTGGTATATAAGTCCTTCCAATAATGGATGTATTGGAAAGGAGCAATTAACCTGGGGAGCTTTTAGCGACCCCAATGAGGAGACAGCAGTAGTTGATGGTTCAACAAGAGGCATTTTAAATGCAGATCGAACCATGTCAGTTAGGGTCTGGACCCACAATCTTTCAGTCTGTGATGCTGAAAATGGTTCATCTACTGTCGATTCCTCAAAAACAGAGCTAACCTCCTTCTGATCCCCTTCAGGTAGGTCGGTCCCTTCCTGGGACTGTTGCTCTGCCAACAGGCACTCTAATGGAGGTGATGGAGATCTGGCGCGCTTTCTTTCCTGTAGAGAAGAAGCGATCAATGCAGCCAATCTCTGCTCTAATCCCTCCAGAGTTGAGGAAAAAACCTCCTCTGTTATATATGCAGGAGCAGGTGGACTGAGGACAGCCGCAGTACCTGGCACTCCCGGGGGTTCCTTATGGGTATTAACCTCTGTTTTCTCAGGGGAGGAGGGTGCAGATGACTGCTCCAGATCCTCAGAGCCCGATGGAGACCCCCTACACTTCCTGAGAGGTATATCTCGGAGTTTTTTAGGCGGCATATTCCTTAGTTCAAAGCTGAGGTATTCCAGCCGCAATACACCCCTTACTGAAATAGTCTAATGCAATTTGCTGCTATGTACATCAGTGGGTGTCTACTAATGCGTCTTTCTGGGGATGCCTGTATCAACCGCCCGCTGTAAGCCCCTATACCATGCTACCAGCTCCTTTTCATGCTCTGTGTCCATAGCAAGCAGCGTGGACTGAGTCCTTTTATCTTGCTGGGACGCCCGCGCATGCGCAGAAGCGCTGGGCGCACAGAGCGCGTCATCCGCCAGGCTCCGCCCCCTTTTTTGAAGCTAAACCTTATAAAAAGAAAGCATGTGTGCGCGCGCGCGCGCGTGCACGTGTGCGCTCTTGGCGCCATGTAGGGAGAGGAGCCAGGGTCCCTGTTTTACCAGGACTCGGGGATGGAAGGAAACTACTTGGCAGCATGACAGAGGAATGCAGCTTCCCTGATAGAGAGCTCACTCATCTGCCTGGACTTTCACCATGGAAGGAATAGTCCCAAGAAAAAAGACGTTCCACAGCGGCCTCTAGTGGACAAACACAGGTACCGCACTTTTGTCTTTTTTTTTTTTTTTTTAAAACCTCCTTTATGAAAAACATTTCCAGGTTTACATTTTTTTTTTAAAACTTCCCTTATGAAAAAACATTTCTAGGATTTCTTAGGCATATACAGCTATTAGCGGGAATACCCTTTAGGTAACAGGCAGAAAGACATATTAGGCTTGGGGGTCCCCACAATAGAACCAAGTTCCTGAGGGGCCCCCACTTACCTTTTCCCCGCCGCAGGACTTTGTTTGGTCCACAGAAGCCCAAACTTCACCTCTCACGGCAGGCATTGTACTAGACCTTCAGGGACCGGGTTCCCAAGGATTCCACTCCCCTGGACCTGTATAGCACCCTGCACAGATAGCCTCTTGGTTTTGGGTATGACCAGAGCTCTGGATCCCAGGGTCCAGCCCTCCTAAGAGAGGCATTACAGGCAAAACCCTGCTCTTCTCTGCAAGGCCCGGGTACCGACCGTTTAGCTATGAAGCTTTTTTGGTCAGATCCGGAATAGCTTGCTAAGGCCCAGAGAACCTGTACACAAGCCCAGATGAATACATGTTAACCTTGGCCAACACCTTAGACACTGGCAAAAAACTGAGGTACTCCCGGATGGGAGGGGCTTATATAGGGGAGGGTACTTCCTGTTTTGGAAGTTGCCAGTGCCAGCACCTGAAGATAATTCTATATAACCCACATAGTAATGACTATGCTGCTCTGTGTCCCGTGATGTATGAACAAGAAACATAGTTTTTTTTAAAATTTTCGCTCTTTTTTTATTTGTTGCGCAAAAAATAAAAATCCCAGAGGCGATCAAATACCACCGAAAGAGAGCTCTATTTGTGGGAACAAAATGATAAAAAATTTGTTTGGGTACAGTGTAGCATGACCGCGCAATTGTTATTCAAATTGCGACAGCGCTGAAAGCTCAAAATTGGCTTGGGCAGGAAGCTGTATAAGTGCCTGGTATTGAAGTGGTTAAAGGTGGTGCACATAACAGAATACCATTTGTAATCCAGTGGGGAGGTTGTGATGAAATAAAACACTTTACTGTATGAACTCTGAGTTCAGCTCTGATAAGGTTCTCCAGTGAGTGTATCAGAAATAACTTGTGGGCCCATTAGCAACAACAGTATATGGTCTGAGCATACGCTCGCTCACCCCTCCGGACGCGATCCCTGTCCGGGAACTTCCACCGAATGTGTCCTCACACACACAGTATCTCCAGCGATCGGGTCCCCGATCCAACCAAGGCTGTAGACAAGCGAAATCAGATGCCACCCAGGCTCGCAGTGGGGTGGAAGGCTCTTTGGTGCTGCGCAAGGCCTCAGGCTTCAGGCCTTGCACTCCGGAACATCCGCACAGGAGGATCAGTCACTGAAGTCTTGTGTCCCAAAGAGGCCGAGCCCAGCCTCGCCTCCTCCTTTTATAACCCCTCCCATGATTCTCTGGGGTGGAAACATGCCGAAAGCGATTCTGGGCAAGGTAGTCCCGAGAGTCTTAAAGTGGACCCCGCTACAAGCGTATAAGCTCTTTACCAAGATCAGAGATGCGGTGTGTCACAGCGACATACCACACTACCAATCACCGCGCTGCGCGCCCTCATGGGCCCGTGAGTGGCTTATCCTGCTGGATGCCATATGATGCCCAGTCAGGATCCCCGCTGCGGCCGTAATTTTACAATACTTTGGACGGGAAGTGGCTAAAGAAAGACTCACTAGCTTATTTTTAAGCCCCTAGCAGCTACTTTTGAGTGGGTTTTTTTTTTGCCCCTCAAAGCAAATAGTGTTATCCTATGTGTCCATGCACACTATTGGAGAGATTTGTCAGCAAAAAAAATTGCTGACAGCTCCTACAAGCTCCTAACACTGCTAAGCCCTGCCAAGCACCAGTTTCCAGCATTTTCTTTCTTAGCAGGTGGCCTGCCGATGTCCTTAACAACCAGTGGTTGTTGAGGAGCCGGCCGCCACATCATTTAAAATGGATAATTCACCAGCTGTAAACAGGGAGAGAAACTCCATGCCAAAATGTAAGAAAAATACTGGAACGTCCCGATCGATGACATCAAAATGGCGGGGTCATCCTGTAACATCATCGGGTGGACCCGCCCCTTTATTTATTCAACGGTGGGAGGTGGCAGAACTGTCAGATGGGTGCGGACTGGTTCGTCAGGTGCTGACCTTTTTGAGGGGTATTTCAGGTCGACAGCCAGCGTTTATTGTGATTGATGATCTGCACTGGGGACATTGTTTTTATTTTTTTTAATAAAGGACTTTTTAAAAACTGTGTGCTTTACTATTTACTTTTTGACACTTTTTTGGCCAGGGTAGTAGGGAAGAAGCCCTCGTCTTCATCAACATGGGGACAAGGTACTTTGGGGGGGAGCCCGCCTTCCTCAAAACACCCCCCCCATGTTGAGGGCATGGAGCCTGGTATGGTTTAGGAGGGGGGGCATTTGCTCACCCCCCCCTTTCCTGGCATGCTGGACTGCATGCTCAGATAAGGGTCTGGTATGGATTTTGGGGGGGACTTCAAACCGTTTTTTTAGATAGACTTGTAATAGGACAGACTGTAGAACTGAAGGAAAAACATTTTTTTCCATTTTGGATAGAGTCCCGTTGGGAAACTCTCCCCTGACTATTTGTTCCATAGCCATAACAGGAAGTGGGAGGAAATTATTGGTTGTCACCAGGACTAGTGTGCCCATTGGAAGATTTTCCATCTATTCCTGTTCTGGTGACAACCCAATTTTTTCTTTTTCATTCAGTCTTGGTGATAATGGTAAACAGGACAAATACCAGAGAGTGCTTCCTTGTAATAGGGACACAGGCAGCATTAAAAACTGACAAATATTCTAATCTTTCTCCATTCTATCCAAAACTCCAAAAAAATGCCTTTAGTTATAGTTTTATGTAAATAATGGTATCATTGTGATTTTTTTTTAACTGTGTTTCCCTGTATAGGTTAAATGGGTTTAGGTAATAGGTTATAGGTAAATATGGCCAGTCACTATGAATAATGCCGCGTACACACGATCATTATTCACGGCGGTTAAAAAAACGCCGTGGATAATGACATTAAAAACGAGGGAAGTTTTCCCATTTTTCCCTATGGGAAAACTGCAGCGGAAAAAAATGTAGAGAAAAACGACGAGAAAAATTAGAGCATGTTCTAATTTTTCTCGTCGTTTTTAATTCAGTTTTTCCCGTCGGGAAAAATGACAAAATGCCCACAGACGATCGTTTTTCTTGTCAAAAGGAAAAAATTTCATTTTTCTCGACGAGAAAAACGGTCGTGTGTACACGGCATAAGAAAAAATACCTGGTACTTCTGAGGATGGAGTATCGTGTTACTCCTTGTAGTTTCACGGGTGCCTGATTATTGGTTTAGCATATCCACATGGCCGCAGGGGGACAGACAGCAATGTCTGTGTGTCCATGTGGAAGTCTGTCTATAGAAGTGTGCATATACTGCTGGGTAGCATGGCCTAGCACTGGATCAATTTAAAGCACAGAGGATGCAAGAAAAGAAAGTTATTCTTGCTTTTTAACTGCATCTTAGTAGTAAACAAGCTTTAAAAACTAAAAAAATAACAAATCTGTTAATAAGTTTTATAAGTTCCTAATAGAAAATACATTAAAGTTTTCATGTAAAGTGGAACTGAATTTTAAAAGTGAAGATTTGCTTTATGTTAAATGTGTAACTCCACTTTGGTGGAAAGACGTATAGGAAATAAAAAAAATAATACAATATTGTAATTACAATATTGTAATGTATTGTTATTATACACTTCCTTTTAAATCTACAAGCTACAGTTTGGAATTTTCTGTAGAAGTCAATGCACCTCCAAAAGTGAAATTTTCTGATTGATTGACTGATTCAGTTATTTTCCCAGAAGTCAATCAGTGATCACCCTGCTCACTAAATACACAATATACAATCAGATTGCATAGTGTATGGCCATCTTCACATCTGTGCGTTTCTTTGCATTTCGGAAATGCGCTTCACTAAAAAATCGCAGTAAAAACGCACCAAGCTCCACTCTAAAAAAAAGTTCTGAAGCTTCTTTGGGACGATTGCTGTGTGTAGGGCAGCACATTCAGGTGGATGGGCTGCCCTATGTGTGATGACTGAAAATGCTCCAAAACACCTCCCCACCTCGCTAAAAAAAAAAAGAAATATATGTGGGAATGCGAGTTCCTGCTATGCAGAGATGTAAACGGGGGCTTGTCAGCTGAGAGTTTCTGTCCACTCCCTCCTATATACTTGTATTAAGATAGCCATACACTATGTAATCTGATTGTGCATTTAGTGAGAAGGGTGATCACTGATTGATTGCATTTCATTTAAAAAACGTGCAGCTGGGAGTGGGAGGGTGGATGATGCATGGTGTGTGATAATAAGATCAGCTGGGCAACTCCTTCCTGTGTCATGACCTACAGTCTGTAAGGACGTAAGACAGAAGCAATAGATACGTTTGGAATCATGGATGGAGGACAGTAAGGTTTGTGTTTGTAGATTTTATGGAAAGCTTTGATATTTTTGCAAAAAAAGTACATGAATGCTATACTGGTGCATATGGGAGCTGGAATTTAGAAAAAGAGAAAAGTAAACTTAGCCTTTAAGTTTTTTTACTAAAAAGGGATGCAATACACTTGCTGGATTCTGGCACTACCACATTTCTTATAATTTAATTAACAGGAAGTGTCTGAACTAGGATCTTCATAAAAGGAGGAAAATAAAGATATGTAAGTATTGAGACTGACTCCTAAAATTGTATTAACTTGTGTATGTGAGCAAGCACTGATCAAATGCTGGTTTGAGGGTAAATTGTCCAATATGAAACCTGCTCCGGCTGTCTAAGATAGAAATTCTCACTTTGTACAGATCTGCTCCAATTTCCTGCTGTATCCCTGGAATGAGAAGTGAAAGGAAATCAACCTAATAGGACACAAACACAAAAAAATAAACTTACAGAGGTTTTAACCCTTCCCTAGTCTAACCAAAAGGTTCTACATATTATTTAAAGTAGGAGTAGACAACTCTGACACTTCATCTGTAATGAAACAAAAAATCCCATAATGCCTCTGCCACTAGGAGTCATGTCTGTGGCTGTCAAAGTCTTGCAATGCCTCATGGGATTTGCAATTTTACTAAAGCTGTAGTACTGAGGTTGCCTACCCCTTATGCAGAATTTTAGTGATTAGGTTTATATCTTCTTTAAACCAATATTGGTTGGATCTCATGGATGTAGGTACCTATAGGCATGGCTTTTTTTCAGCGGGAATGCGGGGGAACGCAGTCCTGGCACCCCCAGCACTGAAAATATGTAATGGCAAGGGGTGCTGGGGTGTGCTAGAGGGTCTGTTGTTGCTGACTGCTGGGGGGACCTATTGCCTTTGGAGGGAGATCTACTGTTGTGGGGTGGAGGGTCAGTTGTTGCTGGGGAGGTCTATTGTTGCCTGTGCGGGATCTATTGTTGCTCGTCGTGATCTACTTTGTAAGGAGGGGTCCATTATTGCTGGCTGCTGGATGGTCTATTGATGTTGACTGCTGGGAGAACTATGGTTGCTGGTATGGATCTATTGTTGCTGAGGTTTATTTATTGTTACTGGGAGGTATTTTGTTGCAAGGGGGGTCCATTATTGTTGGGGTGGATTCATTGTTGCTGGGGTATTTTTTTGAGGGGGGTCTTTTGTTGCCGGGGGGTCTATTTGTTGATGACTGCGGGGATCTATTTTACTACTTTTCTTGATATAATTTACAAATTACTTAGTACCACAAAATGATACTTGGTTCTGTATCCTTCAAAAGGGGCAGAACTGGGGGGCAGGTAGAGGGTGGAACCAAAGGACGGTGCTTAGAGGTGGATAGGGGCGAAGACAAGGGGTTAAGTGCAAGGGAGGAGTACCTGCACCTATTCTCCGAGAAAAAAAGCCCTGCCTATAGGCATATACTGTAGGTTAGAATATTAATAGGGTTTGATATGAGACAAATGCTCCTCTCCATAGTGATGCTAAGGGCTCATGTCGGCTTGACATAAATTTTTAGATTGTTCAGACTTCATTGGTGTATTTGATCTGGAATGGACTTCTATGTTAATGTAAAATTAGTTCAAAGAGAACAAAGCCCGTGGACACAGGCTCTAATATTGTTCATCGTTCCCTATACAAGGCAATTGAATAAGGAAATTTGTGGAAAAAATTGACTTTATAGGCATGTAGATATAAAAATAACAAATTTTAATGTTTCACCTGAATACATTTGATCAATAATTGCATCTAAAGGTAGAATACAACAAATACATATATTAAAAGATAACAGATCATGTGGAGAATTCCAAGGAGAGTATCTCAATATAGAAATTCCTGCAGTGATGTCGACTAGACAGATACCACGCTGAATAGAGATAGCCCCTTGGATTGGAATCCACGAGATGCTGATGAAGTTAAAAATTAAGCTCTACATGTTTCGCGATATCAATATTATCGCTTCCTCAGGAGCTTCTAGGTTTTAAAGAGAACATATTTATTAGATAATCAAATAATCAAAATACAGTATAGTAGACATATTCAGAACAGTGAAGTTTAATGTGAAAAACACTCACCACATTAAGTGGTGCAAGTTAAAGAAGTATTTGGACAATCAGCCCACTCTAGCTTTGCGGCACCGGCACATGAAATAATGATGGCCCCAGATGGATATTGGGACTGGACCCCCCGAACCCTCAGACACACGCAGCAAAGCCGCGTAAATGATGTGGACAGGAATGGGGATGCAAAAGATAACTGTAGTAAAAAAGATATAAGCGTGCAAAAAATGCATCATTGATATGTTATGTCAAAAAATCGACTAAAAAACCGAACACATAAATTAGAACTTACTTTTAGATCGTATAGACAGAAAATGAGCGGTCACTTGACCCTGGGCTGGGTATGGTATAATAAACTTGGATACAGGATTGACACTGAAATGAGGAAATAAATATTCACTGTTCTGAATATGTCTACTATACTGTATTTTGATTTTTTGATTATCTAATAAATATGTTCTCTTTAAAACCTAGAAGCTCCTGAGGAAGTGATGATATTGATATCGTGAAACATGTAGAGCTTAATTTTTAACTTCATCAGCATCTCATGGATTCCAATCCAAGGGGCTATCTCTATTCAGCGTGGTATCTGTCTAGTCGACATCACTGCAGGAAGTTTCTATATTGAGATACTCTCCTTGGAATTCTCCACATGATCTGTTATCTTTTAATATATGTATTTGTTGTATTCTACCTTTAGATACAATTAATTATTGATCAAATGTATTCAGGTGAAACATTAAAATTTGTTATTTTTATATCTACGTGCCTATAAAGTAAATTTATTCCACAAATTTCCTTATTCAATTACTATTAGGACGTGGCAAATTTTCTACTAGAGGTGCTGTTTACCACCTGAGGGCACTTGTAATCAATTAATTCTATACAAGGCAATTACCGTATTTATCAGTGTATAACACGCACAGGCGTATATCACGCACCCTAACTTTAAGAGGAAAGTTTCAGGAAAAAAACTTTCCACAGCCCCCTGCGTATAACTCGCAGGCACAGTTTACCCTCTATTTTCAGGGTAAAAAAGTGAGTGTTATACGCCAATAAATACAGTATATTCTGTTACCATTTCTTGGTTGGCAACAAACTTTTTCTCCACTAAAAGTTAAGAAACTTCCCCCACTCCTGTATTGTTCGCTCACCATGTAAACCTATAGATTTCTAGTCATTTTTTTTGTCTAGGGACATTAACCACAGCATTGTGTCAAAACAAGATATTCCACTCCAGGTACAACTAACAGGAATGCAGAAAAAGCTTTGCTGCAGCGGGATATATGGTAATACATCAATGTCAGCTCTTGTTATGGAGAGATGACTCACTCAGGTGAGAAGTACAGCAGCATAAGCCATTACTGTGGCTCCGTAAGGAAAAAAATGTAGCTGAAACAAAGCCTGATTCTGTAAAAATAAGCTCACAAGTTGAATACAAGGTGCTCTCTAGTGCAGTAGATGTCCATGCTAGCTAGAAGACTGCTCTGCATTTCAATGAGTGCTGCGTTATTGGAACATTAATCTCAAAGTAATTTTGATGTGGTTTTCTTTTTTGCAGTCAGAACTAGAAACTTTGTGTTCTTGGAACTGTACATACAGATTCAGGCATTTAACCACTTAAGCCCCGGACCATTTGGTAGCTAAAGGACCAGAGGTGAATTCAGAATTTTGCACTGCGCTGCTTTAACTGTAAATTGTGCGGACATGCAATGTTGTACCCAAACAAAATTTGCGTCCTTTTCTTCCCACAAATAGAGCTTTCTTTTAATGGTATTTGATTGCCTCTGCGATTTTTATTTTTTGCGATATAAACGGAAAAAGACCGAAATCTTTTTAAAAAAATGATATTTTCTACTTTTTGTTATAAGAAAAATCGAATAAACTCAATTTTAGTCATACATTTAGGCCAAAATGTATTCAGCCACATGTCTTTAGTAAAAAAAATGTCAATAAGCGTATATTTATTGGTTTGCGCAAAAGTTATAGCGTTTACAAACTAGGGTACATTTTCTGGAATTTACACAGCTTTTAATTTATGACTGCCTATCTCATTTCTTGAGGTGCTAAAATGACAGGGCAGTACAAAACCCCCCCAAATGACCCCATTTTAGAAAGTAGACACCCCAAGGAAATTGCTGAGAGGCATGTTGAGCCCATTGAATATTTTTTTTTTTTGTCCCAAGTGATTGAATAATGACAAAAAAAAAAAAAAAATTACAAAAAGTTGTCACTAAATGATATATTGCTCACACATGCCATGGTTATATGTGGAATTGCACCCCAAAATACATTCTGCTGCTTCTCCTGAGTACGGGGATACCACATGTGTGGGACTTTTTAGGAGCCTAGCCACGTACGGGACCCCGGAAACCAAGCACCGCCTTCAGGATTTCTAAGGGCGCAAATTTTTGATTTCACTCCTCACTACCTATCACAGTTTTGAAAGCCATAAAATGCCAAAATAGCACAAAACCCCCCCAAATGACCCCATTTTAGAAAGTAGACACCCCAAGGAAATTGCTGAGAGGCATGTTGAGCCCATTGAATATTTTTTTTTTTTGTCCCAAGTGATTGAATAATGACAAAAAAAATAAATAAAACAAATTACAAAAAGTTGTCACTAAATGATATATTGCTCACACATGCCATGGTTATATGTGGAATTGCACCCCAAAATACATTCTGCTGCTTCTCCTGAGTACGGGGATACCACATGTGTGGGACTTTTTAGGAGCCTAGCCACGTACGGGACCCCGGAAACCAAGCACCGCCTCCAGGATTTCTAAGGGCGCAAATTTTTGATTTCACTCCTCACTACCTATCACAGTTTTGAAGGCCATAAAATGCCAAAATAGCACAAACCCCCCCCCAAATGACCCCATTTTGGAAAGTAGACACCCCAAGCTGTTTGCTGAGAGGCATGGTGAGTATTTTACAGCTCTCATTTGTTTTTGAAAATGAAGAAAGAACATTTTTTTTTTTCTTTTTTTTTTCAATTTTCAAAACTTTGTGACAAAAAGCGAGATCTGCAAAATACTCACAATACCTCTCAGCAAATAGCTTGGGGTGTCTACTTTCCAAAATGGGGTCATTTGGGGGGGTTTTGTGCCATCTGGGCATTCCATGGCCTCCGAAACTGTGATAGGCAGTGAGAAGTGAAATCAAAAATTGACACCCTTAGAAAGCCTGAAGGCGGTGATTGGTTTTTGGGGTCCCGTACGCGGCTAGGTCTCACACATGCGGTATCCCCGTACTCAGGAGAAGCAACAGAATGTATTTTGGGGTGTAATTCCACATATGCCCATGGCATGTTTGAGCAATATATCATTTAGTGACAACTTTGTGCAAAAAAAATAAAATAAAAAAAATATATATATTTTTTCCGCAACTTGTGTCAACATATAAAATATTCCATGGACTCGACATACCTCTCAGTATATAGCTTGGGGTGTCTACTTTCCAAAATGGGGTCATTTGGGGGGGTTTTGAACTGTTCTGGCATTTTATACACAACATTAAGAAGCTTACATCCACTCTTCTAACCACTTGAAGACAAAGCCCTTTTTGACACTTTTTGTTTACATGAAAACATATTTTTTTTTGCAAGAAAATTATGTTGAACCCCCAAACATTATATATATTTTTAAAGCAAAGTCCCTACAGAATAAAATGGTGGGTGTTGCATTTTTTTTTTCTACACAGTATTTGCGCAGCGATTTTTCAAACACATTTTTTTGGGAAAAAATACACTTTTTTTAATTTTAATGCACTAAAACACACTATATTGCCCAAATGTTTGATGAAATAAAAAAGATGATCTTAGGCCGAGCACATAGATACCAAACACGACATGCTTTAAAATTTCGCACAAACGCGCATTGGCGACAAACTACATACATTTTTAAAAGCCTTTAAAAGCATTTACAGGTTACCCCGTTAGATTTACAGAGGAGGTCTACTGCTAAAATTACTGCCCTCGATCTGACCTTCGCGGTGATACCTCACATGCATGGTGCAATTGCTGTTTACATATGACGCCAGACCGACGCTTGCGTTCGCCATTGGGCAAGAGCAGGGCAGGACAGGGGTGCTTTTTTTTTTTTTTTTTTTTAATTATTAATTTTGCTTTTTTATTTTATTTTTAAACTGTAGCTTCCATATTTATTTATTTTTATCACTTTTATTGTTATCTCAGGGAATGTAAATATCCCCTATGATAGCAATAGGTAATGACAGGTACTCTTTTTTGAAAAAACTGGGGTCTATTGGACCCTAGATCTTTCCTCTGCCCTCAAAGCATCTGACCACACCAAGATCGGTGTGATAAAATGCTTTCCCAATTTCCCAATGGCGCTTTTTATATCCGGGGGGGGGACATTCCCTCCCACTGCTTGTAAAAGCAGTCCAGAGGCTAATTAGCCACTAGGATTGCTTTTACATGAAAGCCGGCCGCTGGCTGAAAAGAATGATACCAAGATGATACCTAAACCCGCAGGCATCATTCTGGTATAAACATTCAAAATCCAGCAACATACCAGTACGTTGCTGGTCCTTGTTGGACATGTATTGTAATCTTTTTTTTCATGCAGCCTGTTGGCTGAACGAAAAAAAAAGATTGATCGATGGGTATGCCCACCATTAGAATACCGCCCTTCATCCACCCACTTCTAATGATGGGCATACATGCACCATTTATATATGCCGAAGCATGGGGGCATCTTCTCGCAAAAGTTATGCCGCGTACACATGGTCAGACTTTTCCACGGGCAAGCCTCCGTCGGAATTTCGACCGTATAGACACGGCATTAGGAGCAAAATCGCTCCTCCGCTCCTGCTGCCCCAATGCTTCGGCATATATGCTTTTTTTTTTTTTAACTGTGGTGGTGAAATCACCTCCTACAGCACTGGAGTCGCAGGGATCAGGCCTGTCTCTGCGAACGCTGCAGTTATGTGTGTTGTGTTTTGCAAGTGACAGTGATCGATCGATACTGCACTTGGGTGGCCTGGGTTGGACATAGGGGCAAAACGCAGGTGCTAGCAGGTATCTGGGCTGATCCCACTAACAGTGCGTTTTTGGGAACCCTAAACTGCTGGGGACGCTAGTATAGATATGATCAGATCAGATATTGAGCTGATCAGATACTATACCACTAAGGGGGGTGTATGCTTCACGTGTGGGTGTTAGCGCTACTGGCACTAACCTGACGCTGCCTGGGGTGTGACGCAGACCCTCTCTGACGCTAAAACCTAATTGATATCATCCGCCGGGCGATCAGGGGGTTAAACCTTTATTGGGTTATATACGGCGGGTGCCCTGACACTATAAAAAGCAAACTAACTAACCAGCGTCACCCGTAACACTTATATGATGATCACTGGTGAAAGGGTTAACTAGGGGCAATTAGGGGGTTAAAACCTTTATTAGGTAATATATGGGGGTACCTGACGCTATATAAAAACCTGACGGCGAACCTAAAAAAAAATTACTGGCTACCTAGCGGCATCACCGACACTAAGACAACGATCATAAAAACGATTGCTTAGCGACAGTGGTGATAGGGGGTGAAAGGGTTACCTGGGGGGCGATCAGGGGGTTAAACCTTTATTAGATAATATATGGGGGTACCTGACGCTATAAAAACCTGCGGCGAACCTAAAAAAAATTACTGGCTACCGATCAGCATCACCGACGCTAAGACATCGATTAGAAAAATGATCGCATAGTGACGGCGGTGCTAGGGGGTGAAAGGGTTACCTGGGGGGTGATCAAGGGGGTTACACCTTTATTAGGTAATATATGGGGGTACCCGACGCTATAAAAACCTGCGGCGAACCTAAAAAAAATTACTGGCTACCGATCAGCATCGCCGACGCTAAGACATCGATCAGAAAAATTATCGCTTAGTGACAGTGGTGATAGGGGGTGAAAGGGTTACCTGGGGGGCGATCAAGGGGGTTAAACCTTCATTAGGTAATATATGGGGGTACCCGACGCTATAAAAACCTGCGGCGAACCTAAAAAAAATTACTGGCTACCGATCAGCATCACCGACGCTAAGACATCGATCAGAAAAATGATTGCTTAGCGACGGCGGTGCTAGGGGGTGAAAGGGTTATCTGGGGGGTGATCAGGGGGTTAAACCTTTATTAGGGGGGGTTAGGGGGCTACACTGGACCTAAGACTAAACTTTGGTGACACTTTTACAGTCACAAATGTCACTGATTGCAGTGATCAGTAAATAAATGGTCACTGCAATCAGTGACACTGTGACTGGGGGCTGGGGGGGCTGGGGTTGATCTGGGGGTGTCTGGGGGGGCCTGGGGGGGCGATTTATGTGCCTATGTGTCCTGGTGTCAGTGTGCTGTTTTGTGTACTAACCTGCATCTTCTCCTGTACGGCGCTCGGTATATGTGAGCGCCGCAGGAGAGATGACATCACTTCCTCCTTCCTGGCAGGCAGGGGAAGCTCTCTCATTCGCCGGGAGCGATCGAGAGGGGGTGGCCGGAATCGAACGGCCGTCCCCTCATGCCGGATCGCTCCCGAAGGTAAAACGACCACCCACTGTAAAGAAGGGGGGTCCGATCGGACCCCCCAACTATACAAAGGCAATCACGTATATGTACGTGATTCTGCCTGTCGGTGCCATTCTGCCGACGTATATTTACAGTGGGCGGTCGTTAAGTGGTTAAGGCATTAATACTCTACATTAGATGAATTCATTAGCTATCAATTTTGTCATATCTGTTATAAAATGTCACAAAACATTTCTAGGAGTGTTGCACCCCCTTAACCCTGGGCAGATGATGGGGGCCCCCAGGCATCTTGGGTTGATGGGCTTGTTGTGAGACAAAAAGGAAACTGGACACCATTGCCTTTAGGAAAACGTAATTTAGCGGAATAAACACCAGAAGAGAGGGCTAGGGATAAGGATACCCCATCCCCGATACCAGGAAAATATAATCCCAGACCTTCTAGCAACAGTCAGTACAGGTTATAGGTAAAAGCTGGTAAGGAGGGCTAAACACGCCCCCTAATTAACTCCCCAAACCACCACTGCGTCCAGATGGAATTAGAACAAATAATCCTGAAGCTGCTACTTAAAAATTGAAACAATGTGGTATGTGAATTTTAAGTGAAAAAATAGTAGCGCTCTGTTTATGCAAAAACAGTCCTAACAAGTGATATACAAATCAAAAACACTATAATGTGTTCACATTATAGTACAGGTTATAGACCTTTAAGCCAAGATCAGCAATTTTTTATGGATTTTAAAAGTAAACAGGTAGCACCAGTACCTTCTAGAATGAGCAGCTAAAACTTCCTGCAATGTCCACTGGCAGCAGATTTGACCCAGCTCTTCATGACACAGAAACCTCTTCCCAAGATGCTCTATACAGGAGTCATTATGAAGCTCCACTCCATCTGGGTGTACCTTCCAACATGGTTCTATAGGCCTAGACTCAGACCCCTCTCTCAGCATCATCCTTCACAGGCATCAGGTCTGGGAGAAAGACCTTCAGCACTACCACCCCAGGCCGCAGCCCAGGAGGCAAAGACCCTTGTGGAAGGTCACCCCAAATATTCATATTCTTCTGCAGCATACACCACTGGCAAAAAAAACACCTAGTATATTACTAGAGACTAGGGTTGAGCGGACCCGAACTGTATGTTCGGGTTCGGGTCCGGTGTTCGGCAATATGCATGTAAAGTCGTGCTTGTTTCCCATGCTTAGAACTGTCCCTGCACAAAGTGTCATTTCTGAAGGAAAAAGAGTCATTTAAAATTCACTCGCGGCTATTAATGAATTGTTGGCTCCCGGCAATACATAGAAAAGTCATTGATAAAAACAAAAAAAAAGCGTGGGGGTCCCCCCAAATTCAATTACCAGGCCCTTCAGGTCTGGAATGGATATTAAGGGGAACTCTGCCGCAAATTTAAAAAAAATGCGTGCGGTTCCCCCAAATATCCATACCAGGCCCTTTATATCTGGTATGGATTTTAAGGGGAACTCCACCCCAAATGTAAAAAAAAAATGGCGTGGAGTTCCCCCAAAGATCCAGAAAAGACCCTTTATCCGAGCACGCAACCTGGCAGGCCGCAGGAAAAGAGGGGGGGGGGGACGAGAGAGCGCCCCCCCTCCTGAACCGTACCAGGCTACATGCCCTCAACATGGGGAGGATGTCCCCATGTTGATGGGGACAAGGGCCTCATCCCCACAACCCTTGTCCGGTGGTTGTGGGGGTCTGCGGGCGGGGGGCTTATCGGAATCTGGAAGACCCCTTTAACAAAGGGGACCCCCAGATCCCGGCCCCCCCCCTATGTGAAATGGTAATGGGGAACATTGTACCCCTACCATTTCACGAAGAAAGTGTCAAAAATGTTAAAAATTACAATAGCCGGGTTTTTGAAAATTCCTTTATTAATGTCTTCTCCTTTCTTCCATCTTCTTCCATCTTCTTCTTCCATCTTCTTCTTTTCTCCATTCGGGTTTCTTCCTCTTCATCTTCATCTTCATCTTCCTTCTTTCTTCGGTGTTCTCGTCCGCATCTTGCTCCGGCTTCTTCTTCCCTTCTTCTTTCTTCGGCCGCTCCGTTTGAATTGGAGGTTCCCGCTGTGTGACGCTTCAGTTCTTCAGTTCTCCTCTTGGTCCGCTGCCACCCGGTGACCCCACCCCCCTCTGACGCACATGGATTTCACAGGGACTTTCCCCGTGGTGTCAGAGGGGGGCGGGGCCACCGGGTGCCAGCGGACCCAGAGGAGAACTGAAGAACTGAAGCGTCACACAGCGGGAACGTCCAATTCAAACGGAGCGGCCGAAGAAAGAAGGGAAGAAGAAACCGGAGCAAGATGCGTACGAGAACACAGGAGGAAGAGGAAGAGGAAGAGCCCCGAATGGAGAAAAGAACAAGATGGAGGAAGAACCTCGAATGGAGAAAAGAACAAGATGGAGGAAGAACCCCGAATGGAGAAAAGAACAAGATGGAGGAAGAACCCCGAATGGAGAAGGAAGAAAGGAGAAGACATTAATAAAGGAATTGTCAAAAACCAGCTTATGTAATTTTTAACATTTGCTACACTTTCTTTGTGAAATGGTAGGGGTACCCCTTACCAATCCACATAGGGGGGGTGGGATCTGGGGGTCCCCTTTGTTAAAGGGGTCTTCCAGATTCCGATAAGCCCCCCGCCCGCAGAGCCCCACAACCACCGGCAAGGGCTGTGGGGATGAGGCCCTTGTCCCCATCAACATGGGGACATCCTCCCCATGTTGAGGGCATGTGGCCTGGTACGGTTCAGGAGGGGGGGCGCTCTCTCGTCCCCCCCTCTTTTCCTGCGGCCTGCCAGGTTGCGTGCTCAGATAAAGGGTCTGGTCTGGATTTTTGGGGGAACTCCACGCCATTTTTTTTTTACATTTGGGGTGGAGTTCCCCTTAAAATCCACGCCATTTTTTTTTTACATTTGGGGTGGAGTTCCCCTTAAAATCCACGCCATTTTTTTTTAAATTTGGGGTGGAGTTCCCCATAAAATTCATACCAGATCTAAAGGGCCTGGTATGGATATTTGGGGGAACCGCACGCATTTTTTTTTTTATTTGCGGCAGAGTTCCCCTAAATATCCATTCCAGACCTGAAGGGTCTGGTAATTGAATTTGGGGGGCCCCCCACGCTTTTTTTTTTTTTTTTTATCAATTACTTTTCTATGTATTGCCGGGAGCCGACAATTCATTAATAGCCGCAAGTGAATTTTAAATGACTTTTTTTCCTTCAGAAATGACACTTTGTGCAGGGACAGTTCTAAGCACTCATAGAAAAGTAATTGATAAAAAAAAAAAAAAAGCGTGGGGGTCCCCCCAAATTCAATTACCAGGCCCTTCAGGTCTGGAATGGATATTAAGGGGAACCCTGCCGCAAATAAAAAAAAATGCGTGCGATTCCCCCAAATCTCCATACCAGGCCCTTCAGATCTGGTATGGATTTTAAGGGGAACTCCACCCCAAATTTTAAAAAAAAAATGGCGTGGAGTACCCCTAAAAATCCAGACCAGACCCTTTATCCGAGCACGCAACCTGGCAGGCCGCAGGAAAAGAGAGGGGGACGAGAGAGCGGCCCCCCTCCCTCCTGAACCGTACCAGGCCACATGCCCTAAACATGGGAAGGAGGTCCCCATGTTGATGGGGACAAGGGCCTCATCCCCACAACCCTTGCCGGTGGTTGTGGGGGTCTGCAAGCGGGGTGCTTATCGGAATCTGGAAGACCCCTTTAACAAAGGGGACCCCCAGATCCCGGCCCCCCTCTATGTGAAATGGTAATGGGGTACATCGTACCCCTACCATTTCACAAAGAAAGTGTAACAAATGTTAAAAATGACAATAGCCGGTTTTTGAAAATTCCTTTATTAATGTCTTCTCCTTTCTTCCATCTTCTTCCTTCTTCTTCCATCTTCTTCCATCTTCTTCTTTTCTCCCATTCGGGTTTCTTCCTCCATCTTGTTCTTCATCTTCATCTTCCTTCTTGCTTCGGTGTTCTCGTCCGCATCTTGCTCCGGCTTCTTCTTCCCTGCTTCTTTCTTCGGCCACTCCGTTTGAATTGGCGGTTCCCGCTGTGTGACGCTTCAGCTCTTCAGTTCTCCTCTGGGTCCGCTGGCACCCGGTGGCCCCACCCCCCTCTGACACCACGGGGAAAGTCCCCGTGAAATCCATGTGCGTTAGAGGGGGTGGGGTCACCGGGTGGCAGCGGACCAAGAGGAGAACTGAAGAACTGATGCGTCACACAGCGGGAACCTCCAATTCAAACGGAGCGGCCGAAGAAAGAAGAAGGGAAGAAGAAGCCGGAGCAAGATGCGGACGAGAACACCGAAGGAAGAAGGAAGATGAAGATGAAGATGAAGAGGAAGAAACCTGAATGGAGAAAAGAAGAAGATGGAAGAAGAAGATGGAAGAAGAAGATGGAAGAAGAAGATGGAAGAAGATGGAAGAAAAGAGAAGACATTTATAAAGGAATTTTCAAAAACCGGCTATCGTCGTTTTTAACATTTTTGACACTTTCTTTGTGAAATGGTAGGGGTACAATGTACCCCATTACCATTTCACATAGGGGGGGCGGGATCTGGGGGTTCCCTTTGTTAAAGGGGTCTTCCAGATTCCGATAAGCCCCCTGCCCGCAGACCCCCACAACCACAGGACAAGGGTTGTGGGGATGAGGCCCTTGTCCCCATCAACATGGGGACATCCTCCCCATGTTGAGTGCATGTGGCCTGGTACGGTTCAGGAGGGGGGGGCGCTCTCTCGTCCCCCCCCTCTTTTCCTGCAGCCTGCCAGGTTGCGTGCTTGGATAAAGGGTCTGGTCTGGATTTTTGGGGGTACTCCACACCATTTTTTTTTTAAATTTGGGGTGGAGTTCCCCTTAAAATCCATACCAGATCTGAAGGGCCTGGTATGGATATTTGGGGGAACCGAACGCATTTTTATTTTTTTTTATTTGCGGCGGGGTTCCCCTTAATATCCATTCCAGACCTGAAGGGCCTGGTAATTGAATTTGGGGGAACCCCCACGCTTTTTTATTTATTTTTTATCAATGACTTTTCTATGTATTGCCGGGAGCCGACAATTCATTAATAGCCGTGAGTGAATTTTAAATGACTTTTTTTCCTTCAGAAATGACACTTTGTGCAGGGACAGTTCTAAGCATGGGAAACAAGCGCTAATAGTCCTCAGAAGTTCTGGTCCCCATTGACTTCAATGGGGTTCGGGTTCGGGGTAAAGTTCGGTCCCGAACCCGAACTTTTTTCCGAAGTTCGGCCGAACCCGTCGAACCCGAACATCCAGGTGTCCGCTCAACTCTACTAGAGACAAATAAATATTCATAATTCAGTAATGGTGTTTCTTCTTGCTCTATCTGCTAGAGAACAGTCCCCAGCAACAGGTAGAAGTAAACAATAGTCTTGGGGAAATCCAATGAATACAGAAAGAATAGCAATAATTATTGCTCAGACTGACTACAGTCTTGCTGCCCACTAAATTGAAATGGGGACACTCCACCAGGGTCACTACAGGAGATGTGAATGGCACAAAACCAAACAATCACACATAAACAAAAGCTCATTTAATATTGCAGAAAATAAAAATGTGCTGGAAAAACACTCTTGCATTCCCAGCAACATAAATTAAATCGTATGAAAAGCCAAAAATTTATTTTAGTTTAACATAACTTAGGGAGTTATGTAAATAACCCTACCAGGTTATTTATTTGCTGCCTTTTGCTGTGGAGATTTCCCTTAATTTCCTGTCTTGTAAACATAACAGGAAATTAGAGAAAATGTCTCAAGTAAAAGGATTCGGTTGCAGTGCCACCAGGACAAATAAAAAAGGTGAATCTCTCCAGTGGAGAAAAATGACAAAGTATCTAACTTATTCCTACACTATCCAGGACTGGAAAAATGCTTTCACATACACTGTAAAGTTTTTTTGTTTTTTTTTTCAATAACAAGCAAATAACCCCCTATTTAAGTTTGGAGATATCTGTAGTAGCTATATATGCTAAAAATGTTAGTTTGAAACCGATCCTAGTATGGATGTATACATGTGAAAACCGCATACAAAGCTCCTTGGGCCATGCACCACGACATGTTTCGCCTCACCCACCTATTAATAAGCCCCGGTGGGTGGGGCGAAACATGTCAAGGGGCATGGCACAAGCAGCATTGACTGAGGCTCTCTTCATGCTATGATTGCCTAGGGCGAGTGGCGGTTTCAAGCTAAAATGTTCATTGCTCACTTTATTGCTAAAAATGTTTTATATATTCTAGTTGTTAGCAAACAAACTTACAGAATTTAAAAACATATGAAAAAACTATTTCAACTGATTACATGAATTTAAACCACCTCAATTTGTATATGTATGTACCTGTCTCAATTTTTTTTCTTAGATGGATGAAACGTAATATATGTCCATATGCTCCTGCTAATACTCAACGTCCACGTTACACTTTAAACGACAGCTTCAATTTAAGTGAAGTTGTCCCCCTTTTATTAAACACATCAGCATGTAGCTCTGCATGCTGATATGAAAACATCTTACCTTCATTTGTCAAACAGTTTTTGGCTTTACTTACACTTACTGTTTTCCACTTCCTGGTTGGCGAGGCACTGGTGATGTAAACCTGGATGCAGATGAATACTGGATTTACCTCCAAACTGCTCCCCACTAAGCTGCAAAGCCAGTGGATGGGGTGTAAACATGTGTTAGCTTGGGGTAACTGCATGCAGATAGATTTCTATTGTTTCACACGTGAGTTAGGACCGCCTCATTGCTGTAGGCCAAATTACTTCCCAATTCCCCACATTCAGAAGTATATACACCTGCCAGTGACGACTGTCCTGGCATTGACTACAGAGACATCTTGAGGGAATAGCACTGGGCACTGATTGACCTCCACCAGCTTTTCACAACACCCTTTAATTTTTACTTATGTTCAGACTTGAAGGCAAAGAGGGAAGCTACCACACCTCATTCACAAGGCCTTGCACATACATTTCAGGCCTGGCCCTAGGAGGGTTCCACAGCAGGCCCTAAGTTAGGGACCCAGATGCTCGGTGAGCTACGCCCAGTGTCAAGCAACCCCTACCTATGGATAATCCATTGCTGACCACCACTGCTCCCACTCACCACCTGGCTGCTTCGCATTCTTTTGCTCTCATCACTTTACAACCTCATAGGTAAACTTTATTATATATTTAATTTCCTGTTTTTTTATTACACTGTTAACAGCACACACATTTATTTCCTCTTGCCCAGGTAACTCAGACCAGACAATTATTTCTAAACAGCATCCTCTTTCCTGAATAAAACCATGTTTACAGTTTTGTAGCGTCCTCAATAAAGTACATTCAGTGCAACATTCAGAATAAATGTTACTCTCTCCCCCTTGTTCTAAACATTATAGAGGGCTTCAGGCTGTGTTGGGCTATGTGTCCATACATTTTTAGATTACTTTAAATAATGGTGGCTGGGGGTCACAATAAGTACGGCTCCAGACATAGGAATAAGAGGGTTGAGCAGCAGGTATGCACAGTGGGAGCTGGACAGGGCCAAAGGTTTCTTTTTGCAAGAGCAGTGTGGCACCAGGCAATGATGAAGAGTGAAGAACATGGGAGCACAGCTAAAGGTATTTTGGTAGTGGGAAACAGAGAGATATCCACTTCACCTCCAATCCAGTCCAATGGTGCATGGCTGACAAAACCACTTTCCTCTGGCTACACAGCGTACAAAATGAACATGCATTCTTTATTAACAATCCAACATATCTTTATTAACAACCCATGTAGCTCACAATCCATGTAACTCTTGTAACAACTTCACTCAAAAAGACATTGAGTATATAAAATTTCCTCTAATTCAAAACATTTCTTTCCTCAAATGATTCACTACTATCTCTGCCACTGGTACTGTTAAAACAGGCCACTTTCCAGAAGTAAGACATTACCTTGGACAGTCTACGTTCAAATGCAGTTCATAGAAAGGGGGGGGGGATTCCGGCGCTCCTAGCGATGTGATGCCTTTAAAATGAATGTAATAGTGGCTCTAATGGCACTTCTAAGTCAATCTGTATATTAAAAAACAAGAGGAGGCAGCCATCCTCAGAGGGTGTCCATGTCCTCTGTCAGCAAGAAGTGTAAAAAAGAAGGGGGTGGAGGCGCCAACTAAATTAATCCTACTGTAATCATTAATGTAAGTATAGTATATATACTTACAGGTTCACTTGAAAATGATGTCCATCAAGGATGGGGGTGTTCTGAGGTCTGTTGGTGCCGCTCTGCTGGCTCTGGCAAAGTTCCCCTCGGCCGTGAGGTGTTAACGAATATCTACATCTCCTACACCTCACGGCCGAGGGGAACTTTGCCAGAGCCAGCAGAGCGGCACCAACAGACCTCAGAACACCCCCATCCTCGATGGTCATCATTTTCAAGTGAACCTGTAAGTATATATACTATACTTACATTAATGATTACAGTAGGATTAATTTAGTTGGCGCCTCCACCCCCTTCTTTTTTACATTCAAATGCATCCTACCGATGAACACTCACCCCACCAGACACCCACTAATAAAGACATTTTGATATTTGAAAAACTCCTTTCGAATAGCCAGACTACTGCTTGCATCAGAGCTGAGGGCTCTTAAAGTGGAAGTAAACCCTCCTATCCTTTTCAGCCAAGGAAGCTGCCATCTTGGCCTCTGTTTATTCTTCAACTGCCATGATGCTGCACATGTGATCAGTTATGGCACCAGCCATTGGATGGTTTGACAGTTTGGTTGAGAGCACAACCAATGTGTCAGTTAGCATTTACGGCATGCCGGGAATGTAACTGTTTTATGAAATTGTTAAATTGATGGGTTTACTTCCGCTTTAAGCCCTCGTTCACATTGGAGCTTGTCATGCGATTTGACAGGTCACACCCTATTGCCAGCAATCACACTGTTCAAATCAGTGCGACGCCAACTTTGCAGTGCCACATCAATTTGAAAAAGTAGTTCCTGCACTTATTTCGGGTGGGACTTGCATAGACATCTGTGCATGAAGCCACACAGGTGTCTTCCAAGTCACACTGACATGTGGCTTTGAAATGCAATGAAGTTGCACGATTTCAAAGCCACAGTCAATATGAATGAGCAGTTAGAAAAGAACTGAAGCAGGGTGCTGTGATGTTTACAGGGAGTTATGTACAGCCTGCTGCTGGCCCCTCCTACTGGCCATGATCTGCCTGCAAAAAAGGTATGTGACGAAAACAGAAAGGTCTTATTTAAAAATGTAATTACCAAGTTAATTGGGGGGTGGGGGGCAGGGAAGGCAAAATATAAACAGGTTACACACGGTGTGGATTTTCAATATCAATAGCATTATATGGACACGTATTACATTAAATCCATCTATACTAAAAATGAACTCTTGGTGCTGGGAATGTAAGAGTGTTTTTCAGCATATGCTACAAAGGATCTTCTCTGCTATTGTTTGGTCATGTGCTAAGCGCCATTCAAAACTGCTATAGAAATATGACTTTAAGTGCCTACAGGTGAAAGGTAGATATATGATATATAGAGATTAATGCTGTTTAAGTATTGTTCAAGGGGAGTGTAAACAGTAAGAGACCTTTACAAGTATTGAAACACAAAGGCTTAAACAGAGAAGAGAGCTTTTACATGAAAAAACGACATGAAGATTGTTCGATCTTGACTAATCATGGCTTTAAAGAGAATTTGCCATTTTTCCCGTTTAGGGTAAAGTGACAGGTTCTCTTGATAGAGCACCCTCTCTCTCCCACCACCCACTGAGTCTTTTCAATGCTTCCTCACTGCTGCATTCATCCGTACGCAAGAAGCAGGCTTGATACCAGTTGGCTGACCCACTTAAAGTGGTTGTAAACCCACTTATGCAACTTGCACCTACAGGTAAGCCTAGATTAAGACTTACCTGTAGGTGTTTGCAATATCTCCTAAACCTACACGGTTTAGGAGATATTTTCCAAAAAATAATGCACCGTTGTCTACGGCGCATGCGTGCCATAGACAATGGCGCTGCCGCACTGTCAACACCGGTTTTATCAATGGATAATGCCGGCTTTGACGGCTCCCGCGCGGTGACGTCATCGCCGCTTAGGCCAATCAGAGCGCCGGAGCGGCAATACCCAGACGTAACCTTCCGGAGCGATGTCTGCGCCCGGAGGGGGAGACGAGAACGGCTTCGGGGCTTCAATCTAAGGTAAGTACTGCATAATGAGCTAGTATGCTAGTCATACTAGCTCATTATGCCTTTCTCTTGCAGCTTATTCTTTAAAAAAAAAATTGGGTTGACAACCACTTTAAGAGAAACAAGTTTTCAGCTCTTATTTTTGCGTTAATCTTTACCCAAAAAAGCTCAACGTAATAAAGAGTTGATAAGAGTTTATTGGGATTAAGTATTGGTTAATAGTAAAATAGAAACAACTTTTGCTTTTAGCAAAAACTTTTTCAATTGCAGGTTTGCTGGAACTGTCACTGTATACAGATCAAACTCCTTTGATCACGTCTTTGATTTGCACATAAACATTAACAAAATACATAGTAACAATATTTTATAAATTAACCCTTTACCATTGTTTGCAGGTGTCATTCATACAGCCATTGTCAGCACTCATAACCCACAGAACAGGATCCAACTGTCAAACTGGCTGTCAAAATGATGTTCAAGGAAATTAGTTGTCAGTAAAAGTCTACTGATTCAAAATGTGCAGTTTAAAGTCCAACTCCAGGCTATTTTTATTATTTTTTTAAATGTCCAACAGCAGCAGCAAAAATAAAAAAGCAGTTTGTGCTCAATGCTTATCTTCAGTTTGAGGCTGTCCCAAGCAGGAATTCTTGTTCGCCACTAGATGTCCTTTGTACCAAATCTGGACATCATTCAACCCAGAAGATTGAGGCTATACGGTCAGTGCAGGGCATCATGGGCTGAATCCCTGAGGCAGCTTCATCACAGCACCCTAGAGTGTAACAGTGATGTGATGGTGTCAGCCACCAAAATTCAGAGAGGAAAGGGACCTTACGCATCACATGGCCAGCCTGAAGACATCTGGAAAAAATAAGTGTAGCGCTGGTCCCAAAATGGTCCACGCTATGTTAAATTTAGGGGATAGTCTGAGCTAATAGTTGGGCTCAAATTTGCTGATTTCTACCCCGGACACGTGGGGGCTCGAGTCCGGGATTTGCGGCTACCTCCCAAAATTGGATTATTTTCTATGTTTTTGGAAAAGTCGGCCATTGAGGAAGTTGGACTGTTTTACTGTGCTTTGAACGAGAAGAAGGGGTTAAGGGGCACAGAGCTGTTCTTTTTCTGAATGCGTAGTTCGTGGGCGTATCCTGAGGAAGAAAAGCCTGCAAGCTACGTGCAGGAAGAAAAAAAGGGGAGGAGCCCCGCCACCTGCGTGCTACATGTGGGTGCATTTGGCGCCAAGGAACAGAGAGAGTTTGGATCAAGCAAGAGGAGCAACATGTCTTCACTTCCATGGACCTCAGCCCTGTCGGGACCCCGGATGTTCCCCGTGCCTACTACCATGGACATTGCTCAGCTTGCAGCCCCGCTTACTGATACGGGGATTCGGCTCAAGACCTGGGGCCGCTTCGCGTTGTACACGTGTCGAGATGTGGAGGCCCTGGGCATGCTCTGCCCTAGATGCAATGGACTGGCTGTACAGCTGCACCCGTTCGGACGATGCTTGTCCTGCGGGGAGTTCCTTTTTGAGGTGGACCAGCCCACCGAATCGCCCCAAGCTTATTGGGTCAACTGGGTTACAGGCGCCGTCACTTTGGAGGACGTTGTCTATACCCCTACAGCCAAGCCTATGCGCATCGCATCTGCTGCTATGAATGCATCCGGAAACAATGCCCCTGCCGCTGCAGAGCCATCGGCGAACATCGCGGCGGAAGCTGCCACCTCCACCACTGAAGTCTCCATCCCGCCAGCAAAACGGAAGGTGGGCTATGTCAAGGTCTCCCGCAGCCGCGGTCAGAGCCTGCCCCAGCGCCTGCCGGAACCGGACTCCAAAAGCAGAAAGATGCTCGAGAAGTCCACGTCAGGGGATGGTAAGGAGACTGGGGGTAATACGTCTGATTCTACCTGTGTGTACCTGCCTGCCGAGAAGTTGGATTCTTCAGACATTGACTCTTCATCCGATGTTGGGGATGATGGGGAAATTGATGATATTTTCCTGAGAAAGGGTTGGGACAGTAGGAGATGTGTTACCCCAACCCGCAGCCTTCGAGGGGATCACCCATGAGCTCTGGGGACACCACACCCCGGGTGGAAGTCCCTGCTTTAACAGAGAAGGTTGTACCTGTACTGAGTGAAAGACTTTTGCCGGAGCCTACTACGGCTTTGGTCCGGAGGTCCCCGGATTCGTACGTGATGCCTGGGGTGGGAACCCCTGCGTCTCTGCCTAAACTTGCACACTTGCAGTGGATCCTGATAAAAAGGGTGGCTACCGAGTACGACTTGAAGTTCCCCTATGTGCCCAGGGAACTAATGTTCGAGATTGAGTCTTTCTGAGAGACGCCATCTGGAACTATCTTAAGGTACCCAAGCCGTACAGGAACTTTGATCACACTGCTACCATGACTGACCGATTCAGGGGTTGCCGCCTGGATTGGAGTTGTACTTTGCTGCCCAGGAAGAGACTATGTGACATATTTTATTACTACCCTGGACAGGCAGTGGAAATCGATAACCCTCCTGGATCCAAGTTTTTATCTGTGACACTCTGAGATAGGAACTTGACTTTGCCGTTTGCTTTCCTGTCCTTTCACAGAGAGGAGCACCCTAGAATAAGTCATTTTTGTCCTCTACTGAAAAGAGGTTCATTACTCTAAAAGAGGAAGAGACAGAGAGCGTTTTTTGTTTTTTTTTTCTCTCTGAAAGGAACAGTTTTCCTCTGAACAAACTCTGGGGATTAGTCAGTTAGGATATTGTGGTGAGAGAACGACGTGGTCAACAATGGTCTGTTTCTTTGTATTTGTGTTGCAACCCCTGCGTAACCAGTAAAAGGACGTTGTGACTCTGCCGACACTAGGTGGCAGTGGTCTGCAGAAATAGAGAGACTTTATTGCTATTACAGCACTTAGGATTAGGAAAACCTTTTATGCTAGGCTTAGCATTTAAAACTTAAAAGAAGGGAACTGCTTCCTCTCGGGGAAACAGTTTGCTTCTCTGTACATAGAATGTGATTAGTGGTTAGGATGTTTGCATTTTCCATGCATGTTGTCTGTGTTTTCTTACAGGTACCAGAGCTACTATCAAGACCACCGGAGAATGGGGCGGAGTAGATAGTCAGCAATAGGTGGTGGTGTATATTTGCATATGTAAAGTTGAAATGTCATATCTGGAGAGCTATGTCATTTGTTGTAATGTTATCTTCCTTTTCTTTCTCCCTCCCCAAATTTTGGTTCAGGTACCAGGTCAATATTTTATATTTTTTCTTTTTATCAAAAACCTTCAGGATTGAAGGATTTTGATTTCCTCAGCCACTGGGGACAGTGTCTTTTGTGGAAGGGGGTGTGTGTAGTACTGGTCCCAAAATGGTCCACGCTATGTTAAATTTAGGGGATAGTCTGAGCTAATAGTTGGGCTCAGATTTGCTGATTTCTATTCTGCTTCTGCTCTGGTCGTGATACTGCCTGGCAGTTATATTCCCTGTTTACCTGTAGGTGGCACTGCTGCCGCTGGCCCATGTTGGAATACAGGTGTATCACAGCAGTATTGGGTGTCCTTTCTCGGCAGCCGTGCAGTGGGCATGGTTGGCACACTGTGCATGCTGGGGAGGGGTACATAAGGGGCAGACGCCATTGGTTCTGGGTCCTTCTGGTGCGCCTCGTGACCCTCATGGCACGGGGTGCCTGTGTGTGTTTTAGCCCCGGGCACCTTCAGCCCGAGGCTACATCTCTGCTCGCCAGGCCCAGCTCTGCTGGTTTGGGCCTACATTTCTGAGGGGTAACCCAAGCTGTCCATCCATGGGAAGGAAGCTCTTGGAGAGGGAACCAGGGGAGGACCTGCCCCAGAGGAGACTGGCAAGGCGCTGATGTCTCGAGAGAGGCCTGGAAACTCATACAAGGAGGGATACACTCAAAAGTTCTATTATCGCTTGTCGGGAGGTTTGGGACGTTTAAAATCCTGTGACAGAGGATTCCCAGACGCATCCTAAAGCTCATCAGGTCTGTGGCAGAGACCCAAGTTCATCAGGTCTGTGGCAGAGACCTTTATTCATCAATCTATAGCAGTTTGTGGCAGAAACTGTCTAAATCTGATTACTGCATCATTCCGGCTGCTAGGACCGTGAGAGGGGACTATCTGGGTGAGCAATACCCACTCAGGCTTGAGTGGCGAATACACTAACTGTGTGCATCTATTGTACCGTGTGCCTGAACCTTCCCCTACGTCTCTCGTTTCCCACTTTCTCTCAAAGTTCTACAGCAAAAGGAAAATAAAGCCTTACTGTTTAGGTTTTACATCTGTGTGGACATTGGCTTTTCTAAAGACTCTTTACCCTGACAACGGAAGCCATAGAGGTAGTTTGCATGACCCAAAACAAAACCAGCCACTCCTTCAGGGGTAAGTGCTACATAAGTATATACAAATACATTAAAAAAAATAAGTTGTCCCTGAGGTGGGATTGATGGGTGGCTGGGGAAGGGGTAGGCCTGAACCCTTCCGGGGAATGGGGGCAATGGGAGGGGGAATCTTAAAGTTCATTTGCGGTTTAAAACTGAAATCTGGGTAAAACAGTGCAGTGGGCTCACTTTTGTTTTGGTTAAATATTTAAAAGCACTAAGTGAGGATATCAAGGGCCTGCAAACAACCCTGGGCAAATGGGAGAAGAGCGTGCTAACTGCCTGGGGAGCGAGGGATAAGGTAAGTAAAACTGATTTTTACATAACCCTCTTTCTACCAGCGTAACGCATATAAATGGCGATAGATTGGGTAGGCCTCAGCCCACTGACAGGCAGTACAGCGTTGCAGCACCTTTAGCAACCAGGTAGGCAGGTCGTCATCCCAACTATCAAGGATTCTCAGATGGAGGAGACAGGCATAGTGTCCCTGCACTGTCCTTCCTACCTTCTGCCTAGCGCTAGCGCTAAGTGTACTGTCCAACTAGCCAACGAGGATCTATCCACTAGAGCTGCACGAGTAATCGTTAAGAATCAAAATCGCGATTCTTTTCCCTTCCCGATCTTCAAAATAGTGTTTTATGATTCTTTCTAACAAGTGCAGAGAGTTCTCACAGCTGAGAAAAAAAAATCCAGGCAGCCTGCCAAGTTTTATCACAACATCGCAGATAAATATAAACAAAGTAACATTTCTTCTTAGATCAAAGGAGTTAACTTCTGCCTGTAGATGAGGGAAGTTTAACCACTTAAAGACTAATGCTGTGTACACACGCTCTCAATTTCCGACAACAAATGTTCGATGGGAGCTTTTAATCGGAAATTCCAACCGTGTGTAGGCCCCATCGGACATTTTCTGTCGGAATTTCCGACAACAAAAATTTGAGAGCTGGTTCTCAAATTTTCCGACAACAAAACTTGTTGTCGGAAATTTCGACCGTGTGTACACAATTCCGACACACAAAATTCCACGCATGCTCGGAATCAAGCAGAAGAGCCGCACTGGCTATTGAACATCATTTTTCTCGGCTTGTCGTACGTGTTGAACGTCACCGCGTTCTTCACGTTCTGAATTTCTGACAACATTTGTGTGACCGTGTGTATGCAAGACAAGTTTGAGCCAACATTCGTCGGAAATAAATCCACGGTTTTGTTGTCGGAATGTCCGATCGTCTGTATGCAGCATAAGCCTTTTTCTGGCACTTGCTGCTTACAAGGTAAAATCAATATTTATTGATAGAAAATTATTCAGAACCCCCAAATATTTTTTTTTTTTTTTTTTAGCAGAGACCCTAGAGAATAAAATGGTGGTTGTTGCAATATTTTATGTCACACTGTATTTGCGCAGCGGCCTTTTTAACACAATTTTTTATTTTTTTTTTATAAAAGGACTGCCGGGAGGTGGTGAGAAGGGGTTACTATTCCCCTAGATGGCCTTAAGTGTGTCTCTGTACTGCACAACTAACAAAACTGCCCATGTTTGCCCATGGCTTACCCCAGACATGCATTCCTGAACACCAAGAAGCTGCTTCATATGTAATTACAGCCTAAACCTTGTTCATAAATCTGTTTTATTTTCTATTTAAAGCATTGTTGACATATGCCCTGTAGTTTCATCTAAATACTTGTATCTTCAAGTGTCTGCAGTGCACTAAATTATACATACCATATCCTCTCTTTGCATCCGTTATATGCACAGTGCTTTGTAAGTTCTCCTGTATATAACCCGCAGACATTTCATTAACCTGCTCATACCAATAAAGTCAATTAAATATTAAACTTTATCGACATGATAAATAAGGATGTGGAAACAAATGAGCATGTGCACCCTAAATAATTAATAATAACAAAATTGCAGTAGGATACAGTAGGAAAGTCAATTAGAAAATCCTGTGTATACATTCATCATAGGATTCCAGTCAAATTAGGAATATCTCTTGGGTGCTGAAATTTTTCTATAGACATAAAGCAAGTAGCAATTTACTGGGCAAATGAAAAGGAAAATTTATGGCGCCACCTGAAAACATGGCCGACAGGAAAATTCATAATTTTCAAGGTAGGCTCTAAAAAAGGAACAACAATGCTTACATTTTATTCTTTTCACGCCCTTTCAATGTTGTTGGCTGGTTATCAAGACAATACCGCTTTTTATGTTAGTGGATATTGGAGTTTGTATCCTGATACCATCTTGCTGTCACAGTGTGCCACCGAGAGTGTGACCCACAATGGTTACTAATTGTTCTGTTGTAAAGAGTAACTCCACTTTTGTTGAGAAAAAAATGTTCCCCTCTGGGTGATCTATGTACATTGCAAGGATTTTAAAAAATGTTGCAGATTCCTACCTTTTGTTAATGTGAAGAATTAGTTGTTTGTTTGTCTGTGTCCATGCACTCAGTGAATCTGTATGTGAGTGGTTTTATAATTATCAATCAGCTGCTGCACCTGCAGGGCTCTAATGAGGAAAGTGTCAGGATCTGCATCCCTTTAGACATGAATTTCCTTTGGAAGTATCTCAACAAAAATGAAAAAAATGCCAAAAATCTGTCTTGTATATTAGTGCAGACTTCTTGGAGAATCAGTAGGCCAATCACACAAGCAAGAAACAACATGTTCACCATATGTGTACAGAACGCCTCCATGTAGCCATACTGCTTTGCATTTTACAGAAGATTACAGCTACAGCACTTCAGATTGAAAAGGAAAGGTAATTTTTAATAACATTCAATTGCAATATGACTTGAGTCACAATTGTATATGCTATGTTACTTTTTTTTTTATTTGCTATTTTTCTTTCCCATGAAAGTGGTGTTACCCTTTAAGACAGTGATAGCGAACCTTGGCACCCCAGATGTTTTGGAACTTCATTTCCCATGATGCTCAACTACACTCATGAGCATCATGGGAAATGTAGTTCCAAAACATCTGGGTTGCCAAGGTTCACCATTACGGCTTTAAAGCTTTGAAAAAAAAAAAACCTTTGAAATAAAGCTATGGAGTCATAATAAAATCATTTAAGCTTGGACAGGTCCTAGACCAAAATGTATCGCTGAGTTCTAGTATAGTTATACAAAAAAACACACGATACAAATGTTATAAATTGAGTTGCAGTTCAGTGAGTAAAATAAGTATTTGATCCCCAAGCAAAACATGACTTAGTACTTGGTGAAGAAACCCTTGTGGCAAGCACAGAGGTAAGATGTGTCTTGCAGTTGGTGACCATGTTTGCACACATCTCAGGAGGGATTTTGTTCCACTCTTCTTTACAGATCTTCTCTAAATCCTTAAGGTTTCTTGGCTGTCGCTTGGCAACTCGAAGTTTTCAGCTCCCTCCATAAATCTCTTATTTAGGGTGACACAGAAACCAGTAAAATGCCAACTGAGTTGCAAAATCTTCTTCACTCTAGTAGAAAATTTGATTTTGTTGCTGCATCTGTCCCCTTTGTTTGAGACTTTTCTTCCTTTCTTTTCCTGTTTTGTTGGACACCCATCCATGGGGTGTATACTGCTGCCTTGGTCTACGCCCCATACTGGCAGATCAGTGGACAGATGAGCCCGCTCCCGTCCCTCCGGATCCAATTTGGCCCTCCTGGACTTTTGATCCAGGAGACAGGGGTGGTCTCAGGGATTCATCCACCCCCCCTGCAATTGAAACAGACTCCCTTATATATATATAAATACCTCCACCCATGGCTGCTTGCATGTGGCTGGTCATTCATTTAAAGAAACAGACGGAGGAAGTATGCACACACAGTAAGCCGTTAATATAGGTGAGAAACCCTTTAAAAGGGATGACATTTCTAGTACATTTCCTCTATCTGTGTTTTACTTTCTGGGTTCACTTTATTTAGAGTGATTTAAATAGCCTTTTATTGGTTTTCATATAGACTTTTTTAACGGTTCCATCTATGCTGCAAGGAAAAGCAAAATAGAATATATGTTGGAGAAACTACAAAGAGATTATAGTTAGTCCTGAGACTTCCTACCACATCCCAATTTTGCAAGAAGAGAAAATGGAGGCCCCAAGGGGATTGTATGGGCAGGAAGCCAATTCAGGATACAAGTTATCCTGAATTGGCTTCCTGCCCATACAATCCCCTTGGGTCCTCCATTTTCTCTTCAAGGATAAGCAAAAGCTTAGGTGTGGCTTGATTCAGGCCTCGTACACACGGCCGATTTTCTCGGCAAGAACCAGCAAGAAACTTGCTGGCAGAGAGGTCTTGCCAAGTAAATCGGTCGTGTGTACGCGGCTATCGGGTTTCTCGTCGAGAAAACCGACAAGAAACCTTGACGAGAAAATAGAGAACCTGCTCTCTATTTTCTCGTCGAGATTCTCCTCGGCATGTTTCTCGACGAGAAAAGTGAGTGTGTGTACACTTACCTGTCCTCCCGGAAGCCCGCGCATGTTCGAAATGAATTCGACGCATGCGCGGTAGCTTCCTAGGCATACGTAGGGTATACCAAGATGGCGGCGACGGCATCGAATGTGACGAGCGCATGCTCGTCGTAGTCGATGACGTCACCGCGTACGCTCCATTCAAAGAACCACGGGTTCTTTGAAACGAGCGTGTGTACACTCGGCCGGGACAAGTTTCTTGTCCAAGAATCTCGTCGAAAAAAACGACATGTTTTTTTCAACGAGAATCTCGGCCGTGTGTACGAGGGCTCACTCTTCAATTTTGCCTCTTGTAACTTGGGACACTCTTTTGACCCAGTTCTGGTTGATCGTTTAAGGTAAGATTTTCTTGCTCCCCACTCCCCCACCTCTTTCCCCCCCTCCTCTTTCCCTTCCCCCGACATTCCCCTTTCTACCTCCCACCCCCTTCTTTCATTCCCATCTTTTTCCTTTCTTCCTTCCTTCCTTCCCTTCCCTTTTTAGTTTTCCCAATTCCCCCCTCTCTTCCTCCCTTTCCCTCTTTTCTCACCCTTCTTTCTTTCTCTCCACTAGTCTTTCCCATTCCCCTTTCTCTCCCCCCTCCATCCATTTCCCTCTACCTCCCTTCCTTTTCCCTTTAGTCCTTTTCCTCCCCCCACCCCTTCCTCCTTTTCCTTCCCTATCCCCCATTTCTCTGATATCACGACAAAGTTTTCTTTATCACCATCATTACATAGGACTTTGTTTTCTCTTTGGGGGGGGGGACTCCGTTTATCCCCACGGACTCCCCAGGCTTCTCCTCCACCAGACCGGCTGACAAAAAGAACACAGGTGAATCAGCAGTCTTCTTGGTAGTTTTCTAGGTATGAATATGGATGTTAGAATACAGTTCATGTTTATACTTATATTTTGAGATAATATGTCCTCCCTGCCCACTCTCTTTGCCCATGACATGCTGTGGTGTATGTAACAAGCACTATTAGGATACCATTACAAAAATTTAAAGCAACATGACTCAGTTTATTGAAAGTTTTTAATGTTTAATATTTCTTGGTAATATAATTATCTGCTAATGTTTATATACATTATTTGTCAATAATATGTTTGTATATCTTTGCAGTATATGTACAAATTTGTGCTACAATCAAAGGCCCTGATAAAGCGGGCTCCCCGCGAAATGCGTAGGCCAGTTTTCTCGATTCTTCAGCCAGGACCAGCACATCCTGGATAGACTTACAGTAACTGTGGTTTTAACCAGTTGTATTTAACTTTTTTGGTTAAAACTTTATTTGAAGTGCACAAAAGTGAGACTTCTTTCAAGCCACTGTAGCTTTTACAGCAGTACAATGCTCTGCACTGCTGTGCAGTGAAATGCGATCCGACACGGTGCGCTGTGATAAAATGCACCATGTTTGCATATTATCGCAGCTCAATACAATACAGGTCCGGGCTGAATTGCAGTGTGAAAAGCACAAACCAATCAGTTTCCAGTTTTTTGGTCAAAGCTTTAGGCCTGGTTCACACCTATGCAGGTTGCAGTTTGCATAGTCCAGGTGCATTTTGCACTTTTCAATACACGTTTTTGATCCATTAAAGTCTATGGAATCAAAAAAAGTACATGGCCCTTTCCATAAAATGCTCAGGTGTGAACGTGACCCATAGGAACCCATGGTAAATAGACTGTAGTGTGTTTTTGCAAAACTGAAAATGCACTAAAAAATGCTTAGGTGTGAACCAGGCCTAATTGAACAAGCTGAAGCTAGAAACAGATTGGGTACCATGCACAGCTGCACCAGATTTTGCACTCTCCAGTTTTAGTAAATCACCCCACGCCCATCAATGCAGCCTCACTGTGCCAGTGTGACCATCATTGCAGCCTCAGTGCTCCCATCAATGCAGCCTCACTGTGCCAGTGTGCCCATCAATGCAGCCTCACTGTGCCCATCAATGCAGCCTCACTGTACCCATCAATGCAGCCTCAGTGTACCAGTGTGCCCATCAATGCAGCCTCACTGTGCCAGTGTGCCCATCAATGCAGCCTCATGCTATCAACAATCACCACGGTCCATCCAGTCAGTGTCCACCATGCTGCAGTGCTTGCTCCCTGTCATGACTTTACAACAGCAACACTCTGAGTCACTGACTGTCTGACCTGCCGGGCCGCCAGCAGTTTTTCTTGGCCGTGCAGACGCAGAGAGGCCCCTAACATGCCTTCCACTCCAGCGCGTGGGTAAGAAACCTAAAGTGACGTGGGCACGTGACGCTTAAAGCACCGCCCTACATCCTGCGGGCCGCCAATCATTAGGCAACAAACTCCCACAGTGGGAGTGCTCGGGGCGCATCGCTCTGCCCCCCGATGATGCTCTAAGGATTGGCCAATAAAGCTTCTGGTTCTTGACCATGTGATGTTGGAAATGTCATGCCTCCCATAGACATGTAGCACTACCCCCGTAGGAGCTGCTGGTTTGTTTTTGGGTTTGCACGTTATCTCTTTAGCTTCGTTGTCAGGGTGAGAAAGTCTGTAGTAAATGCAATGTCCACACAGGATGTAAAACCTTCAACTGTTGGTTTTATTTTTGCTGCAGTAACTCGTTTAGAAAGTAGAAGGTATGAGAAGAGAGGGGAAGGTTCAGGTACACGCTGTAGAACACACAAAATGTCTAAAGTTATCCACCACTGTCACTGTTGAGTGGGTTTTGCTCACCCGGACAGACCCCTCTCACCTGACCTAGCAGCCGGGATGATGCACGAACCAGTATCAGGACAGTCTCTGCCACAGACCGTTTGAGAACTAATGTGAATAGCCAGGAATCCTCTGCCACAGGATTTCAGTCCCGAACTTTCAGCCGTGCAGTTAACCCCTTCCTTACTGGGCACATATACCCCCTTCCTGCCCAGGCGAAATTTCAGCTTTCAGCACTGTCACGCTTTGAATGACAATTGCGCGGTCGTGCGACGTGGCTCCCAAACAAAATTGACGTCCTTTTTTTCGCACAAATAGAGCTTTCTTTTGGTGGTATTTGATCACCTCGGCGGTTTTTATTTTTTGCGCTATAAACAAAAATAGAGCGACAATTTTGAAAAAAAAGCAATATTTTTTGATTTTTGCTATAATAAATATCCAAATTTTTGGGGAAATTTTTTTTTTCCTCAGTTTAGGCCGATACGTATTCTTCTACATATTTTTGGTTAAAAAAATCGCAAGCGGCGTTTATTGATTGGTTTGCGCAAAAGTTATAGCGTTTACAAAATAGGGGGTAGTTTTATGGCATTTTTATAATTTTTTTTTTTTTTTTACTAGTAATGGCGGCGATCAGTGATTTTTTACGTGACTGCGACATTATGGCGGACACATCGGACACTTTTGACACTATTTTGGGACTATTCACATTTATACAGCGATTAGTGCTATAAAAATGCACTGATTACTGTATAAATGTGACTGGCAGGGAAGGGGTTAACACTAGGGGGCGAGGAAGGGGTTAAATGTGTGCCCTATTAGTGATTACTACTGTGGGGGGGAGGGGACTGACTGGGGGAGGTGACCGATCTGTGTCCCTATGTACAAGGGACACAGCATCGGTCCCCTCTCCCTGACAGGACATGGATCTGTGTGTTTACACACACAGATCCATGTCCTTGTCTGTGTAACCGCCGATCGCGGGTGTCTGGCGGACATCGCGGCCGCCAGGCATGCGCATCGGCATTGCAGTGACGCGCCGGGTACGTGCGTGCGCCGCCGGTGGCGCTCGCGCGCCCCCCAGTGGCCAAATTAGCGGAGGCCGTATAAACACGGCCTCCCAGCATGTTAAAGAACCTTTAAGCCGATCCGGCGAACTGCTTGGCTTTTAAAGTAGTGGATCCCCTCTAGGGATGAGCCGAACACCCCCGGGTTCGGTTCGCACCAGAACCCGCGAATGGACGGAAAGTTTGCACGAACGTTAGAACCCTATTAAATACAATGGATGCGAACGTTCGAAATCTAAAGTGCTAATTATAACAACTAATAAGCATGTTATTGTCCTAAAAAGGGTTTGGGAACCCGGGTTCTGCACCAGGGGACATGTATCAATGCAAAACGAAGTTTTAAAAACGGACGTTTTTCGGGAGCAGTCATTTTAATGATGCATAAAGTGAAAAAAAAAAAGTGAAAAAAAAAAAGTCAAATATTCCTTTAAATATTGTACCTGGGGGGTGTCTAAAGTATGCCTGTGAAGTGCCACGTGTTTCCCGTGTTTAGAACTGTCCCTGCACAAAATGACATTTCTAAAGGAAAAAAAGCCATTTAAAACTGCTTGCGGCTTTAATGTAATGTCTGGTCCCGGTAATATGGATGAAAATCTTTGAGAAAAATGGCATAGCTACCCCATCACCCCCCCACTACCCCAGCCCATTACCAGCCCCTTTGGGTCTTGTATGGATATTAAGGGGAACCCCGCACACAAAATAGAAAAGGCCCTATATACTCTGAACAGCAGTATACAGGCGGTGCAAACAAGACAGGGACTGTAGGTTTGTTCTTAAGTAGAATCTGTTTTTTAATTTTGAACAGGTACATTGTTTAAGTGTAGCTCCAGCCAAAAAAATCTATTCTTAAGCTTTTTGGAAAACATAGGGAAGGGTTATCACCCCTGTAACATTTGTTTTGCTGTCTGTGCCCCTGTTCAGAACATTTCACCTCACTTTCCGTCCCAATGACAACTGTTTTTGAAAAGTGGGGTTTTTATTGAAACAAGGATTGGTGATAAAGCATCAGTAGAGAGGAGACACCTTTTTCCCATATTAACTCTAGAGCCTCGTACACACGACCGAGTTTCTCGTCGTAAAAAACACGTCGTTTTTTTCGACGAGATTCTTGTTAACCTTGACGAGTTTCTCGTCAAGCTTTCCATGCGTACACACTGACATTTCACAATTTCCTCGTTGTTCTGCGCGGTCACGTCCAGCACGTACGACGGCACTATAAAGGGGAAGATCGATTTCCCTGGCGCCACCCCTTGGGCTGATTTTGCTGATCTAGTGTTACCGCGTGTGAAGTAAAAGTTTGGGAAGAGACGATTTGCGCTTTTCAGTCTTCGTGCTTTCAGTTCGTTTTCTGCGGTTCAGTTTGTGCTTGTGGGTTCGTATCTTGACTTTCAGGGCGTCTAGGCAGGTCGTATCTGTTTTACAGTGCGTTCTTGCCCGTTCGTTTCTGATTTTCAGTTCGTTATTCATAAGCCTTGCTGTTCTAAAGTGCGTTCTGTTCTGTACGTTCTGATAAGACGACCGTTTCCTAGCCATGTCGCCTGTACGTTCTCATCGTCGAGTTCGTGCTGTGCAGGCGCTTGGTGTTGGTCTGCTTGTTTTGGACCAAGACCAGTCCATGAACGGGGTGAGGAGGAGTTCATGGACCAAGAATTGGTTGCTCCAGCGGGACCAATTCTGCCATATGCCTCTGCTGCGGGAGATCGTCGAGAATAATCCTGAGGACTTCAGGAATTTTCTGCGGATGTCTGACCCCCTTTTTTAGCAACTGTTGGCTTTGGTGTCCCCCTATATTACCAGGCAGGACACCGTTATGCGGGAAGCCATCAGTGCTGAGCAGAGGCTCATCGCCACGTTACGTTACCTGGCGACAGGGAGAAGTCTTCAGGACTTGAAGTTCACGACAGGCATCTCCCCCCAGGCTCTGGGCCTCATAATCCCAGACACCTGTTCTGCCATTATACAAGTCCTGCAGGAGGACTATATTAAGGTAAGTTTTCTCCATTAACATCACATTTTATGTATTTCATGTATGCTAATGTATTGTATTTCTTTCATACTTCCCTAATTACCATGATTGTAATATGCTGAGAATGTCCCCTTTGTCCTCATGCATACTGGAAGCTTTTAAATGCCCCTTTTTTCTCCTCCATGCATATTTCCCTTCACTAACCTTTCCAGCAGTGGCGCCTGTTGCTCCAAATGTTTGGGGGTTCAACCTCCAATTTAGGACCTAAACTTCCTTCTTTTTTGCGACTGTGCCTATTAAACGCCACGAGTTGCCCCTTCCAATGCAGCCATTTTGCCCCTTCCAATGCAGCCATTTTGCCCCTTCAAATGCAGCCATTTTGCCCCTTCCAATGCAGCCATTTTGCCCCTTCCAATGCAGCCATTTTGCCCCTTCCAATGCAGCCATTTTGTCCCCTCCAATGCAGCCAGTTTCCCCCCAGCCCTGCACTTACCTTCTTCTGGTCCGCGCCATCCTTCTTCTGTCCTTGATGTCTTTTCCTGCCCTCGATGTTGCATCAGCCAATCATGTTACCGTTAAACAGACTTGGTGAACATGATTGGCAGAGCAGCCTGTCAGTGTTTAGCCAAGGAATGTCCCCCCCCCCCCCCTGCGTCCCCTATTTCACTTTTAGCAAGCCAATTACATCCCTCAGGCTGTAATTTGCAAACCTATTTGCCCCCCTGTTTCTGATATGCAATTTTCACCACAAAAATGCTGCAGTTATTCATATGTCCGTCGCTCAACAGGGGGCCATCCACCTGAATAGTGGGCGGCATTGACAATACATAGGTTAATGCAAGGCATGAACCTATGTATTGTTCTGAGTGACGGGCGCAGGATAGAGGGGGCAGTGCTCCAGCGCCCACTCTGGACGCACCGCCACTGCAATGCTATCCTGTGGCCAAACATATCTACCCCCCCCCCCCAAATTGGGTTATAATGGACCATCAGAGGGGGTGATGAATATGAAACTTGAGCCTTCCATTATACTTATTAAAAACACCTTAAACTGAGAATTTGATTGATGTTGGGCTCTAATGTATTTTCTTATAATCTGCTTGCAATGTTATAATTTAAATTTCTAATTTTATTTCATCTTGTTTGACTCCCCAGCTTCCTTCCACGCCACAGGAATGGCAGACTGTGGCATCGGAGTTTGCCACGCGGTGGGACTTCCCCAACTGCGGTGGTGCCATAGACGGGAAGCACGTCCGCATCGTGCTGCCACCCAGTTCTGGGTCCTACTACTACAATTACAAGGGGTTTCACAGCATTGTGCTGATGGCGGTGGTGTCAGTACGGTATGAATTCCTCTATGTTGATGTAGGGAAGAATGGCCGGATGTCCGATGGGGGATCCTTCATCCAGACGGAGTTTGCCCTCCGTCTCCAGAGTGACGACCTTGCATTGCCACCGGATGCAGGGAATGTTGAAGGACTCCCCTTTGTTTTTTTGGCTGATGAAGCCTTCGGACTCGGACCGCACCTCATGAGGCCATTTCCACAGAGGACCCTGACCCCAGAGAAGAGGGTGTTCAATTACCGGCTGGCCAGGGCCCGAAGAGTCGTTGAAAATGCCTTCGGGATAATGGCCAGCCGGTTCCGCCTTTTTATGACTCCAATCCACTTGGCGGAGTACAAGATAAACTATGTCGTTTTATGCTGCTGTGTGCTCCATAATTTTCTTTGCCGAAAATCAAGTACTTATATGGCCTCAGTATTGCCTGAGGCAGGACTTTTCCATGCCAATCCCCTGCCGGGCCTCGAATCTGCCCGTCCTGGCTTGCCCCCCCAAAATGCCCGTGAGGTTCGGGATAAATATATGGACTATTTCACGGGTAGGGGGGAAATTCCTATGCCAGGCCATGACTAAAGATTCGTGCATAAAGAACTCATTAAAATTCATTTTAAATCTTGTAACTTTGTTTGTTTCCTGTCTCCTAGTTTGTGTTACTGCATTTGTATTGCCAAGTTTTGTTTCCTTTAGTAAATAACAACCATTTCACTATGAAACCCAAACAAATACACAAATAATGTTAGAGCGTATTTGAAAAAGAAGCTACACTTTGTTTGTGTTCAAACATTTTACTCTGTGCACATTCACACACATGGTATATTTTTTTAAATTTTTTTATTTTTTTTGGGCTGTCCACAAACCGCCATTTTTTTTTTATGAAAATACAAAACCATCAGTTGCATTCCAAAAAGTACAACATTGGATACCTCTGAGCAATATGAGACATTCACTTACACAAAATATGTCTCTATGTGCCCGTCCTAATATGGGGTCTTGGCACCCCTGGCCCAGCCAAAAATTGAATATGCACACATTTTGTTGTAATTTCCAATAGGGATTTTAGACTCCTGATCCCTATTGTCAACATGTGCTATCTGCCATCAGGGGTGATCAATGGACGTGTTTTGTGGGTGCAACCCCTTCTTCAGTTTACCCACTTGAGATACGAGGAAGGGGTTGCACCCCCAAAAGCCGTACATGGATATCCCCTGATGGCAGATGGCACATGTTGACACACTGTGTGCATATTCAATTTTTGGCTGGATTGATTGTCAAAAAGAGATTAAAAGGGGGAAGAACAAACTGTAACCAAAAATGGGGGTTTTGATGCCTTATTCAATTCTCCCCAAAACATCTAAGATGTCTTTAAAGGTTTGATCCATCACATGAATTCTTTGTTTAATTCTGTCCAGTTCTGTGCTACATTCCATCACTTGCTGTATTATTCGGAGGGCACTGTCAGCAGAGAAACGTGTACTTTCTTTCACCACAACATTTACATCCCCTATAAAAAAATACAAAAGGTATTATAACTCTGCAGGCCTACATCTCTTACCTGAAGCTGTGGTGACAGATACTGACCTGTTGTGGTGACCAGTTCCACCACGTCATCCACTTCTCCTTCCTGCACTTCTCCTTCCTCCACCTCTTCAACTTCCTCAACATCCTTAGGTTGTGGGTCTTTGTGAGGTTGGGGTTGTGTCGAAGCTGTGGGGTTCCTGTGCTCCCCGGAGTGTTCTCCTCCCAGTCTTCTCTCCCCTATGAGAATCAAACAAAAGGTCTATTTATCACACTGAAATTCTCTATGAAAACTAAAAACAGCCTAAATTGCTTGGAAGTGGGGTACAAGTGTGTGTTTGTGCTGAATTTCCACATGAAGACATTATTTCTTCACAAAAATATGTTTAGTATTCACCTTTGGCTGTCAATTTTTAGACATGGAGGCACCACAAAAATTCACTGATGCACCTGTGTGGGACCCCCAAAAAAGGCGGTTCTGTTGGCCCACACTATAGTGCTCAAAAGTACAGATGTGGAACCAGCTGCTGAGTGTCCTCTCCTTTACACTGATTAAAGTTTGCATTTCATTCTCTTTACAAACACATCATCTAGCCAACAATGTAAGAACAACAACTGAATCCAAACAGGCAGATGTCTAATTTAATTTAACCCTGTAAAATAATCAAAAAACGAGGATAGTGGCCGAACGATGTGTCTGTAACGAATGATTACTGTGCCAAACCAATTTCAAACTATGACATTTTGTAAGGTAGTACAATAGAAAAAAAAAATACATGGAGCAACATGTAAGTTGAGAAATACATTAATAGCGTAAAATTAGAACAAGTACTTACTTTTTTCTAGCATTCTCTTAATGCTCCTTAACTGCTCCGGCTCCTTCAGTTTGAGGTCTGACCACCTCTTTCTGAGCTGCTCATTTGATCGTTTCACCCCAAAATTCTTCTTCAGACTCTTCACGACTTTCTTCAGGATTTTGGCCTTCCTTCTATTTGGTTTGCTATACGGCCCATGCTTTGCGTCATAATCCGACTTTTGCAATATGTCCACCATCTCCCCCATCTCCGCATAAGACATATTAGATGCCTTGAATCTCCTCCTTGATCGTGACGTTTCCTCAGTCTCCGGGCTTGTCTCCTCCTCGTTATTTGAGGAATTATCAGACACCTGCTGTGAATCCGCCATATCTGTCTGCGCGCCGAAAGAGAAGGGGCGGGGAAAAGATGTTAGTTAGAACGTTATGGGCGGGCGACGTGTGCGGAGCGACGTGTGCGTAGTTTCACGCATGCGTGGTGTATATATAGCAAACACACATGTGACTATACTACGTTCGGTGTGCGGAGAGAGGAGTTCAAGTGACGGACGTGCGAACGAAGGTATGTGATTTTGTGACTTTGACAAATTGTTGCCCTATACTGTCTTGAGAATGTTGGAGGATATATATGGTGAAAAAGATTTTAAGGAGGTTAGACTGTGTGCCTCACATTAGTTATATAATTTTTATTTTACTTGCAGACCAAAAATGAATGTCTTTATAAGCGACAAAGAATTCCTTGCGGAATTTATAGACCGGGTAAGGGAGCTGCCCGCTCTGTGGGAAACCAAAAACCCCATCCATAAAAAAAAGGGGTACGAAAAGCAGCGCTGGAGAGCCTGCTCCCATTTGTGCAGACCAAGGTGCCCACAGCCACAGCAAAACAAGTGGACACTAAAATTGGGAGCTTGAGAGGCACATACAGGACTGAACGCTCTAAGGTCCTGGCTTCTCAGAGGTCAGGAGCAGCAGCAGATGATGTGTATGTCCCCAATTTGTGGTACTACAGCAGGATGTCCTTTCTGGATGACCACATTGAGGCAAGGCCATCACTCTCCACTCTTCCCCCCAGACTTCCCTGCAGCCAACCTGAGCCTTCTCTGGAGCAAGAGGAGGCAGCCATCCTGGATGAACCTGATTTGGCCATCTGGAGCCAGGTATAGTATTTAAAACAAATGTATTGGGATAAACTTAATGTTTGAAAAATAAGTCAAGATGAAAATCATAAACTATTTTGGGTTCCACAAGTGAAATCAAGATCTCTAGACATCAGTCTACCCTAAATTGGGTGCTAAATAGTCAATCTGATGTAGTCGAAAAAACATTTAATTGTTTTCTTGATTTACATTCAAATTGCTACATTCATGATCTGAAAGTTGTATGAAAATAATAAAACAAAAATTAAACTATGTCCCTTTTTCATACACAGGATGAAATCAGCCAGGAGGAGGGTCAGGAAACTGTCAGGCAGGAGGAGGCAGGGCCCAGTGGCAGCCAGGAGGTGGCAGGGCCCAGTGGCAGCCAGGAGGTGGCCGGCCCAAGGAGAACCACGAGATCACAGGTGCCTCCCATCCGCCTTTCAAAAAGAAGCAGGAGGGACAGGACCACCAGTGAGGCAGCAATGGCCCTTATTAGAGAGGCCCATGCCACCCTCCAGGAGCCCACATCCCCTGAAGAGGCCATTGCCGGCCTAGTGGAGGCAAAGTTCAAGGTGATTAGTATGGAGCAACGCCTCCTATGTGAGCCCCTGCTCATCACCTTGCTGAACAAGGGGGTGATGGAGAGAATTACCCCCAATACGGCCATATGTGAGGTGGCACAACTATCCCAACCTCAACCTCCTCCTCCACCTCCACCTTCTTCTTCTGCCCCACCCCCTTCTCCTCCACCTCCTCCTCCACCTTCTTCTTCTGCGCCACCCCCTTCTCCTCCACCTCCTCCTCCTCCTGACAGGAGTACCCCTCCAGTGGCCCAGCCTCCAGCCACACGAAGAAGGAAGGCTGCAGGGAAGGCTTCAGGGAAGGCTGCAGGGAAGGCTGCCAAGAAGACGAGGAAGTGATGGCCTTGCTTCATTGTGGTCAGACAGAAGGCAGCCTGTTGTAGTACCACACACTTGGGACATATATCTCACCTGCTGCTGTTCCTGACCTCTGGGAGGCCAGCATCAGATTGTGCTCAGAACTGTTGGCCTTCTCAAGCTCCCAATTTTAGTGTCCACACAGGGTTGATGTGTGCTCTGGGGTCCCTGGGATGCACAAATGGCAGCAGGTTCTCCAGCGATGCCTTCTCTTTATTTTTTTAAAAACATGAATAAATGTTTTTTTGGTTTAAGTTCATACTTGACTATGTTTATTTTTTCAAATTTTTAATTTAGCTAAGGAGTAAGCAGATACATTTGACAGCAAAAAAAAGGGACAGATAACAACCCCAAAAAAATAATAAAATAAAAATATTAAAAAAATATAGGGTGTAAAATTTAGACAAAAAAAATTTAAATATACAATGGGAGATCACTATCAAAACATTGCCAAATTACAATTAACATCTGTTTGAAAACTAAAAAAAAAAAAAAATATTCAGAAGATCTTGCACGATATAATACACCTAAATCTACTTAAGAGCAGCATGAAAAAGGTTAAAAATATATAGTCATAACTCTGTGTGAATATCAGCAGCAAAACAAGTTCATTCGTTTGGATTAATGTAACATTCTAAAGAAGATTTCAATGCACAACAATTAAACGATGCAATAATTTACAGCGTGACGAATGTGCTATCTCCATTACGAAGGCTTGATTTAGCAGAAGATGCGCTCCCGTCTCATACTTGATTCTGAGCATGCGCGCTTTTGGAAGAGTCGTAAAACCATACACACAAACCATTTTCTCGTCACAAAACAGGCCGACGAGAAACACGATGAGGAAATCTTGAATCCTGGCGAGAAAATAGAGAGCAGGTTCTCTATTTTCTCGTCGAGATTCACTGCAGTTTTCTCGTCTTAAAACCATACACACGAACGGTTTTCTCGACAATAAAGCTCTCGCGGCACTTTTCTTGCCGGTTTTGGATGAGAAACTTGGTCGTGTGTACGAGGCTTTACAGGAGAGAATTTCCCTTCCTAGGGGTAGATTTCCTCTCACTTCCTGTTGTCTCCTTCCGTTTGCAAGTAGGAGTCGTTTGTAAGTTGGATGTTTGAAAGTAGGGACCTGCCATATATATTCTGTAGAAATTGGCCCCTTAGGTGTTGGTGTTGCCACAACACTGTAAGCCCTCACAGTTACTCTTGGTGGGTGCTGGAACGCCCTGCTGTAAACTATTATATCAGGAATTATATTTACATGCCCCTGTTGAACAGTGGTAGGAAAAATCGGGCCTTTGGTGGTGGTGCTGGTGCCACAACACTGTAAGCCCTCACAGTTACTCTTGGTGGGCGCATGAATGGGCCCTGCTGTGAATTATTAGATCAATTATTGTAATTACATACCCCTGCAGATTAAATAATAATAATACTGCACCAATTCTAAATACTAAATGAAGCAGCCAAACATAAAATCAGACAGGATATATAAAACGTATAAAAAATATATAATGTGGCGCTGTGAGAGAAGTAGTAAAAAACCCTACTGCATGTATAGCACAATGGTGCACATAAAAATATGGTGTCAAATCAAACGTTTGTACACAATAGGTGTACACAAATGAATGTGATAAAAATGTAAGTGAATACTAACAGTGAAATAATTGGTATGGGGTATAGGTGCACAACAAAAACCAGCAATTAAACTGGAATATTGATCATACCCATAATAAACAAAAATTAAAATTAAAATATAATGTAGGTGGAGACAAACTCATATAAGGCGTCACAGATGAGTATGTAGAATAATGTCCAATCTTATCACATATGAAAAGAAGTTCATAGGTCAAAATCCAACAAGGAGCTGCATCGTTTGAAAATAGGTTTGAAGGGTGCATCTATCACATTTTCTTTATAGGCATATAGGATATATGACATCACCCGGGAGTGCCTTCACCTTGGGCCAATGGGGGAGAAGTAAATGCTCTTACCGGACAGAGTGGACCCAGCTCACCGTACGGTGGTGGATCAACAAAGCTTTGTCCACTCTGTGGACCCAAGGAACAGTCAGGATCTGCAAGACACCTCCTTCCTTATGCCGACAGCACCACTGCTCCGTATTTCCAACCCGAAAAGGAAGAAATCCAAACGAATATGGCGACAACAAGCCATGTAAAAAGGGGAAAATGTGACAGATGCACCCTTCAAACCTATTTTCAAACGATGCAGCTCCTTGTTGGATTTTGACCTACGAACTTCTTTTCATATGTGATAAGATTGGACATTATTCTACATACTCATCTGTGACGCCTTATATGAGTTTGTCTCCACCTACATTATATTTTCATTTTTATTTTTGTTTATTATGGGTATGATCAATATTCCAGTTTAATTGCTGTTTTTTGTTGTGCACCTATACCCCATACCAATTATTTCACTGTTAGTATTCACTTACATTTTTATCACATTCATTTGTGTACACCTATTGTGTACAAACGTTTTGTTTGACACCATATTTTTATGTGCACCATTGTGCTATACATGAAGTAGGGTTTTTTACTACTTCTCTCACAGCGCCACATTATATATTTTTTATATGCCCCTGCAGATGCCTGTTAGTGTAACACAAAAGAAAAAAAACTAAGAGCAATAAGGGCTAGCTTCAGGTGTATATTTTTCAGGAATCACACTACGCCTGCTTTAAGTGCTGAAGATGCCTGTTAGTGTAACACAAAAGAAAAAAAACTACAAGCAATAAGGGCTAGCTTCAGGTGTATAATGTGCAGGAACCACACTACGCCTGCTTTAAGTGCTGCAGATGCCTGCCTGTGTTACACAACAGGAAAACACAGCAATACAGCAATAAGGGCTAGCTTCAGGTGTATAATGTGCAGGAATCACACTACGCCTGCTTTAAGTGCTGCAGATGCCTGCCTGTGTTACACAACAGGAAAACACAGCAATAAGGGCTAGCTTCAGGTGTATATTTTTCAGGAATCACACTACACCTGCTTTAAGTGCTGCAGATGCCTGTTAGGGCTCTTTCACACGGAGGGTCCGTTCAGGTCCGCCTGTCAGTTTTTTAGGCGGACCTGAACGGATGCTACATGTCCTCCTTTGGAGCCACGGATGTCAGCGGTGACATGTCCGCTGACATCCGACCCGCTCTGATCCGCAAAAGTATGACGGAGGAAAACCCTATTTTTCCTTCCGTCATCGGATCGGATGACAACGGACTCTACGGTCCGTCATCATCCAATCCCCCATAGGGGAGAGCGGCGCTCTGACAGGGCGGTCCCTGCACAGTGTGCGGGAACCGCCCAGTAATCCGCTGGCTCAGCGGGGATCAACAGAGCGATCCCCGCTGAGCAAGCGGAGCTCACGGGGTGGATCATTACTGATCCGTCCTGTGTGAAAGAGCCCTTAGTGTAACACAAAAGAAAAAAAACTACGAGCAATAAGGGCTAGCTTCAGGTGTATATTTTGCAGGAATCACACTACGCCTGCTTTAAGTGCTGCAGATGCCTGCCTGTGTTACACAACAGGAAATCACAGCAGTAAGGGCTAGCTTCGGTTGTATACTGTGCAGGAGGCTTAGCAAAAATATCACTGACACTGTCCCTACCTATCCTTCTCTCTCCCTGCACACAAGGTTTAGCAGAATATCACTGACACTGCTGTCCCTACCTATCCTTCTCTCTCCCTACACACAATATCACTGACACTGTCCCTACCTATCCTTCTCTCTCCCTACACACAATATCACTGACACTGTCCCTACCTATTCTTCTCTCTCCCTACACACAATATCATTGACACTGTCCCTACCTATCCTTCTCTCTCCCTACACACAATTTCTCTAACACTGTCCCTGCCTATGTACGTCTTTCCCTGCACGCCAACACACTACACAAGGCCGCCGCGCTGGCAGCCTTTTATAGTGTGGGGCGTGTACTAAACCCCCCTGAGCTATAATTGGCCACAGGCATCCTGCCTGTGGCCAATTATGGCTCTCCTCGCTGCCGGCGCTGTGATTGGCCAAGCATGCGGGGTCACAGTGCATGCTTGGCCAATCACAGCGCCGGGATTTTGGGCCGTTCGCGTCACTCGAATTTGGCGCGAACGACCCAAAACGTTCGATCTTCGTCGAACGATCGAACACACGATGTTCGAGTCGAACGTATGTTCGACTTGAACGCGGAGCTTATCCCTAATCCCCTCTTAACAAGGTCACCAGGCCTCTCCCGAGACATTAGCACTTTTCTGGTCTCCTTCAGGGCAGGTCCTCCCCTGGTTTTCTTCATTAAGCAGCTTCCTCCCACATGGTGGACAGCTTGGGATCCCCTTTAGAATTGTAGGCCCCAGCCAGACTAGCCGGTCCTACCAAATAGTGTTTGGCACCGAGGCCAGAATCATACACACATACACACATACCTCGCACCAGGAGGGCAGCGAGGCGAACGCCGACCCCCGAACAATGGCGTCTGCCCCTTAAGTATCCCTCCCCAGCATGCACAGCGGGGCACCACTCCCACTGTACCGCTGCCGAGAAAGGACACCCAATACACCATGGTTTGCCTGTATTCCAACATGGGCCTGAGGTGGTACCACCACCTTCAGGCAACAAGGGAAAACACTACCAGGCACCACCATAGCCAGAACAGAGGTAATTTAGATATAATCATGTAGATCTGAGCCCACCCATTGGCTCAGACACCCCCTAAATTTACAATAGCGCCCCGATCATTGGGGGCAGGGCACTACAGACACATAGTGTCCGGCGCCCCGCACACTCTTAAAGGAACCAAATTATTATTGTTTTCTTTGGGGGGGCAGCACCCCTGCGCCCCCTATTGACGGGCCGCCACTTCTCAGTGTAGTCTGGGTTGCCTAAGCATTTTTCTACTTTTTTTCTTTGCTCATGGTTTGCCTTGTATTGCTAGTATTTTGTGCCTGACTACCCGTGAATCGACTCAGGCTTCATCTACCGTTTTTGCTTGCCTGCCGCCTGCCCTGACTTCCGCTCATTTCCTGGATCCTCTTCTATCTCCTGCCATCTGAACTCTGCACATGAGAGTGGTCACTGCATGTCCATGAAAGTGGTCTCCACAAGTCCTTCCCCACCTACAGGGGTCCTGGTGAAGAAGCAGGCTGGGGCTTAGACTCTGTACCATAAGGATCCGATCTGGCTTTCTACAAGGGCTCACTACCATAGAAACCTGACAGCTTTACCTATTTCTGTATAAACACATGCTAACAAATATGATTTCTGCTTCAAATGAATTTTTCATGTAACAAAATGCATGAGTTTCTCTGCATGATAATGAACAAATGTGAATAAACCCTAGGCATGAACGCTTGTCTAATTGTATTTTTGCCAAGGGCTTGTTGGTGCCTTCTGGCACAGCCCACCATGACTCTGTACAATGATGAAAAGTTAGACACACATGTTCCATTTCTTTTCATTTTGACCTCTTATTAACATCACATATTTTACTTTTCCTTCGAGGGTCTGTCTAAGAAATACAGAGCTTTGTAGCGGTGTTACAAATAACATTTTTATTGCATGCAAATTACAGCAAAGTCTTTCATGTCTGTAAGACAATGGGCACAATTTACGAAGGCTCACCACGAGGGGAAAGCAGCACTCGGCTTTAACTTATGACAAGCCTCAGAAAATCCTGGGAAATCAGTGAGCCTTTTCTACATTTCATCAGCAGATTTGTGGAGGAAGGATCTGATTACAGACAGGTGTTTAGCCTCAGTTTTTAAAATCCCCTTTCTTATTAAATCATTTTGCCACCTGTTTCTGTGTCCATTTTTACTATAACTGAAAAATACAATTTGGCGTGGGCCCAAGTGACAGAATATAGCTCTGTGGACTATGGAGTGATGGAGGGGATTGTGAGCGCAATAAATGTGAGCTAATACAGCTGTATATGGTGTACATGTGGCCATGAGATTTCTGGCTAATATTAAACATGGAATGATTGCGGGCTGAATTATTGCCTCTGTTTAGATATCATACTAAGTTTTGAGTCTTAAACTGAGCCTGTTATTTGCCCATGCAGTACAAAGCAACACTTTAACGCAGCTGCTTATGCTTATCTTTGCTTCTCTCTGCTGTCAGTCAATTGGCCTGGGAAAGCAAAGTGACATACCTGGTACTTCATGGTATAGGGAAGCATGTGAATCATTCTTCCCCCCCCCACATGACAGCGCTGGTGATTGGCCACTCCGGTTACTGAGTCCTCAGCCTGCTTAACACTTGTGTAGCACTCTCTAATGTGCTACTAGAATAGTGTAGGCAAATTTATTTGAATTATAGTAAGCGTGAGTCTGGAATCTGGGTCAGGGTTTATTACAAGTCAGGCTGGATGACTCATACAGGCAGGTCTCTGGTGCCTTCCCCTGGAAGTTTGGAGAAACTTCTATAAGTTAGTGGGCAGAGGCCAGGAGGGTTGAGCTGCATACCTAGGGGAACCTAGCCAATCCCCAGGCATTCTGTACTGACATGGTCGCTAGTCCAGCCCTTAAATATGGATGAGTAATGCTAGCAGGGGAGTCGGGTGGAAGATGGAGTGTTGAGAAGGCTGTCGTGGCCTAGGAGAGGTCTCCTAATTCTAGGAGAGACTGCTGTTCCAGGCTGGGCTCGAGCTGGCTCAGGAGGATCCATTCATCAGAGCGGTTTGACATGGAATCTTGCCTGAGGACAGTGGGAGCAAGGAGGACAGTGTGGGTACATCAGCACTCCAAGGGATTTTCAAAGGGGAGAGAATGCCATATGTAGCAAGCTTTCTAAAAAGACAGCGTTGTGCTTAACCCCTTTTTACCTTGATCTTCAGAGTAGTCAGGAGGGCTGGTAGTGCCTGCAAGTAGTGTAGCTGGGAGCAGATCTAGACAAAGAAAGGATACACTACTGCAGGGGTGGACTGGGCCAGGGGGCAGGGTGGCAATCACCCCTCAGGCTGCTCTGATGCTGAGTAAAAAGGCCGCACTTGGGGCTGTATTAATGTAGTGGCCAGACACCAGACACTATATACAGCTGTCTGCCGCCGCTACCCAGTGTTATATGTGCAGAGCAGCTGCAGCAGAGCGCTACGAGTGTGCCAAAGCGCGCTCCTGCACCTGACCGGCACATTCCCTTCCCTGTCAGGTGGAGAGGAGCTTTCTAGGCCCCGTCTGGTGTGATGTCCATTCAGAGGCCAGGAGTGCGGGATGGAAGAGGAGAAGTGCTGCCTCTGTGATCCATAGACAAGTGAGTGAGCAGAGGCTCAGGCTGATAATATTGCTGCACCGATGTGTGATCCTACTCTGAAGTGTTTTTATTTGGAGGGGGGGGTTAATTCATCTACATTGGTATTTGTAATATGCAGCATGGAGGGGGTTAATATTTTGCCATTGGTCACTGATGCATTAATGACCAGTGGAAATTAATTAACCCCTTTGCGCTGTATTAGTGGCACCAGTGTCAGTGTTAATTGCATACAGGAGTTAATTAACACTGACACTGGCGCCACTTATGTGGGAAAAAGGGGTTAACTAATTGCCACTGGTCACTAATGTATCAGTAACCAATGGCAAAACATTAACATTTTGGTTCCATAGACTTCAATGGATCAAAAACGTGTATTGAAAAACACAGAATGCACCAGGAATATGCATCACCTGCAACCTACATAGGTGTGAACCAGGCCTTAAACAGTACTTAATACACAGGATGACAGGCAGACGGTCTGTCATTGCACAAAGATGCAGACAGTGCCTGTTTCAGCAGTGAGAGGGTCCATGATCAGGTGTGAGACTCATTGGAGACAGGTGGGTACCCTTGACCTAGTCAGGGGTCCAAAGGTAGTACACACGGGCCAAATGTCGGGAGACATTGGCTGGTTTAATAAAAAAACATTCAAAATTCAGTCCCTGTGTTTGGCAGCCAGTCCAACAACTTCTGTCAGACATGCAAGCTGGAAAACCAGCGTCTGACCGGTCAGCGCTCTCAGCCAATGACCAGAGTGTCCCCATGTCAGAACATAATAGCTCAACCTTCTGCCAGGCTCAGTTTTGCCGGGCAGGCCCACTCTAGAATGAGTACTGAAGGTTCCAAGCTTCTTCCATTTAAGGATGATGGAGGCCACTGTGCTCAGTGGGACCTTCAATGCTGCAGAAATCTTTCTGTACCCTTCTCCAGATCTGTGCCTCAATACAATCCTGTCTCAAAGGTCTACTGACAATTCATTGTAACTGTGGGACCTTATAAAGACAGGTGTGTGCCTTTTCAAATCATGTCCAATTAACTGAATTTACCGCAGATGGACTCCAATCAAGTTGTAGAAACATCTCAGGTTGGGTTTACACTGATACTACACCACAGTCATATGACTTTTATCCTACTTTGCTCTGCGACATCAGTCCTACATCGGTCCTACATCCATCCGACTTGAATGAACAGGATACTACTTTGATCCGAATTTGTGATAGTCTGACTTGTTCTTTGACCAATCAAAACAATCCCAGTATGAGATAAATTCCTTTTACTGCTGCTGTAATCACCATGTCGGATGTAAAAAGTCGGATGGTTAGGACAAGGATCCTACTTTGATCCGACTTCAATGATATTCAATGGGCTGAAGAAGGCTCAAAGTCAGGCTAAAGTAGTACAGGGAGCATTTTCAAAGTCAGACCGACTTGTGTCGGACCAGTTAAGATGGCTCCCATAGTAAGGTGACCAGATTTTTAAAATGAAATCCGGGGACATTTCTTTTTTTTTTACTAGTAATGGCGGCAAACAGCAACTCTCTGCCCGTCGCCGCCGCCTGCCTCACAGCCTGTCAAGTCTTACTCTCCGGGCCCTGGGTACTACTGGGTGGGGAGCGGAGGAAGATCACTCCACCAGGGAAGGCAAGGAGATAAGCAGGCATGCGACTGGCCGGGACTTGAGCCAAGGCAGAAGAACATGCGAGCGGAGCTGAATGGGCATGCACCCGAAACTGAAGAAATAGTCCCTCCGCTCCGACCAGCACATGATCATCAGAAAGGGGCACAGATAATGGAAAAATACACCCCCCCCCTAAGCTAGTAGGAGCGGCGGTGTGTAATTCAGAATTATTATTTTTTAATTCTGCACTGACTGTCTTTGAAATTGCCCAGGCCCCTGTTCAATTCCAATCCGGGGACAGTGTCCTCAATCCGGGGACTGTCCCCTGAAACCGGGGATGTCTGGTCACCCTATCCCATAGGGAAAAATTGATTTTCACACGTCATGCGACATGCAACATGAGCTACGTTTGTCGTACCAGTGTGAACCCAGCCTCAGGCTGGGTTCACACTGGTACGACACGACAGTCATACAACTTTCATCCTACTTTGCTCTGCGACATCAGTCCTACATTGATCCTACATTGGTCCGACATCCATCCGACTTTCATGAACAGGATACTACTTTGATCCGACTTTGTGATAGTCTGACTTGTCCTTTGACCAATCAAAACAATCCCAGGGTGAGATAAATTCCTTTTACTGCTGCTGTAATCACCATGTCGGATGTCAAAAGTCAGATGGTTAGGACAAGGATCCTACTTTGATCCGACTTCAATGATATTCAATGGGCTGAAGTAGGATCAAAGTCGGACCAAAGTAGTACAGGGAGCATTTTCAAAGTCGGACCGACTTGTGTCGGACCAGTAAAGACGGCTCTCATAGGGAAACATTGATTTTCACACGTAATGTGACATGAGCTCCCAATGTCGGAGCGTTTGTCGGACCAGTGTGAACCAGGCCTTAAGGATGATCGGTGGAAACGGGATGCACCTGAGCTCAATGAGTGTCATGAGAATACTTATGTACATGTGATTTGTTTGGTTTTTATTTTTAATAAATTTGCAAAGATTTCAAACAAACTTCTTTCACGTTGTCATTCTGGGATATTGTTTGTAGAATTTTGAGGAAAATAATGAATTTAATCAATTTTGGAAAAAGGCTGTAACATAACAAAATGTGAAAAAAGTGAAGCTCTGTGAATACTTTCCGGATGCACTGTATAACACATGGACTATTTGCCACATCAATCATTGTTTTCAGCTATGATTGCTGTTTTTATCTTTCATTGCACCACACTGCAGAAAATTAAAGATTTTATGGCAAAACAAGGATCATTTAAACAAAATTTGCCTTTTAGGACTTATTTTTTTAGTTGGTTTATTGCTTAAAAAAACAAAAACTATGAGGGGATCCATTACGTTCACTTTAGCTCAAGGTAGAGCTGGGCTTTCACCAAACCCACATACTAATATTTGAACACCCATAATCCCCTTTCCCCTATTTAGACCACACATTTTACATCCACTCTCATTCTATTAAAACTTTTTGAGTACTTAGTTGAAGATTTTTAGCTTCGATTCTACATTACAGTTCCCTTTTTACTGAAATTGCCAGACTTTTCATCACTTATCGCCAGCTTGTCTAGCACCCTCTTTACATTAGCTGTCATTTTATGACGTTGTTACTTTTTTTGCAATTCCTTTTAGTTTAAGCCTTAATGATTAATACCAAAGTTTGCCACAGAACAACGTCTGTCTCATTCTTGCAATAACAATACAGTAATATATATTTCTTAGAATACGTTTATTGGAGGGGCTTGCAGTTTCAGGAATGAAGTAGGGTTGTATATAATGTAAGTATTTTACAAGAAGAGTTTGTACAAGTACTTTGTACCGAACACTATGAAAAGAACATCCTTCACTTTTTATACATGAAGATGCGCGTAGGAAAATGCAGACATTGAGGTAACAAGACCTTCATTGTTATATGTATATAACTCACTGCCGCTAGAATAAAAAATATTTTAAATATACAGTAGATTCTAAGGAAAAAGCACTTTTTTCCATTTATAAGATAACTGCAATGATATTACAGTGATTAGGATGTGCCCAGGCACACCCGGCAAACCCTGTGCGCACGCCTATAATAATAATGATGTTAAAATGGATCTGTGTATGGCCTGAACCAGTCAATTTTATGTCCAAGAGCTCTGTTTTACATGAGGAAACATAAAGTTTGCCCCTCCCCACATTTTGTTTTTTATATATATAGATATATATATCTATATATATAGATATATATATCTATATATATATACTTGTGTCTGAGGATTAACCCATGTTTTTCCAAAGCTTGTTTAACCACTTGCGGACCATCTGCCCGCAATGTACTTTGGACAGGCAGCCGTGTAGGCAAAGTGATGTAACCATACATCGCAACCTATTTCCAGATTTTCAGCGCACATGTGCGCACGCCCCCCCTGACCCCCCCAGGAGCAGCATCCCTACTGATCGCCCTCTTACAAATGAGAATGCATAGCTGATTTTCACTTCCTGGACCCTTTTTAGTCCAGGAGGAGAAGAGAGACTACCACACTGTGAGTAAAATAAGCACACTTTACACACACACCTCAAATAGACACATTTAAAGCGGAGCTCCACCCGTGAATTTTTTTTTTTAAAAGTCAGCAGCTTTTAACACTGTAGCTGCTGACTTTTAATAAGGACACTTACCTGTCCTACTCTCCCGCGCTGATGCCCCCCCCCCCCCCCGATGCCGATCCCTCGATCGGTGCAGGTCCCGCGCCGCCATCCACACTAAGGGAAACAGGCAGTTTCCTACTGCACATGCGCAAGTCTTGCACCGACTTGTGAATGGGCGGCTGCTCTCTGCGATTACACACAGTTCCCAGAAAGCAGCGCGCCCCATTCACTAGAAGAGGACGGGGAAGAAAACAGACCGCGAATACGGAAGAGGCAGATTACGGACTTCCGCATAGCAACAGGTGTTGCGGGTGAGTATAACATTTTATTTTTTTTCTATTTATTTTTATCAATTTTATTTAGGATTTATTGTGAAAAAATAATTCTGGGTGGAACTCCACTTTAACCCCTTGATCATCCTAATTAACTCTTTGATCATCCTTGTCATCCAGCCAGTGCCATTATTACAGTGTTATTGTACAGTATTTTTCATTGATCACTGTATTGCTGTCACTAGCGACATCAGATACTGTCAGATCATGTCGGGGTCAGTAAGTGTACCTTCCAGTCAGGGTCAGCTAGCATTAGATTGCCTGCACACTATTGCACTCACGGTATAGGTCGCAGATCAATACCATTGCTAGTACAGTATAGTGTTTGTGCAGATCAATATATTTACCCCTAACAGAACTATACTAGTGTCCCCCTTAGTATAGTGTCCCCAAAATTGCAGCATTAGTAGGATCAGCCCTGTTATCTGCCAGCACTTGCATTTAGCCCCCCTGCCCTCCCCCCCAACAAGTGCAGTGTTAGTAGATCATTATCCCCTCTGATATATTGCACACAGAACCGCAGTGTTAGAAAGATCAGGCCTGATCTCTGTTAGTTTTAGCAGGTACATTTTATTTTTAGCGGTTCAAGCAGTCTCTGACAGCTAGAAGCTTTTTTTCCTGTGAGTCGCACTCACCTGTACCTATCCATTTAGTGCCCAAAATGTCCCAACAGATTACCCAACAATTACCCTAATGAAGAGGCCTACAGGATTCTGAGTATTACAAATAAGAGCAAAGGGGAGAAAGGGGGGCAGCTGCAGGGATCATCTCAGAGGCAGAGGAGAGATCTGGGGTCTAATAGACCCCAGAGTTCTCAGGAGTACTTGTCACTGCCTATTTTTATTACAGTGAATATTTACATTCCCTGTGATAACAATAAAATTGATCCCCAAAAACTACAGTATAAAAAGAAAAAATAAATAAATAATAATAAAAAAAATGTAAGTTCCCTTGCCTAACTCATTAGTTGGTCAAATGTCGGTATATAGCGATTGCACCATGCATGTGAGGTACCTAATCTAAAGTGGTAACCAGTAAAGGCTTTTAAAGTGTCGCCCATGGATATTAAAAAGTTACATAGTTTGACGCCGTTGCACAGGTGTGCGCAATTTTAAGGTATGACATGCTTGGTATATAATTACTTGCCGTAACATCATGTTTTATATTTTACCAAACAATTGGGTATTATATTGTGTTTTTTGTGCAATTAAATTTCTAAAAAGTGTATTTTTTCAAAAATATTTGCGTGTGAAAAATCTCAGCCGCAAGCACCGTGTGAGATAAAAAATTTCAACACCCACCATTTTATTCTCTAGGGCCTCTGCTTTAAAAAATATAAAATATTTAGGAGTTCAAAGTAATTATCCAGCCAAAAATTACTGATTTTTACATGTAAACAAATACAGTCAGAAAAGGCTTGGTCTTTAAGTGGTTAGAAGAGTGGGTGATGTGTGGCAGTAGCTTCTAATCTTGGGCATAAAATACAAGTTCACACACCCCCCCCCCAAATGCCCCCTTTTTGGAAAGTAGACATTCCAAGCAAGGTATTTGCTGAGAGGCATGTTGAGTACATGGAAGATTTCATTTTTTGATGCAAGTTTTTGTAAAATGACAAGAACATTATTTAAAAAAAAAAATTTACACAAATTTGTCACTTTAATTACCGTATTTATCAGCGTATAACACGCACCTTCAATTTAAGAAGGAAGTTTCAGGAAAAAAACTTAAAAAAATAAAAATAAACCACTTTGAAGCAAAATAATGGTCAGTGTCCATCTGCAGCCTCAATGCAGCCTGATTTGTGCCCATCTGCAGCCTGATCTGTGTCCATCTGCAGCCTGATCTGAGCCCATCTGCAGCCTGATCTGTGTCCATCTGCAGCCTCAATACAGCCTGATCTGTGTCCATCTGCAGCCTGATCTGTGCCCATCTGCAGCCTGATCTGTGTCCATCTGCAGCCTCAATACAGCCTGATCTGTGTCCATCTGCAGCCTGATCTGTGCCCATCTGCAGCCTGATCTGTGTCCACCTGCAGCCTCAATGCAGCCTGATCTGTGTCCATCTGCAGCCTGATCTGTGCCCATCTGCAGCCTGATCTGTGTCTACCTGCAGCCTCAATGCAGCCTGATCTGTGTCCATCTGAAGCCTGATCTGTGTCCACCTGCAGCCTCAATACCGCCTGATCTGTGTCCATCTGCAGCCTTATCTGTGCCCATCTGCAGTCTGATCTGTGTCCACCTGCTGCCTCAATGCAGCCTGATCTGTGTCCATCTGCAGCCTGATCTGTGCCCATCTGCAGCCTGATCTGTGTCCACCTGCAGCCTCAATGCAGCCTGATCTGTGTCCATCTGCAGCCTGATCTGTGCTCATCTTCAGCCTGATCTGTGTCCATCTGCAGCCTCAATGCAGCCTGATCTATGCCCATCTGCAGCCTCAATGCAGCCTATGTGCCCATCTGCAGCTCTTCTCTCATCAATGCAGCCTGATGCCCATTTGCAGCCTCACCATCTCTCGTGCAGTGAGGGAATCACCGAGCCATCATCTCCTGTTCACTCAGCTCTCAGTCCCGCCTCCGCCATCGGCATTGGATCAGCTCCTGTGAGTGACAGAACATTGGTCCAATGCCGGGGGCGGAGGCAGGACTGTGTGTGTGATGTCAGAGCCGAGTGAGAACTGAGTAAATAGGAGATGACAGCTCTGTGAATTCCGGCGGCGCTCGTTACCCTCCGAGTCCGAGGTACACTATCGGCGTATAACACGCACCGTGATTTCCCCCTATTTTCAGGGGGAAAAGGTGAGTGTTATACGCGGATAAATACGGTAGATATTTCTCACACATGCAATGGGTATGGGGATGCCACATGTGAGAGACTTTTTGGCAGCTTGCCACGTACATGAGCCAAAAATCCAATGAGTGTCTACTTTCCAAAAAAGGGTAATTTGCGAGGGTGTTTGTATTATAAGGTGACCAGATTTTTAAAATGAAATCCGGGGACATATTTTTTTATTTTCTACTAGTAATGGTGGCAATCAGCGACTCTCTGCCCGTCCCTGCCCGCCTCACAGCCTGTCACATCTTACTCCCTGGGCCCCCGGCTACTACTGGGTGGGGAGCGGAGGAAGATCACCAGGGAAGGCAAGGAGATAAGCAGGCAGGCGGCTGGCCGGGACTTGAGCCAAGGCAGAAGAACATGTGAGCGGAGCTAAAGAAATATTCCCTCCGCTCTGACCAGCACATGATCATCAGAAAGGGGCACAGATAATGGAAAAACATACACCCCCCTAAGCAAGTAGGAGCGGCGGAGCAGGGGGGTGTAATTCAGAATTTTTATTTTTAATCCTGCACTGACTGTCTTTTTGAAATTGCCCCAGCCCCTGTTCAAATCCAATCCGGGGACAAAACAGGGGACAGGCTTGGTCCAGGGACAGTGTCCTCAATCCGGGGACTGTCCCAGGAAACCGGGGATGTCTGGTCACCCTATTGTACTATCATGGCATTTCAGGGCCTCCAAAACTGTGAAAGGTAGTCAGGAAATTGGAGGGAATTACACCATTTAAAAAAAGGCCGAAGGTGGTCATTGATTTTCAGCCCGCCTACACGGTTAGGCCCCCAAAAAGTCTCATACACTTGGTATCCCCATACTCTGGAGAAGTAGCAGATAGTGTTTTGGAGTTTAATTCCACATATACTCATAGCATTAGCAATATCTCATTAAACTGATAACTGTGTTAAAAAAATAAAAATAACATTTCCAATGACTCTCAGCAAATTCCTTGGGGTGTCTAGTTTCCAAAAAGGGATCATTTGAGGGGTGTTTGTACTTCCCTGGCATTTTAGCAAATCCAGAAATGTGATAGGCAGTGAGAACGTAAAAGCTGCGTAAATTCCACTATATACTATATTGTCAAAAGTATTGGGGCAGCTGCCTTTATACGCACATGAACTTTAAAGACATCCCAGTCTAAAGCCTCGTACACACGACCGAGTTTCTCGTCCAAAACAGTCAAGAAAAGTGCCGCAAGAGTTTTTATGTCTAGAAAAACGTTCGTGTGTATGGTTTTACGACGAGAAAATTGCCGAGAATCTCGACGAGAAAATAGAGAACCTGCTCTCTATTTTCTCGTCAGGATTCCAGATTTCCTCGTCGTGTTTCTCGTCGGCCTGTTTTGTGACGAGAAAATGGTTCGTGTGTATGCTTTTACGACTCTTCCAAAAGCGCGCATGCTCACAAGCAACTATGAGACGGGAGTGCATCTTCTGGTAAAACAAGCCTTCGTAATGGAGAGAGCATATTCGTCACGCTCAAAAATATTTCATCGTTTAAATGTTCTGCATTGAAATCTTCGTTAGAATGTTACATTAATCAAAACGAGTGACCTTCTTTTGCTGCTGATATTCACACAGAGTTATGCCTTATTTTTAACCTTTTTCATGCTGCTCTTTATAAGATTTATGTGTATTATATCGTGCAAGTTTTTCGGAATAATTTAAATGGTTAGATTTTTCAAAATGATGTTAATTATAATTTCACAATGTTTTGATAGTGATCTCCCATTTAATTTTGGAATCTATATTATTTAAATTACCCACCATGTTTTTGTGCTAATCAGATTTAGTTATTCTTTTGGGGGGGTGATATCTGTCCCTTTTATTGTCAGTCAAATGTATCTGCTTACTCCAAAGCTTGATTTTGTTTATTTAAAAATACACATAGTCAAGTATGAACTTAAACAAAAATCACATTTATTCATGTTTATAAATTAAATAAAGAGAAGGCAGCGCTGGAGAAGCTGCTGCCATTTGTGCATCCCAGGGACCCCAGAGCACACAGCAACCCTGTGTGGACACTAAAATTGGGAGCTTGAGAAGGCCAACATTTCTGAACACAATCTGATGCTGGCCTCCCAGAGGTCAGGAACAGCAGCAGGTGATATATATGTCCCAAGTGTGTGGTACTACAACAGGCTGCCTTCTGTCCGACCACAATGAAGCAAGGCCATCACTTCCTCTTCTTCTTGGCAACCTTCCCTGCAGCCTTTCCTGAAGCCTTCCCTGCAGCCTTTCCTGAAGCCTTCCCTGCAGCCTTCCTTCTTCGTTTGGCTGGAGGCTGGCCCACTGGAGGGGTACTCCTGTCAGGAGGAGGAGGTGGAGGTGTAGCAGAAGGGGGTGGGGCAGAAGAAGAAGGTGGAGGTGTAGCAGAAGGGGGTGGGGCAGAAGAAGAAGGTGGAGGTGTAGCAGAAGGGGGTGGGGCAGAAGGTGGAGGTGTAGCAGAAGGGGGTGGGGCAGAAGGTGGAGGTGTAGCAGAAGGGGGTGGGGCAGAAGAAGAAGGTAGAGGTGTAGCAGAAGGGGGTGGGGCAGAAGGTGGAGGTGTAGCAGAAGGGGGTGGGGCAGAAGGTGGAGGTGTAGCAGAAGGGGGTGGGGCAGAAGGTGGAGGTGGAGGTGTAGCAGAAGGGGGTGGGGCAGAAGAAGAAGGTGGAGGTGTAGCAGAAGGGGGTGGGGCAGAAGGTGGAGGTGTAGCAGAAGGGGGTGGGGCAGAAGAAGAAGGTGGAGGTGGAGGTTGAGGTTGGGTCAGTTGGGCCACCTCACATATGGCGGTATTGGGTGTAATTTTCTCCATCACCCCCTTGTTGAGCAAGGTGATGAGCAGGGGCTCGCATAGGAGGCGTTGCTCCATGCTCATCACCTTGAACTTAGCCTCCACTAGGCCGGCAATGGCCTCTTCAGGGGATGTGGGCTCCTTGAGGGTGGCATGGGCCTCTCTAATAAGGGCCATTGCTGCCTCACTGGTGGTCCTGTCCCTCCTGCCTCTTTTGTGAAGCCGGATGGGAGGCACCTGGGATCTGGTGCTTCTCCTTTGCCCTGCCACCTCCTGTCTGCCACTGGGCCCTGCCACCTCCTGGCTGGCACTGGGCCCTGCCACCTCCTGCCTGGCACTGGGCCCTGCCACCTCCTGGCTGCCACTGGGCCCTTCCTCCTCCTGCCTGACAGTTTCCAGACCCTCCTCCTGGCTGAATTCATCCTGTGTATGAAAAAGGAACATAGTTTAATATGTTGGTTTAATCTTTGCATCAAACTTTGTAATCCTGATTGAAGCAATTAGAATGTAAATGCATAAATCCTTGCTTGAAATTTACCACTACATCAGATTGACTATTTAGCACCCAATTAAGTGCAGAATAATGTCTACAGATCTTGATTTCACTTGTGGAATCCAAAATAATGTATGTTTCTCATCTTGACATATTTGTCAAACATTAATTTTATCCCAATACATTTTCAGTTAATACTATACCTGGCTCCAGATGGCCAAATCAGGATCATCCAGGATGGCTGTCTCCTCTTGCTCCAGAGAAGGCTCAGGTTGGCTGCAGGGAAGTCTGGGGGGAAGAGTGGAGAGTGATGGCCTTGTGTCAATGTGGTCATCCAGGAAGGACATCCTGTTGTAGTACCACAAAATCGGGACATAAACATCATCTGCTGCTGCTCCTGACCTCTGAGAAGCCAGCACCTTAGAGCGTTCAGTCCTGTAGGTACCTCTCAAGCTCCCAATTTTAGTGTCCACTTGTTTTGCTGTGGCTGTGGGCACCTTGGTATGCACAAATGGGAGCAGCTTCTCCAGCGCTGCTTTTCTCACCCCTTTTTTTTTTATGGATGGTGTTTTTCGTCTCCCACAGAGCGGGCAGCTCCCTTACCCGGTCAATAAATTCCGCCAGGAACTATTTGTCGCTAATAAAGACATTCATATTGTATCTGCAAGTTAAATAAATTATGTTTAACTAATGTGAGGCAAACAGTCTAACCTCCTTAACATCCTAGTCACCATATATATCCTCCAACAATCTCAAGACAGTATAGGCCAACAATTTGTACAAGTCACAAAATCACATACCTTCGTTCGCACGTCCGTCACTTGAACTCCTCTCTCCGCACACCGAACGTACTATAGTCACATGTGTGTTTGCTATATACACACCACGCATGCGTCAAAATTCGAACACGTCGCTCCGCACACGTCACCCGCCCATGACGTTCTAACTAACATCTTTTCCCCGCCCCTTCTCTTTCGGCGCGCAGACAGATATGGCGGAGTTACAGCAGGTGTCCGATAATTCCGCAACTAACGAGGAGACAAGCCCGGAGACCGAGGACACGTCACGATCAAGGAGGAGATTCAAGGCATCGAATATGTCTTTGGCGGAGATGGCGGAGATGGTGGACATCTTGCTCAAGGCTGATTATGATGCCAAGCATGGGCCGTATAGCAAACCAAATAGAAGAAAGGCCAAAATCCTCACTAAAGTTGTGAAGAGTCGGAAGGCGAAGTTCGGGGTGAAACGCTCAAATGAGCAGCTCAGAAAGAGGTGGTCAGACCTCAAACTGAGGGAGCCAGACCAGTTGAGGAGCATAAAGAGAATGCTCGCTAAAAGTAAGTAAAATGTAGACTTTTCTGCTATTAATCTTTTTATAAACTGACATGTTATTTTTTTTTTTCTCATATAGTACTCCCTTCCAAAATGTAATATTTTGAACTTGGTTGGGCACAGTAATCGTTCGTTACGTTACCGACACTTCGTTCGGCCACTATCCGCGGTTTTGGCTTATTTTAGAGCCACAAAAGTAATTAGACATCTGCCATTTTTGTTCAAATATTGTTGATAATTTTTTAGTCTAGATGATGTGTTTGTAAAGAGAATGAAATGCAAACTTTTATCAGTGTAAAGGAGAGGACACTCAGCAGCTGCTTCCACATCTGTACTTTGGAGCACTATAGTGTGGGCCACCAGACCCGCCTTTTTTGGGTGTCCCACACAGGTGCATCAGAGAATTTTTGTGGTGCCTCCATGTCAAAAAAATTACATCCAAATGTGAATACTAAACATATTTTGGGTCATAAATAATGCATTCTTCTTTAAATTCCGCACAAACACACACTTGTACCCCACTTCCAAGCAATTTAGCCTGTTTTTATTTTAACAATGAGATTTACAGTGTGATAAATAGACCTTTTGTTTTATTCTCATAGGGGAGAGAAGACTGGGAGGAGGACACTCCAGGGAGCACATGCACCCCACAACTTCCAAGCAACCCCAAACTCCCAAAGACCCACAACCGAAGGATGTAGAGGAAGTTGAGGTGGAGGAAGGAGAAGTGCAGGAAGGAGAGGTGGATGACGTTGTGGATCTGGTCACCACAACAGGTCAGTATCTGTCACCACAGCTTCAGGTAAGAGAGGTAGGCCTGCAGAGTTATAATACATTTTTTTTTGGTTTTTAGGGGATGTAAATGTTGTGAAGGATAGTACACGGTTCTCTGCTGACAGTGCCCTCCGCCTCATCTAGCAAGTGATGGAATGTAGCATGGAACTGGACCTAATTAAACAAAGAATCCATGTGATGGAACAAACATTTAAAGACATTCTCGATGTTTTGGGGAGAATTCAATAAGCCATCCAAACACATTTGTTTTTACATGTTTGTTTTTGTAATTTTTTGAATTTTTTTGACTATCAAACCAGGCAAAAATCGAATATGCACACAGTGTGTCAACATGTGCTATCTGCCATCAGGGGATATCCATGTACGTCTTTTGTGGGTGCAACCCCTTCCTCGTATCTAAAGTCGGTGAACTGAGGAAGGGGATGCACCCCCAAAACACGTCCATTGATCACCCCTGATGGCAGATAGCACATGTTGACAATGGGGATCAGGATTGTAAACTTCCTAGATGAAAAAAATCCCAAATGTGTGCATATTCAATTTTTGGCTGGCCAAGGGGTGGCAGGACCCCATATTAGGACGGGCACATAGAGACATAGTTTGTGTAAGTGAATGTCTCCGATTGCTCAGAGGTATCCAATGTTGTAATTTTGGAAATGCAACTGTTATTTTTGTATTTTCATAAGCAAAAAATTGCCGGGTTGGGGCCAGGCCAACCCAAACTTAAAAAAAAAAAAAAATGAAGAGAATGTGCACAGAGTAAAATATTTGACCACAAACAACGTGTAGCTTCTTTTTATAATACCCTCTAAGCTTATTTGGTTCTTTTGTAAGGTTACATAGTGAAATGGTTGTTATTTACTAAAGTAAAATACACTTGCCACTACAAATGCACAAAGACAAACTAGGAGACAGGAAAGAACAAATAATTAAAGGTTTAAACAAGCTTTTTATTGGGATACTTAGACATAGGCTGGCATAGAAATTGCCCCCCTACCCGTGAAATACTCCATGTATTTGTCCCGAACCTCACGGGCATTTTGGGGGGGCAAGCCAAGACGGGCAGATTCCAGGCCCGGCAGGGGATTTGCAGGGGAAAGTCCAGCCTCTGGCAAAACTGAGGCCATATAGGAATTTGATTTGCGGCAAAGAAAATTGTGTAGCACACAGCAGCATAACACTACATAGTTTATTTTGTAGTCCGCCAAGTGGATGGAAGTCATAAAAAGGCGGAACCGGCTGGCCATTATGCCGAAGGCATTTTCAACGACTCTTCGGCCCCTGGCCAGCCGGTAATTGAACACCCTCTTCTCTGGGGTCAGGGTCCTCTGTGGAAATGGCCTCATAAGATGCCGTCCGAGTCCGAAGGCTTCATCAGCCAAAAAAACAAAGGGGAGTCCTTCAATATTCCCTGCATCCGGTGGCAATGCAAGGTCGTCACTCTGGAGACGGAGGGCAAACTCCGCCTGGATGAAGGATCCCCGATCGGACATCCGGCCATTCTTCCCTACATCAACATAGAGGAATTCATACCATGCTGACACCACCGCCATCAGCACAATGCTATGAAACCCCTTGTAATTGTAGTAGTAGGACCCAGAACGGGGTGGCGGCACGATGCGGACGTGCTTCCCGTCTATGGCACCACCGCAGTTGGGGAAGTCCCACCGCGTGGCAAACTCCGATGCCACAGTCTGCCATTCCTGTGGCGTGGAAGGAAGCTGTGGAGTGAAACAAGATGAAATAATATTAGAAAAACAAAGTCATACATTACAAGGAAATTCTATCCCAAAAAATTAGAGGCCAACATCAATCAAATTATACGTTTATTAAGGTATTTAAAAAAAGTTTAATGGAAGGCTCATTTATCATATTCATCACCCCCTCTGATGGGCCATTACTAAATTATTTTGGGGGGGGGGTGTGTTTGGCCACAGGATAGCATTGCAGTGGCGGTGCGTCCAGAGTGGGCGCTGGAGCACTGCCCCCTCTCTCCTGTGCCCATCACTCAGAACAATACATAGGTTCATGCGTTGCATGAACCTATGTATTGTCTATGCCGCACACTATTCAGGTGGATGGCCTCTTGTAAAGCGACCGACATATGAATCATTGCGGCATTTAGGGGGTTAAAATTGCATAGCAGAAACAGGTAGTAAAATAGTCTTGCACATTACAACCTGAGGGATGTAATTGGCTTGCTAAAAGAAAAATCGGGGACGGAGGGGGGGGGGGCATTCCTTGGGTAAACACTGACAGGCTGCTCTGCCAATCATGTTCACCAAGTCTGTTTAATGGTAACAAGATTGGCTGATGCAACATGAAGGGAAGGAGAAGACATCAAGGACAGAAGAAGGATGGCGCTGACCACAAGAAGGTAAGTGCAGGGCTGGGGGGAAACTGGCTGCATTAGAGGGGACTAAATGGCTGCATTTGAGGGAACAAAATGGCTGCATTGGAGGGGACAACTGGGGGCGTTTAATAGGCACCAGAGCAAAAAAGGAGGAAGTTTATTTCCTAAATTGGGGTTTGAACCCCCAAACATTTGGAGCAACAGGCGCCCCTGCTGGAAAAGTTAGTGAAGGGAAATATTTATGGAGGAGAAAAAAGGGGCAATCTAAAGCTTCCAACATGCATGGGGACAAAGGGGACATTCTCAGCATATTACAATCATGGTAATTAGGGAAGGATGAAAGAAATACAATACATTAGCATACATGTAATACATAAAATGTGATGTTAAGGGAGCAAACTTACACTAATATAGTCCTCCTGCAGGACTTGGATGATGGCAGAACAGGTGTCTGGGATTATGAGGCCCAGAGCCTGGGGGGAGATGCCTGTGGTGAACTTCAAGTCCTGAAGACTTCTCCCTGTCGCCAGGTAACGCAACGTGGCGATGAGCCTCTGCTCAGCACTGATGGCTTCCCGCATAACGGTGTCCTTCCTGGTAATATAGGGGGACACCAAAGCCAACAGTTCCTGAAAAACGGGGTCAGACATCCGCAGAAAATTCCTGTAGTCCTCAGGATTATTCTCGACGATCTCCCGCAGCAGAGGCATGTGGCAGAATTGGTCCCGCTGGAGCAACCAATTCTTGGTCCATGAACTCCTCCTCACACCATTCATGGACTGGTCTTGGTCCAAAACAAGCAGACCAACACCAAGCGCACCCACAGCACGAACTCGACGACGAGAACGTCCAGGCGACATGGCAAGGAAACGGTCGTCTAATCAGAACGTACAGAACAGAACGCACTTTAGAACAGCAAGGCCTATGAATAACGAACTGAAAATCAGAAACGAACAGGCAAGAATGCACTGTAAAACAGATACGACCTGCCTAGACGCCCTGAAAGTCAAGATACGAACCCACAAGCACAAACTGAACCGCAGAAAACGATCTGAAAAGTACGAAGACTGAAAAGCGCGAATCGTCTCTTCCCAAACTTTTACTTCACACGCGGTAACACGAGATCAGCAAAAGCAGCCCAAGGGGTGGCGCCAAGAAAAAAGATCTTCCCCTTTATAGTGCCGTCGTACGTGCTGGACGTGAGCGCGGAGAACAACGAGGAAATTGGGAAATGACAGTGTGTACGCATAGAAAGCTTGACGAGAAAATCGACAAGCCTAACAAGAATCTCGTCCCAAAAAACGACGTGTTTTTTACGACGAGAAACTCGGTCGTGTGTACGAGGCCTTAGTCTGTAGGGTTCAATATTGAGTTGGCCCACCCTTTGCAGCTATAACAACTTCAACTCTTCTGGGAAGGCTGTCCACAAGATTTAGAAGTGTGTCTATGGGAATGTTTGACCATTCTTCCAGAAGTGCATTTGTGAGGTCAGGCACTGATGCAGTTTGTCCCCAATATACAGCCAGTTTGTCCCCATTATACAGCCAGTTTGTCCCCCAATATACAGCAAGTTTGTCCCCCAATATACAGCCAGTTTGTCCCCATTATACAGCCAGTTTGTCCCCATTATACAGCCAGTTTGTCCCCCATATACAGCGAGTTTGTCCCCCATATACAGCCAGTTTGTCCCCCATATACAGCCAGGTTGTCCCCCAATATACAGCCAGTTTGTCCCCCATAATACAGCCAGTTTGTCCCTATAATACAGCCAGTTTGTCCCCCATAATACAGCCAGTTTGTCCCCAATATACAGCCAGTTTGTCCCCAATATACAGCCAGTTTGTCCCCAATATACAGCCAGTTTGTCCCCCAAATGCAGCCAGTTTGTCCCCCAAATGCAGCCAGTTTGTCCCCAATATACAGCCAGGTTGTCCCCAATATACAGCCAGTTTGTCCCCCATATACAGCCAGTTTGTCCCCAATATACAGCCAGTTTGTCCCCCATAATACAGCCAGTTTGTCCCCAATATACAGCCAGTTTGTCCCCCAAATGCAGCCAGTTTGTCCCCAATATACAGCCAGTTTGTCCCCCATAATACAGCCAGTTTGTCCCCAATATACAGCCAGTTTGTCCCCCAAATGCAGCCAGTTTGTCCCCAATATACAGCCAATTTGTCCCCAATATACAGCCAGTTTGTCCCCAATATACAGCCAGTTTGTCCCCCAAATGCAGCCAGTTTGTCCCCATAATACAGCCAGTTTGTCCCTATAATACAGCCAGTTTTTCCCCATAATACAGCCAGTTTGTCCCCAATAATACAGCCAGTTTGTCCCCCAAATGCAGCCAGTTTGTCCCCCAAATGCAGCCAGTTTGTCCCCCATATACAGCCAGTTTGTCCCCCATATACAGCCTGTTTGTCTCCCATATACAGCCAGTTTGTCCCCCAAATGCAGCCAGTTTGTCCCCCAATATACAGCCAGTTTGTCCCATATACAGCCAGTTTGTCCCCAATATACAGCCAGTTTGTCCCCCAAATGCAGCCAGTTTGTCCCCAATATACAGCTAGTTTGTCCCCAATATACAGCCAGTTTGTCCCCAATATACAGCCAGTTTGTCCCCCATAATACAGCCAGTTTGTCCCCCATAATACAGCCAGTTTGTCCCCAATAATACAGCCAGTTTGTCCCCCAAATGCAGCCAGTTTGCCCCCCAAATGCAGCCAGTTTGTCCCCAATATACAGCCAGTTTGTCCCCAATAATACAGCCAGTTTGTCCCCAATAATACAGCCAGTTTGTCCCCAATATACAGCCAGTTTGTCCCCCATATACAGCCAGTTTGTCCCATATACAGCCAGTTTGTCCCCAATATACAGCCAGTTTGTCCCCCAAATGCAGCCAGTTTGTCCCCCAAATGCAGCCAGTTTGTCCCCAATATACAGCCAGTTTGTCCCCCATAATACAGCCAGTTTGTCCCCAATATACAGCCAGTTTGTCCCCCAAATGCAGCCAGTTTGTCCCCCAAATGCAGCCAGTTTGTCCCCAATATACAGCCAGTTTGTCCCCAATATACAGCCAGTTTGTCCCCATAATACAGCCAGTTTGTCCCCCAAATGCAGCCAGTTTGTCCCCAATATACAGCCAGTTTGTCCCCCATATACAGGCAGTTTGTCCCCCATATACAGCCAGTTTGTCCCCCAAATGCAGCCAGTTTGTCCCCCAAATGCAGCCAGTTTGTCCCCAATATACAGCCAGTTTGTCCCCCATATACAGCCAGTTTGTCCCCCATAATACAGCCAGTTTGTCCCCCATAATACAGCCAGTTTGTCCCCAATAATACAGCCAGTTTGTCCCCCAAATGCAGCCAGTTTGTCCCCCATATACAGCCAGTTTGTCCCCCATATACAGCCAGTTTGTCCCATATACAGCCAGTTTGTCCCCAATATACAGCCAGTTTGTCCCCCAAATGCAGCCAGTTTGTCCCCCAAATGCAGCCAGTTTGTCCCCCTAATGCAGCCAGTTTGTCCCCAAGATACAGCCAGTGTGTCCCCCATAATACAGCCAGTTTGTCCCCAATATACAGCCAGTTTGTCCCCCAAATGCAGCCAGTTTGTCCCCCAATATACAGCCAGTTTGTCCCCAATATGCAGCCAGTTTGTCCCCAATATACAGCCAGTTTGTCCCCAATATACAGCCAGTTTGTCCCCCATAATACAGCCAGTTTGTCCCCAATATACAGCCAGTTTGTCCCCCAAATGCAGCCAGTTTGTCCCCCAAATGCAGCCAGTTTGTCCCCAATATACAGCCAGTTTGTCCCCAATATACAGCCAGTTTGTCCCCCATATACAGCCAGTTTGTCCCCCATATACACCCAGTTTGTGCCCCATATACAGCCAGTTTGTCCCCCAATATACAGCCAGTTTGTCCCCCATAATACAGCCAGTTTGTCCCCCATAATACAGCCAGTTTGTCCCCCATAATACAGCCAGTTTGTCCCCAATATACAGCCAGTTTGTCCCCAATATACAGCCAGTTTGTCCCCAATATACAGCCAGTTTGTCCCCCAAATGCAGCCAGTTTGTCCCCCAAATGCAGCTAGTTTGTCCCCAATATACAGCCAGTTTGTCCCCAATATACAGCCAGTTTGTCCCCCATATACAGCCAGTTTGTCCCCAATATACAGCCAGTTTGTCCCCCATAATACAGCCAGTTTGTCCCCAATATACAGCCAGTTTGTCCCCAATATACAGCCAGTTTGTCCCCAATATACAGCCAGTTTGTCCCCCATATACAGCCAGTTTGTCCCCCATATACACCCAGTTTGTCCCCCATATACAGCCAGTTTGTCCCCCAATATACAGCCAGTTTGTCCCCCATAATACAGCCAGTTTGTCCCCATAATACAGCCAGTTTGTCCCCCATAATACAGCCAGTTTGTCCCCAATATACAGCCAGTTTGTTCCCAATATACAGCCAGTTTGTCCCCAATATACAGCCAGTTTGTCCCGCAAATGCAGCCAGTTTGTCCCCCAAATGCAGCCAGTTTGTCCCCAATATACAGCCAGTTTGTCCCCAATATACAGCCAGTTTGTCCCCCATATACAGCCAGTTTGTCCCCAATATACAGCCAGTTTGTCCCCCATAATACAGCCAGTTTGTCCCCAATATACAGCCAGTTTGTCCCCAATATACAGCCAGTTTGTCCCCCAAATGCAGCCAGTTTGTCCCCAATATACAGCCAGTTTGTCCCCAATATACAGCCAGTTTGTCCCCAATATACAGCCAGTTTGTCCCCCATAATACAGCCAGTTTGTCCCCAATAATACAGCCAGTTTGTCCCCCAAATGCAGCCAGTTTGTCCCCCAAATGCAGCCAGTTTGTCCCCAATATACAGCCAGTTTGTCCCCAATAATACAGCCAGTTTGTCCCCAATAATACAGCCAGTTTGTCCCCAATATACAGCCAGTTTGTCCCCCATATACAGCCAGTTTGTCCCCCATATACACCCAGTTTGTCCCCCATATACAGCCAGTTTGTCCCCCAATATACAGCCAGTTTGTCCCCCATAATACAGCCAGTTTGTCCCCATAATACAGCCAGTTTGTCCCCCATAATACAGCCAGTTTGTCCCCAATATACAGCCAGTTTGTTCCCAATATACAGCCAGTTTGTCCCCAATATACAGCCAGTTTGTCCCGCAAATGCAGCCAGTTTGTCCCCCAAATGCAGCCAGTTTGTCCCCAATATACAGCCAGTTTGTCCCCAATATACAGCCAGTTTGTCCCCCATATACAGCCAGTTTGTCCCCAATATACAGCCAGTTTGTCCCCCATAATACAGCCAGTTTGTCCCCAATATACAGCCAGTTTGTCCCCAATATACAGCCAGTTTGTCCCCCAAATGCAGCCAGTTTGTCCCCAATATACAGCCAGTTTGTCCCCAATATACAGCCAGTTTGTCCCCAATATACAGCCAGTTTGTCCCCCATAATACAGCCAGTTTGTCCCCAATAATACAGCCAGTTTGTCCCCCAAATGCAGCCAGTTTGTCCCCCAAATGCAGCCAGTTTGTCCCCAATATACAGCCAGTTTGTCCCCAATAATACAGCCAGTTTGTCCCCAATAATACAGCCAGTTTGTCCCCAATATACAGCTAGTTTGTCCCCCAAATGCAGCCAGTTTGTCCCCCATATACAGCCAGTTTGTCCCCCATATACAGACAGTTTGTCCCCCATATACAGTCAGTTTGTCCCCCAAATGCAGCCAGTTTGTCCCCCAAATGCAGCCAGTTTGTCCCCAATATACAGCCAGTTTGTCCCCCATATACAGCCAGTTTGTCCCCCATAATACAGCCAGTTTGTCCCCCATAATACAGCCAGTTTGTCCCCAATAATACAGCCAGTTTGTCCCCCAAATGCAGCCAGTTTGTCCCCCATATACAGCCAGTTTGTCCCCCATATACAGCCAGTTTGTCCCCCATATACAGCCAGTTTGTCCCATATACAGCCAGTTTGTCCCCAATATACAGCCAGTTTGTCCCCCAAATGCAGCCAGTTTGTCCCCAATATACAGCTAGTTTGTCCCCAATATACAGCCAGTTTGTCCCCAATATACAGCCAGTTTGTCCCCCATAATACAGCCAGTTTGTCCCCCATAATACAGCCAGTTTGTCCCCAATAATACAGCCAGTTTGTCCCCCAAATGCAGCCAGTTTGCCCCCCAAATGCAGCCAGTTTGTCCCCAATATACAGCCAGTTTGTCCCCAATAATACAGCCAGTTTGTCCCCAATAATACAGCCAGTTTGTCCCCAATATACAGCCAGTTTGTCCCCCATATACAGCCAGTTTGTCCCATATACAGCCAGTTTGTCCCCAATATACAGCCAGTTTGTCCCCCAAATGCAGCCAGTTTGTCCCCCAAATGCAGCCAGTTTGTCCCCAATATACAGCCAGTTTGTCCCCCATAATACAGCCAGTTTGTCCCCAATATACAGCCAGTTTGTCCCCCAAATGCAGCCAGTTTGTCCCCCAAATGCAGCCAGTTTGTCCCCAATATACAGCCAGTTTGTCCCCAATATACAGCCAGTTTGTCCCCATAATACAGCCAGTTTGTCCCCCAAATGCAGCCAGTTTGTCCCCAATATACAGCCAGTTTGTCCCCCATATACAGGCAGTTTGTCCCCCATATACAGCCAGTTTGTCCCCCAAATGCAGCCAGTTTGTCCCCCAAATGCAGCCAGTTTGTCCCCAATATACAGCCAGTTTGTCCCCCATATACAGCCAGTTTGTCCCCCATAATACAGCCAGTTTGTCCCCCATAATACAGCCAGTTTGTCCCCAATAATACAGCCAGTTTGTCCCCCAAATGCAGCCAGTTTGTCCCCCATATACAGCCAGTTTGTCCCCCATATACAGCCAGTTTGTCCCATATACAGCCAGTTTGTCCCCAATATACAGCCAGTTTGTCCCCCAAATGCAGCCAGTTTGTCCCCCAAATGCAGCCAGTTTGTCCCCCAAATGCAGCCAGTTTGTCCCCAAGATACAGCCAGTTTGTCCCCCATAATACAGCCAGTTTGTCCCCAATATACAGCCAGTTTGTCCCCCAAATGCAGCCAGTTTGTCCCCCAAATGCAGCCAGTTTGTCCCCAATATACAGCCAGTTTGTCCCCAATATACAGCCAGTTTGTCCCCATAATACAGCCAGTTTGTCCCCCATATACAGCCAGTTTGTCCCCCAATATACAGCCAGTTTGTCCCCAATATACAGCCAGTTTGTCCCCAATATACAGCCAGTTTGTCCCCCATAATACAGCCAGTTTGTCCCCAATATACAGACAGTTTGTCCCCCAAATGCAGCCAGTTTGTCCCCCAAATGCAGCCAGTTTGTCCCCAATATACAGCCAGTTTGTCCCCAATATACAGCCAGTTTGTCCCCCATATACAGCCAGTTTGTCCCCCATATACACCCAGTTTGTCCCCCATATACAGCCAGTTTGTCCCCCAATATACAGCCAGTTTGTCCCCCATAATACAGCCAGTTTGTCCCCCATAATACAGCCAGTTTGTCCCCCATAATACAGCCAGTTTGTCCCCAATATACAGCCAGTTTGTCCCCAATATACAGCCAGTTTGCCCCCAATATACAGCCAGTTTGTCCCCCAAATGCAGCCAGTTTGTCCCCCAAATGCAGCTAGTTTGTCCCCAATATACAGCCAGTTTGTCCCCAATATACAGCCAGTTTGTCCCCCATATACAGCCAGTTTGTCCCCAATATACAGCCAGTTTGTCCCCCATAATACAGCCAGTTTGTCCCCAATATACAGCCAGTTTGTCCCCAATATACAGCCAGTTTGTCCCCAATATACAGCCAGTTTGTCCCCCATATACAGCCAGTTTGTCCCCCATATACACCCAGTTTGTCCCCCATATACAGCCAGTTTGTCCCCCAATATACAGCCAGTTTGTCCCCCATAATACAGCCAGTTTGTCCCCATAATACAGCCAGTTTGTCCCCCATAATACAGCCAGTTTGTCCCCAATATACAGCCAGTTTGTTCCCAATATACAGCCAGTTTGTCCCCAATATACAGCCAGTTTGTCCCCCAAATGCAGCCAGTTTGTCCCCCAAATGCAGCCAGTTTGTCCCCAATATACAGCCAGTTTGTCCCCAATATACAGCCAGTTTGTCCCCCATATACAGCCAGTTTGTCCCCAATATACAGCCAGTTTGTCCCCCATAATACAGCCAGTTTGTCCCCAATATACAGCCAGTTTGTCCCCAATATACAGCCAGTTTGTCCCCCAAATGCAGCCAGTTTGTCCCCAATATACAGCCAGTTTGTCCCCAATATACAGCCAGTTTGTCCCCCATAATACAGCCAGTTTGTCCCCAATAATACAGCCAGTTTGTCCCCCAAATGCAGCTAGTTTGTCCCCCAAATGCAGCCAGTTTGTCCCCCATATACAGCCAGTTTGTCCCCCATATACAGACAGTTTGTCCCCCATATACAGTCAGTTTGTCCCCCAAATGCAGCCAGTTTGTCCCCCAAATGCAGCCAGTTTGTCCCCAATATACAGCCAGTTTGTCCCCCATATACAGCCAGTTTGTCCCCCATAATACAGCCAGTTTGTCCCCCATAATACAGCCAGTTTGTCCCCAATAATACAGCCAGTTTGTCCCCCAAATGCAGCCAGTTTGTCCCCCATATACAGCCAGTTTGTCCCCCATATACAGCCAGTTTGTCCCCCATATACAGCCAGTTTGTCCCATATACAGCCAGTTTGTCCCCAATATACAGCCAGTTTGTCCCCCAAATGCAGCCAGTTTGTCCCCCAAATGCAGCCAGTTTGTCCCCAATATACAGCCAGTTTGTCCCCCATAATACAGCCAGTTTGTCCCCAATATACAGCCAGTTTGTCCCCCAAATGCAGCCAGTTTGTCCCCCAAATGCAGCCAGGTTGTCCCCAATATACCGCCAGTTTGTCCCCAATATACAGCCAGTTTGTCCCCATAATACAGCCAGTTTGTCCCCCATATACAGCCAGTTTGTCCCCCAATATACAGCCAGTTTGTCCCCAATATGCAGCCAGTTTGTCCCCAATATACAGCCAGTTTGTCCCCAATATACAGCCAGTTTGTCCCCCATAATACAGCCAGTTTGTCCCCAATATACAGCCAGTTTGTCCCCCAAATGCAGCCAGTTTGTCCCCCAAATGCAGCCAGTTTGTCCCCAATATACAGCCAGTTTGTCCCCAATATACAGCCAGTTTGTCCCCATAATACAGCCAGTTTGTCCCCCATATACAGCCAGTTTGATCCCCAATATACAGCCAGTTTGTCCCCAATATGCAGCCAGTTTGTCCCCAATATACAGCCAGTTTGTCCCCAATATACAGCCAGTTTGTCCCCCAAATGCAGCCAGTTTGTCCCCCAAATGCAGCCAGTTTGTCCCCTCCCCAGCCCTGCACTTACCTTCCTTGAGTCAGCGCCGTCCTTCTTCCGTCCTCGATGTCTTCTCCCGCCCTCGATGTCGCTTCAGCCAATCAGGTTACCGGTAACCAGATCCGGTGAACCTGATTGGCCAGGGAACGCAGGGAACGCACCCCCCGTCCTCTCATTAGGTATTTAGAAGCCGATTACAGCTCTCAGGCTGTAGTCGGGAAGCCTATCAGAGCCGCTGGCTCTGATAGGCACTTCTAAAGGCCAACCAGACGCTGTTATTCAGATGGCCGGCGCTCAAGGGGCCGGCCATCTGAATAGTGGGCGGCAGCAATACATAGGTTCATGCAATGCATGAACCTATGTATTGTGAGTGACGGCCGGGCGCAGAAGCGAATGGGGGCGGCGCTTCTGCACCCACTATGGACGCATCGCCATGTGTGTAAAAAAAAAAGGACATTTAAAAAAAAAAAAAAAAAACTCTTAAAGGGCCCGTTTTTTTTTTTGGGTGACCACAGGAGGGGGGGCGGCGCCCGGGCGCCCCCTATGGACGGGCCGCCACTGCACTGATGTGGACGAGAAGGCCTGGCTCGCAGTCTTTGCTCTGATTCATCCCAAAGGTGTTCTATCAAGTTGAGGTCAGGACTCTGTGTCAAGTTCCTCCACCCCAAACTCGCTCATCCATGTCTTTATGGACCTTGCTTTGAGCACTGGTGCGCAGTCATTTTGGAACAGGAAGGGGCTGTCCCCAAACTGTTCCCACAAAGTTGGGAGCATGAAATTGTCCAAAATGGTATGCTGACGCCTTAAGATTTTCCTTCACTGGAACTAAGGGGTCAAGCCAAACCCCTGAAAAACAACCCCACACAATAATCCCCCCTCTACCAAATAATTTGGACCAATATACAAAGCAAGGTCCAAGACATGGATGAGCGGGGGGCAGTACCGCCCGCTGTCCTTGACCCATTTAAGTGAATAGGTGCACTAGTGTGGGGTTCCAGGCAATACAACACCTCCTCACCGCCTCCCAAATGCTCTCTAAAGAGTAATACAAATGGGGATTGCTCTTCAGAGATTAAAGTTATTTTAAATGATCACCTTGTAAAACAACCCATTCAGTTTAAAATAGAAATGAAAGGCAAAACATTTTTGTATAGATGTAAAAAAAACATTATAAATACCTTTTTTCCCTTATTTATAAGTGATCACATTCCCTCTGTTCTCAGCTTCATAAGAGCTGGGGGCAGGAGAAGCAGCAGCACACTGAGCTTCCCAGGGAATAGCTATGCAGTGGGGGTATGTCAGGACAAGTCGGATCATTGGAGTAGAGTACACTGAGTTCCCAGCATTGCTAGAGAACTGACCACGTGTGTTCTCCTGCTTAGTGTGGTCAGTTTTAATAGAAAGCAGAGGGACTAGCAGGAACACCAGGGATTTCACATAAAGTAAGCAGTACACAGAGAACAGGAGACTTTTCCATACAAGTACATAGTACAGCAGGCACATATCAGAAATATGAAGTGTTGGCGTAACAAACGCTTTAAAGCTAGTGTTAATTAGCCGTTACTGTATATATGTAAAGATTTCAAAACATCACCCATCCATTTCCGTTTTGCTTGAATAAATATAAATTGAGCGGATAAGGAAGACTCTTATGGCACATAATTGTTGGTAAATCATAATTGTTGGTAAATCAAATTGTGCAGAAATTATAGAACCCGGATGTAATGTGCATGGCTGGCTTTTGAGGTGTTTTAACCATTTGCCTACTGGGCACTTTTATCCCCTTTCTGCCCAGGCCAATTTTCAGCTTTCACTTTGCATGCCAATTGCACGGTCATGCAACATTGTACCCATATGAAATTTTTATAATTTTTTTCACGCAAATAGAGGTTTCTTTTGGGGGTATTTAATCACCACTGGGTTTTTTATTGTTTGCTATACAAATGAAAAAAGACCAAAAAAAAAAACATTTTTCATAGCTTGTTATAAAATTTTGCAAACAGGTAATATTTCTCCTTCACTGATGTGCACTGATAAGGCTGCACTGATGGACACTGATAGGTGTAACTGATGGGTGCTCATAGGCACTGATAGGTGGAACTGATTGACATGATGAGGCGGCACTGATGAGGAGACACTGATGAGGCTGCATTGATAGGCGGCAATGATAGGCGGCACTAATAGGCGGTACTGAAGGGCACTGAGATATGGCACTGATGGGCACTGAGCAGCAGCACTGATGGGCACTAATAGGTAGCACTGATAGGGGACTTTGATGAGACACTGATGGGCAGCACTGATGGGCACTGATTGGCAGCACTGGTGGACACTAATTGTCAACACTGGTGGGCTGGTGGGACTGCACTGATAATCAATGCCCTGATTTTCACTGCCGATGTCCCTTTAATATAAACCAGCTTTCCTGACGAGCTCCATGTCAGCACAGCTGGGTGAGGCTCCGCCCACCCCCACATGATCAGGACTTAACTATAAATTTTTCACTCACCTCAACCTCAGCGTTCTTCTCTTTTCCTCCTACGTGCAGGACGGAGGTGTGCTCCTCTACCTAGCCGGTCTAAATGGCTGGCGGACCGTCCATACGTGTGGATGAAGCTGGACGAAGTCCCTGGTGTCTAGTCTAAATGACCATAAACCAGGGAGCCCCGCTGCTGGTCCTCGGGGCGGCTTTATCATGGCTAACAGCCGTGTCGGGGGTCCGCTTGGTCTAAACAAGATGGACATCGGTTGTGGCAGAGTACTCCCCTATGCACGCGCACCCGCGCTGTGCCAACATCGACGGTCGGATGATGGAGGTTGGGTGAGCTAAATGCTTTGTATCCAATGTATGCTGCATTACTGGACAGGGAGTACTCTGCATAACAGATACACAAAGTAACACTTTGTCTGTTCACACATGGATATAATCTGTTGGAGGCTGCTCATGTTTTGCTTACTGTCATGCCACTATGCCAAACCCCTCCAAAGACCAGCATTTTGCAGAGAAGGTATGTGGAGCACACCTGAAAAATATCTACTGAATCCAGCCATGGCCTTTGGAGACATGGGATATCGTTGTATTTTACTATGTAATCTTGGTCTTCCTTAAAAAAAAAAAAAAAAAAAAGAAGAAAAAATAGTTTGTAGAAGCATGTTTATGATGTCTACAAATCCCTTAGTTTGTGTACACTGCAGATGGTTGTAATTTTGTTACAAATTCCTACCTTTGTGTTGCTGTTCTGAAACAAACATTTTCATCCTAACCTGATTCCCAGGATTAGATCCTAGCCAAAGTAACCTCCATCTGGTTAACAGGGCTGTAGATGGAAGCTTCTGCCTCCCTCTAGCTGTGTTTAAACCCTCAGGGTTTGTTACTAAGCAATCTATTTACTGCATTTAACCATTTTTTTCCCTAGTCCAGGGTCGCACTGGGTTACGGGAATAAGGCTGTGCTATTCAGCTTTGTCTCCCGCTGGTCAGTCTCGGTTCCCGGTCGCAATTTTTAGAGACATCTGTGCAAGTTTCTGTGCGGATGTCAATATAGGTCGCAACCCGAAATCGCAAGGTAGTACAAAACTGCCTTTGTTGAAGTTGGCATGGCGCCGCTGATGCAGCGTTGCACCGATTAGGGTGGTGCGATTGCCGCATATTATTTTCATGCGATTTGACTGGTCGGGTCGCATGTTAAAAACGCACCAGTGTGATCCGGGTCTATGGGTTGGTTTGCTGAATGGTGTACAAGCCCTGTGATGAAGTTATCTATTAGTGTTTACCAATCTCAGAACGAACATGCTTCAGGCCCTTCAATAAGAAGACAAGGATGAACATGAAGGAGCAGTCTCATGACTTTCCCAAGCAAACATCCCTCTTTAAGCTCTATAATAGAATACACGGATGGGCATGACAGTATTTATCCCACTGGCTTAAACAGCCGGAGAGGAGGGTGACACCTAAAAGGTGTTACACCCAATGAACAAATTGCCAATATGCTCTAAAGGGGTGTTCCTGGCTTACCCTGTGAAAGGGTCATCTGCTCTGACAATAAGAAGCTGCCTGTCCACACCAGGTGAAACAGCCAATCTTCAGAATTTCCGGATGAGCATGACAGTATGTATCCCACTGGCTTAAACAGCCGGAGAGGAGGATGACACCTAAAAGGTGTTACACCCAATGAACAAATTGCCAATACGATCTAAAGGGGTGTTCCTGGCTTACCCTGTGAAAGGGTCATCTGCTCTGACAATGAGAAGCTGCCTGTCCACACTAGGTGAAACAGCCAATCTTCAGAATTTCCGGATGAGCATGACAGTATGTATCCCACTGGCTGGAACAGCCAGGGAGGAGGGTGACACCTAAAAGGTGCTACACCCAATAAACAAATTGCCAATACGCTCTAAAGGGGTGTTTTTGGCTCACTCTGTAAAAGGGGTCATCTGCTCTGACAATGAGAAGCTGCCTGTCCACACCAGGGGAAGCTGCGCATGTTCCAAATTTCCGGATGAGCATGACAGTATGTATCCCACTGGCTTAAACAGCCAGGGAGGACGGTGACACCTAAAAGGTGTTACATCCAATAAACAAATTGCCAATACACTCTAAAGGGGTGTTTTTGGCTCACCATATGAAAGGGTTATCTGCTCTGATAATGAGAAGCCGCCTGTCCATACCAGGTGAAGCAGCCCATTCTCCAAACTTCCGGACCGACATGACTGCACACAGTCTGCTTTATCAAGCAACCAAGGATATGGATGACAGCGCCTAACAGGTGGTCGCACTAATGAAACATTTGGTCAATACGCTCTAAAGGAGTGTTTCCACTCACCCTGTGAATTCTCCAAGCCTTCCCAAGCAAACAATCCGCTTCAGATCCTTCCATAAAGAAACAGACGGCAAGGATGCTACCTAGTTTAAGCAACCTAGGATAAAGATGACGACACCTAACCAGTTGTCACAATTAAGCAGATGGTCAAGACTCTCTGAAGGAATGACTAGATTCTTCTCATATGGGGACCATCTGTTTGGCAATGTCCAGCCTTCTTTCAGGGCTTTCTTGGTCCAATCAACTCTCTCCAGTCTCTTCTGAACAGGAGAAAGAGGACGACCTGTGTCCAGATTGCTAAGGTTGGTGAAATGCCTGTGTATAGAGGTGAAACTTTGGAAGTATTTTAAATACCTCCAAAAGACGGTTGGATGTTGAATGGTTCAAGTGCTTGTTCGTCAAGATTGGAGGATATTGTCACAGCAGGATGTCAAAGTTACGCCCTTTGGAACAAATAGAGGTCCAGGGGTTGGGACCACCCCGCTGGTTAGTATGTGTCCCTTGTGGGATCGGCCATTCACATGACCTTACCATCAAAAGGTGCGACCCTCAAGGACAAACGCGCTCACTGCATTTTTTCTTAATCGCAGAAGAACAAGCCTAAATAAATAGTGGCCAGTCTAGCCTCCTGCCTCAAGATGAAGGTCTACTGAGTTAAAGAAGACCGAAAACTTGAGTTATTGTCCACGCTCACGCTCATGCCAGAGAGCGTAGCTCCTGCGCTTTTTCTGGATGGGAGTCCAGGAAAGACAAGCAAGCAAATGCTTAATCTAAGAAGTCAATAAGAACTTCCATGTCAGGATGCTCTCTGTTATTTTGGGTTGGACCACCCATACATGCCCTAGGGGCACTATGTGATTCCTCTGTGAACATAGGGACGGCTTGTGGATGGACACATGGTCCCCTAAGGAAAGCATTTTGGGCCATATTTGGAGATCTTTCATCCTTCACGTCTCAGATTGAGCCATAGAAATCGCCTCGCCCCAGCAGCTCAGACGATCTGGTGGTACAGGCAGATACCAGCCAGTTTAGGGGAGCCCTTCTTCAGTAACAATGAGCTCAGGACCAATGGTCTTTTGTCAAGGATCCAAGACTCCGTCTTGGAGTTGAAGGCATCCTTTTCAGGCTCTTATGCCGCGTACACACGATCATTTTTCCCGTCGGGAAAAATGTCATTTTTTCCTTTGGACGAGAAAAACGATCGTCTGTGGGCTTTTTGTCATTTTTCACGACGTGAAAAACGGCATTAAAAACGATGAGAAAAATTAGAACATGTTCTAATTTTTCTCGTCGTTTTTCCTGACATTTCTTCCGCGGCAGTGTTTCCCATAGGGAAACACTGCCGCGGAGCCCATAGACGATCGTTTTTCTCGTCATTTTAAAAAATGACGAGAAAAATGACCGTGTGTGGGGAACAAGCTGTTCCCTCGTTTAAAATGTCATTATTCACGGCGGTTTTTAAACCGCCGTGAATAATGATCGTGTGTACGCGGCATAAGCCTTCAGTCATCTCATCCAGAGTAAGCCTGTCCTGGGAAAGTTGGACAGCACAACGACTGTGGCCTACATCTGGAAACAAGGCTCAGTCTCTCACTTCTGAAGTTTTCTCTAATTCTAGAATTCACCCAAGTCAATCCTCCCAACGATTTGCGACCTATGTGCCTGGTCAGAAGAATCTTCAGACAATCTATTTGTCCAGGTCAAGTCTGACGACAACGGATGATCCAGACTACTGCGAGTCTTTCGAGAACTAACAGAGATTGGTGTTTTGTCTGCCAGAGGTAGACCGCTTACATTCCCAGTCGGCACTGAGTCGCTGAAGTTCCATTCCGGGGCCCAGGAGCTGCAAGCGCTCGGAGTGGAGGTGCTGACCGCAGAATGGATCGCCAAGACTGCTGATGCCTTTTTCAGCTGCTCCCTCTGATTCTTAGCTTCCAGCTAAGGCTGGGGCGAGGGAAGGTGACAGTTTTGGTACCCGCTACTCATCCTGATGAGTGTCAAGGGGTGACGCCCTCTGCCTGGTAGATCAAATCTTCTCCAGTCCCATTCATCCAGCATCCGACAGGCTCAGGCTGATGGCCTGGGTCGAGAGAGGCAGAGCCTAATGGATGTCGAATGCTCTGTGAAGATTTGAACAGTTCTACGAAACGAGAAAGGTCAGCGCTAAGCACGCCTATAGTAGAACAGGACATATATGCCCAGTATATTCGCTGATCAAGATTTTACGCTGGACTCTTCAGAAGCCTGCTATAGAAATGCATTTTGGCTATCGCCGTCTTCACCGGCATTCAGCAAGCTTCCAACGCTTAATTATACAGTTTTTCAAGATTCAATTTGGTTGAAACCCCAAACTTGTTTCCGGAATGAGATATACCAATGCTGATGGATGTTATTTCATCGGATGTCTTCAATCACCCTGTGGTACTTTCTCGCTGAAACTGATTTACTGGTGGCAATTACATCAGCATTGGTGTCCTTGGCTTTAAAGAACCCATACTCGCGTACTTCCCAGACAGAATGGTGCTCATGCCAATGCTCTAATATGTGCCTGAACTGACCTTTAGAGTTCATATCACATAAGAGGTTTTCCTTCCTACGTTCCCTTTGGGGAGTACTCAAAAAGTTAGCCCATCGGATGTGGGCTAAGCGCTAAAATATTTAATCAAGGCGACTCCGGCCATCAGGAGCTCTGTACATCTGTTTGTCCTTTTCAGGTGGAACACATAATAATCTTGCTGGGAGCCGTAAAATCATTATCTCTTGGTTGATAACCTCATCTCCTTGGCCTGCAGGTTGTAAGGCTGGCTGTGCCAGGAGAGTCACGGCATTCTCACTAGAAAGGTCCAGACCTTGAGGGTGACAGCAGGCCGGGTGTCTCAAACTATCCGTAATACAAAATATTCATATTCATGACAGTTGGGTTTGTCAGAGGCATTATGGTTTCTGTTATCGTTTTAGTCAGAATTGGAGTGTGTAGCATTATCCCTCCCCTGTTTTGGCTAGTTAATTCCCAGCAGTGCTGACATGGAGCCGTCAAGAAAACGGAAAATTTAATTCAAATACTTACCGTAATTTTCCTTTCCTGACGAGCTCCATGTCAGCACAGAACCCGCCCAGTTAAGTAGTAATAGTTAGGAAATGCTGAGGTTGAGGTGAGTGAAAAATTTATAGTTAAGTCCTGATCACGTGGGGGTGGGCGGAGCCTCACCCAGCTGTGCTGACATGGAGCTCGTCAGGAAAGGAAAATTACGGTAAGTATTTGAATTAAATTTTCCGTTATCGTCTCCCTTCTTCTCTCCTCACGGCTCATGCTGTCAGCCTGAGGAAAGAAAAGCCGATAACCAGCTTTAATTTACATCCTGTGATCAGCTGTGATTGTCTGACAGCTGATCACGTGGTAAGGGGCCACTGTGATTGGCCCTTTACCTCGATCTGTGATCAGCTGAGTCCGAAGGTCTCAGCGATCATAGAGCGTGCCGCCCGATTACGGGAGGACATCCATGGACACCCTCACAGCAAACTAAGCCCGCACTGTAGCTGCCTTTCGGCTATAGCGCGGGCTTTCCGCTATAGCGCGATTAATATTTTCGAGGCATTGATACCTGATCTACTTTCCCCATTTGATAGCTAGGAGTGAGCAAGCTATATTTGACAGCTCTGGCCACAACTAATATTTGGGAACCAATCAGTGTGTTTCCTTCTGTGATCACCAGGACAGCTAGGACATGGTGATCACATAAAACGTATCGCAGTACCAGCTGTCATAGTATTTTTCTGCCTGTGCATGACTTCCAAAGCAGGGGAAATCTTCCAATGGAGACACTTGTTCCCATGACAGCTGAAAGATATCCCTTCACTTTTCATTGAGCCTACAGGAAGTAAATGGATATCTCCCTAATGAGACAGATGAAAAAAAAAAAAAACTCACATTGGTATTAACCCTTCCCTACTCTCGCTAAAATGCCAATAAAAAAATAAAAAAAGTTTTGACTTTATATATACTTTAAAGAACAAATCTGTCTACATCACCAAATTGCTGTTGGTAGAATTGTTTTACAATTTATACTATACACAACGCTGAACTCAAGTCAATGTGAAATGATTGTTTTCTGAGTCCACAACTTTACAACATCTCCGACAAACGTTCGACCGTTGTCTTCAGGCAGTTGAGAAGAAAAAGGCATTTTAAATGAAAAGGGAGCCTTAAATCAGAGCCGAGTTGCACGTGTAACCAATATCAAGGTAATAGCTACAAGCCGAGGAGTCAGAAAGAAATGCTTGTATATTTTGACTAGGCAATGAAAAGTGTAATTGAACAAGAGGTGCGCTGCTATTATCTGTTAACCTTTTCCCTCCCAGTTGCGTGGAACTAATGGAAACCTCACACAAGTCTGGCCAAACATAAGGGGGTGTTTGTCGCACTCACAGCAATGGAAATAAGTAAGAGAACCCCCAGACAAAACACATTATTTTGCAGCAAAGATGTAAAGTATAGGCTTTTCGTCTGTGCCTGCGATTTCTTTTTTGAAAGGGGAAACAATAGTCCATTAATAGGTCCCTGTAGCACAGTGGTTCTCAACCTGGGGGTCGAATGATGATTTGCCAGGGGTTTACTGAATCCTAGGCTGTTCTTGAAGCCCACACCGCTCTCCCAGAATTTTCTCTGACGCCCAGCTGGGCTGTTTTTGGAGCCTGCAGCCGCCCACTCAGCCTCTTTGCAGCCGCCCATTCATTTAGTTCACGGCATGGCTGGGGCCAAGAGACTAGAGGTCAGCTGACTGGTGAGGAATGTGAGTAGGAGAGGCTGAAGGAGACCTCCTCTCCTGATTTTGGCATAGTTGTCACTGCTGCGAGACACAGTAAAGCCAGAGACACAGTGAGTAACACTACCTGTGATTATATTTGCCATTAAAAGTCCCCACTACAGTTCTCAGATCAGCAGATGACCTTGATCAAGAGCACCTAAGTTGGCTGATCAGAACTCCCCCCGCACTGCCACTCATCCCATTCCCCCCACCAGCACTGCCACTCATCCCATTCCCCCCGCCAGCACTGCCACTTATCCCATTCCCCAGCCAGCACTGCCACTCATCCCATTCCCCCCGCCAGCACTGCCACTCATCCCATTCCCCCCGCCAGCACTGCCACTCATCCCATTCCCCCCACCAGCACTGCCACTCATCCCATTCCCCCCGCCAGCACTGCCACTCATCCCATTCCCCCCGCCAGCACTGCCACTCATCTCGTTCCCCCCGCCAGAACTGCCACTCATCCCATTCCCCACCCCCCCCCACCAAAGAGTAATAGAAGGAATAAAAATAGAGAATACATGAAAGGAAGAGGAAAAGACGGGAAGGAACAAAGAAAAAGGGAGAGAAAGAATAGGAAAGAAAGGCGACTAAAGAGGGATGGGGGGAGAAAAGCAAGAAATTAGTATAGAGAGAGATAAAAGGAAAAGAAAGCAGAACAAAGAGAAAAAGTGGCACATTCTAAAATGTACCAGAAGGGGTTTTAACATTGTACAAGTGGAAGGGACTTAGTGAGCGCTAAATGTCTGTGGCGCAAATTACTTGTCTTGGCTTGGGTGCTAACAATCCAAGCTACGATTTTTTTTTTACTATCAGGGGTCCCCACAACTTGGGAAATTTTATCAAGGGGTCACGGCGCTAGGAGGGTTGAGAACCACTGCTGTAGCAGGTAATGTAACCTGTTTTTGGCAGTCCTGATTTTCAATGTTAAACTTGCCATTGCCTACAATGGTACCTTATTTAAAAGTCAGCTCTACCTCAACAGTTAGTCTACTTTCACACTGAGGCGCTTTTCATGCGCTATAACGCTAAAAATAGCGCCTGCAAAGCGCCCTGAAAGATCCGCTCCTTTCACTCCAGTGTGAAAGCCCTGAGGGCTTTCACACTGGAGCGGTGCGCTGGCAGGACAGTAAAAAAAGTCCTGCTAGCCGCATCTTTGAGGCGCTGTAGGAGCGGTGAATAAACCGCTCCTAAAGCGCCCCTGCCCATTGAAATCAATGGGCAGCGCCGCCGAACTGCCGGCAAAGCGCTGCTGCAGTGGCGTTTTGCTGGCGGTTTTAACCCTTTTTCGGCCGCTAGCGGGGGTTAAAAGCGCCCGCTAGCAGCCGAATAGCGCCGCAAAAATGACGGTAAATCGCTGCTAAATATAGCAGCGCTTTACCGCCGACGGCGCAACGACCCAGGGTAAAAGTAGCCTTATAGAATTCATAATGTGCAACAATTAGTGTACGATCAAATCTCTAGACCACAATTTTACTACTTAATTAAAGAATATGTAAACCCAACATTTCATATTCCTGATATGTACCTGTTCTTTCCTTTGTGTTGCTTCCTTTGTGTTAAATACCTGGTGATCCTGCCAGCCCCCCTGCTTTCCTGTTTCAAATTGACCACACTAGGCATGAGAGCACATCTATGCCAACATAGTCAGCTTTCTAGCTGTAATAAGAGCACAGCCTGACTGTCCTCCAATGATCAAACTTTCCCTGACAGGCCACCCTTCCTGCACAGAAATTCACTGGGAACATCAGTGTCCTGCTGTTTCTCCTCCCCGAGCTCTCTGCAGCTGAGAGAAGACGGGATGTGATCCCTTAAAAAGAAAGGGGAAAATCACATCCTCCCATGGGGATACTCTGTAACATGCCCTTTGTAAGAGAGGTCTTTCTATGTTTCTTTTTTTATTTTTCAATGTTATTTTTATTATTGTTTTGGGAAAGGCGGTGGGGAGGGGGGGGGGGGTTGGTGAAACATCAGGGGTCTAAGCAGGCACCCGATGTCTATTTTTTAAGACAGAGAAATGGACTGAGGATATAGTGTCCCCATTCCCTTTCTCTTTAGCCTCAGCTGCACTGCAGATGACTGAATAGAAGTCTCTGTACAGAGGCTTCCTACTCATCCACAAACGGAAGCTCAGTAAACACAGTTTCCTATGCTTCACTAATGAATAAACACAGGAGCACAAACTTGCATACTGTAGTACACCCTCCCCACCCCTTCAGTCCCTGCTGTATTTACTTCTTACTTACTTACTCGATGATGAACTGTCAGTGCCCACAGAAGCTGATGCAGTGGTCCAGGAATTTGAAATTCCTGCTCTTCTCCCATCTCCCTGTGCAGTGCTTCCAAGATGGATCAGAGCGATTCTGATTGGTCAGCACCGGCACAGAGCAGTTAAAGTCGTTGTAAAGCTTTACATTTTTTTTTCGTTATTAAAATAATAAATATGTCATACTTACCTGCTCTGTGCAATGGTTTTGCACAGAGCAGCCTCAATCCTATTTTTCTGGGGCCCCCTGCTGGTGCTCTTAGCTCCCCCCCCCACCGAGTGCCCACCATAGGAAGCCACTTGTTTGATCCCAAGCCAGGCTGTTTGTGTCTATTCCGGCACACAGCCTGGCTTCGTCTCGTCCCCTAGTCTCTGCTCACAGGTTTTCACTAACAGCAACAGTGTCCAATGGCTCCCGCTGCTCTTAGCCAAGCCTGTGAGAGCCTGGAGAGGGGAGAAGAGCTGTTGCAGATGTGTACTGCGCTGGATTGAGATCGGGCTCAGGTAAGTATTTAGGGGGGGCTGCAGGGGAGCTACTATTAAAAGGTTTTTTACCTTATTGCATTAAGGTAAAAAAACTTTTTACCTTTACAACCACTTACATTTTTTAACATTGACAAGAGTACCAATAGGTGAATAAAAGAACTGTACTTGTTCAATGTAGGCAGAGTTACTCAAGGTAAAGGAATGCCCTCTAATTAGGGTTATTATTTGTGGGGCCTAAAAAATCTTTCTTGCAGTGGAGGTGAGTCCATAGTGTGCGCAGGAGCGCCGCCCCCTCTCTCTCCTGCGCCCGTCACTCACGTCAACAATACATAGGTTCATGCATTGCATGAACCTATGTATTGTCGCCGGCGCCGCTGCCGCCCACTATTCAGATGGCCGGCCCCCTGGCGAGCGCCGGCCATCTGAATAACAGAGGCTAGTTGCTTTTTGGAAGTGTCTATCAGAGCCGCTGGCTCTGATAGGCTTCCCGATTACAGCCTGTGGGCTGTAATCGGCTTCCAAATAGTTAACCAGGGGACGCACGGGCTGTGCGTTCCTTGGTTAACACTGTCACACGTCTCAGCCAATCAGGTTCACCGGGTCTGGTTACCGGTAACCTGATTGGCTGAAGCGACATCGAGGGCAGGAGAAGACATTGAGGACGGAAGAAGGACGGCGCTGACCCGAGGAAGGTAAGTGCAGGGCTGGGGGGAGCTGGCTGTATTTGATGGGGAAACTGGCTGCATTTGGGCGGAAACTGGCTGCATTTGGGGACAAACTGGCTGCATTTTGGGACAAACTGGCTGCATTTGGGGACAAACTGGCTGGATTTGGGGACTACCTGGCTGGATTTGGGGGGAAACTGGCTGCATTTGAGGGGACAAACTGGCTGCATTTGAGGGGGCAAACTGGTGGTGTTTGGGCACAGTGGCTGCGTTTAATGGGCATAGTGGCGGCAATCGATGATTTTTTTTTTTCAGTTTGTTTGCGTCCCCCCAAAAACTTTGAGCACCAGACACCACTGCTTCTTTATAGTTTTTTTTAACAAGTTAAAAGAGAAAAGGAAAGAAGTTGGAAAGTAATTGGGATAAGGGGTGGTTAACAGAGGATATAAAGGGAAAAGGAAAAGTTTGGGGGTGGGAGGGGGTGATGGAAGCATGGGTGTGGATGATCCCAGTTTATCTTCTCCCGCCCCCCAAGAGCCTCTGCAATACTTATGTGTCTTTTTTTCAGCCTGACCATGTAACTATGTATTTAGCTGTATACCTGGAGTTCAGCTTTAGTAAGATGGCAACTCAACAGAAATTGTCTCTTCTGTGTCACCATACACTTTCCCACAATGTAGTATGCCTCTCTTGACATAAACTTGTGTCTCTGCCACCCACAAAACCAGTTTTATCTCATTCGACTTTGCTGAACGCATTAGGCAGATGCTCCTCACAACCTTATATGCTAATATGCTAGAGTGTTAATCTCTTAATCTCTCTGCAGTTGAGACCTGGAGAAGTAAAAAAAAAAAAAAAAAACTGTGACACCAGTGAAGTGTTATAAATGCAAACGACCTTCCAGGACCAGCCAGTTTCTGGAAGATAAAATAACACTCGTGATTACATCGGTACAGGGGCGAACGCAATATTTCCTTTCGCTGCGAGCATAAATAAACTCGATTGCCACAATCTGTCCACCTATTGTTAAGAAAGATAACATCGCCAGGCTATTATTTTGCTTTATTTTTTAAGCTGTATGGATTTTTATCATCAAAAATGTTATAGAGTTTGTATTTATGTTTCCGCAGGCTGAGCTCAAAAATCTAAGAGGTTTTAGGTCAATTAAAAAATCAAGCATTTGGGACAGAAAATTTAAATTGTTTATGGCCGGAAGTGATCCAAACGAGAAATAAAAATAAAATTAGGCTGTTTGTTTAATTATATGGCTTTAAGGGCTTGTTTCAAACAAAACAGAACAGCTACCATATTGATGAACATACGTTGATAATTAAATGAAGATGCAAAGAGATGTAAAATGAGTTACATACCAGGGAACTATTTATTTTTAATTGCAACCTTGGGTTCTTACCTGGTTGACCCTGTTTATCTCCTGACCTTCTCTGTTCTAGCAGAATTAGATATTCTGTGTCTTTTTAACATAGTATAAAACCCCAAAACCAAACTTTAATATATTGCAGTTCACTAATCCTCAAAAGTGGTAGCTCCATGAGTTTTCTTTTTTATGCCTTTTTCCTTTTTTTCACCTGATGATCCAGTCAGTAACACACTTCCTGTCTTAGGGTGGTTCCGCCCCTTTATGGAGAAGCTATTAGGACAGTAGCACTGTCAATCTCGGGAGAGGGTAGTGTAAGATGCATTTGCAGATTTAGATGGACTTGACTAACAAATTAAAGCCAAACTCCAACCAACAATTTTTTTTTTTCATTCTGGTATGAAGGTTTAACAAATATTAATAAAAGCTGATCATTGTAAGCGCCCATGTGAGTTTAAATGGTTTGTCTCAACTCTCTAACTGCCAATTTTGCTGGACAGCTTGGACTTTGTGGCCAGATCAGCAGGTAAAAAGGACTTCAAAGTCCTCAGTTCCCTCTTCTTCCATATCAGAGTCCTCAGTCCACCCCTTTTACATCAGTGTCCTCAGTCTCTCCCTTCAACATCATAGTCTGCAGTTCCCCCCTTTTACCTCAGTTCCTCAGCCCTTCCTCCACTTTCACATCCCAGTCCTCACCCACCCCCTTTACATCGGGGTCCTACCTTGAGATCTGCAGTACATGGCTGTGGAGGTGGAGCAGGTGTAGATAGAGGCAGATTTCTGTGCCCCTCTGAATGTTGGAACTGCCCTGAATACCACCCGCCCTGACGACCAGGCTGGCTGCATCATGATAACACATGATTATGTCCAAAAATACAGTGTGATGAGCCCAGGTGGCAGTACATACTGGTTTATGCTACTAAAAGCTTATAGTTTCTTTCAATTTTTTTTAATAATGTAATTGTATATGGCACCATGCCTTTTTTAGATATCAGCAGGTTGAAGACATATTATGTGAATGAAGTCCCAGCCTGAGGCTTTTTCTTTAATGAGTCATCCAGCCTACGTGTGATTCACATGATGGCAGTGATCTGGAGTTCTGCTGTATATCACCTGTGAACCAATTTGGGAACCAAACAGGTACTTCCTTTGGGAGTTTGTGGTTGTCACAGTGCTTTTTGACCACACTTTTCACTCTTCTCATCATTCACTTATCTTTCCATCCTTGGTACATTGCGTGGCGGGATCCATGCCAATACTATCTATCACTTATTCTGTACTCTGTTTCCATCAGTGGTTTTTAGTCTACCAATGCCAGTGATGACGAACCTTGGCACCCCAGATGTTTTGGAACTACATTTCCCATGGTGCTCATCTACACTGCAGCGTGCATGAGCATGATGGGAAATGTGGTTCTAAAACATCTGGGGGGAAGGTTTGCCATCACCGACCTATGCTATCTTACTTACACTTGCTCCTCTGTGTCTAGTCACCAATCTTTATGGGTTTACACATGTCTTATATTCATTTATTATCACATTATAGTTACACACATTCAATATTATCTTCTAGACACCCTTGAGCCAGTGCCTTGCATTACCGGCAAAGTCGACATGGACATTACCATCCTCTTGGGAGTTTTGGACTCGCGCCCACATTCCCTGTGGGTCCCCATCCCCTCAGCTCCCGGGATAGACACTCGAGATGGTCCCCATGTGTCCAGTACCATGTGTTCACACTTTGAATCAATATGTAAGTAGAGGAATGGATATTCTCCTCCCTCCTGACTCATTTTGCTCCTTTCCTGTTGTCTATCTTCCCCATTTTTGGTGTTCAACAATAGATCATAATGGCTTTCATATATTTTTTCTACAGATGCATCTCCTCCTGATGAGGTGGAACAATCTCTGAAATGTGTCAAGCTATTGATGAAGCATATATGTTCCTCACATATGATGTGGTTTACTTCATGTTAATTTTTGCCTCCTATTGATCTCCATCATGGAGCAATTGGTTCATGGCCTAATTTATTTCATTTTATTTTATTCTATGCTGATACCTCCACATATCAAAGTCCTTTATTGGGTCACTGGTGTGCTGACCAACTTACCATTTGTATACACATATATAGTAGATGTGTTATGACATTTGTACTTGTTTTAATAAACCTGTTTTTTGATTGCACATCTGTTTCCTTTCATGTGCCTCATTCAAAGTCCCAAACTCTCCACCCTTCTTCACATCACAATGATCACATGATCTGATTGGTTCCTCATTACTAGTGGGGACCAGATCTGTTAGTAACAAGCCAGTGTTGGCTGCTACCTGTCAAGTGGGAGATGTAAATTAAAGAAACATCCATATGGGGAATCGTGCAGGGATACAGTATGTTAATCTACAGGGTGGAAGGGAGTAAATGTTTCCGTAACTCTGCTTGGGCATTGGAAGTTCAGAAAATATCCACCATGTCTGGTTGTGCAATAGTATAAGACTAACCACATGTGATAGCACTGGTGATTGGCCCAGTGTTCTCATGGGGCAAGGGAAAGTTCTCAGTCTTGTGTAAGCTACAATTGGAGTATTTTAGAGCTATTCTTTACTCCTGGTGTCTGAATAGAACTCTGGGCTGTTGGGGTGAGGTTGAGGAAAGGTGATTATGTGTAGTTAATCTGAACCTGTTGCTTTGCCCTGCATGGGTAAAGCACTGGCTCTTTAAAGAATGTTCCTCACTGAAGCTACTACTGACCCATCACACTCGTTCACATTTAGGCATTCAGGCTCCTGTAACTCCATGCTTGAAGCTCAAGTGGGATGTTTTGACCTCACTGACTTCAATGGGAGGGCATGCAAAAATGCATGTTACACACATTTTTGGTCACTCTCATAATAAAAGTCTGTGGAGCCATAATCCTGTCCCACAGAAGCTCATGTTTGGCACTTCACTTAAAAAAGAACCCTCAAAATTGCCTAACACACACTGGGGTTAATTCACTAAAGGCAAATAGACCATGCACATTGTAACGTGCAGTTGCACTCTGCAAGAGCAGTTGCTCTAGAGCAGGGGTCTCAAACCAGCGGCCCTCCAGCTGTTGCCAAACTACAAGTCCCATGAGGCATTGCAGGGCTGACAGTTACAAGCATGACTCCCACAGGCAGAGGCATGATGGGACTCAGTGGCGGCTGGTGCTCAAAATTTTTGGGGGGGCGCAAACAAACTGAAAAAAAAAAATCAATTGCCGCCACTGTGCCCATTAAACGCAGCCACTGTGCCCAAACGCCACCAGTTTGCCCCCTTAAATACAGCCAGTTTGTTTCCATATACAGCCAGTTTGTCCCCATATACAGCCAGTGTGCCCCCATATATATATAACCAGTGTGCCCCCATATATACAGCCAGTGTGCCCCCTATATACAGCCAGTGTGCCCCCCATATACAGCCAGTGTGCCCCCCATATACAGCCAGTGTGCTCCCATATACAACCAGTTTGTCCCCATATATAGCCAGTGTGCCCCCCTATACAGCCAGTGTGCCCCCTATACAGCCAGTGTGCCCCCTATACAGCCAGTGTGCCCCCATATACAGACAGTGTGCCCCCATATACAGACAGTTTGTCCCCATATATATAGCCAGTGTGCCCCCATATACAGCCAGTGTGCCCCCATATTCAGCCAGTTTGTCCCCCATATACAGCCAGTTCCCCCCAAATGCAGCCAGTGTGCCCCCATATTCAGCCAGTTTGTCCCCCATATACAGCCAGTTCCCCCCATATTCAGCCAGTGTGTCCCCAATATACAGCCAGTTCCCCCCAAATGCAGCCAGTTTGTCCCCAATATACAGCCAGTTCCCCCCATATTCAGCCAGTTTGTCCCCATATACAGCCAGTGTGCCCCCATATTCAGACAGTTTGTCCCCCATATACAGCCAGTTCCCCCCATATTCAGCCAGTGTGTCCCCAATATACAGCCAGTTCCCCCCATATTCAGCCAGTGTGTCCCCCATATACAGCCAGTTCCCCCCATATTCAGCCAGTTTGTCCCCAATATACAGCCAGTTCCCCCCATATTCAGCCAGTGTGTCCCCAATATACAGCCAGGTTCCCCCCATATTCAGCCAGTTTGTCCCCAATATACAGCCAGTTCCCCCCAAATGCAGCCTGTCCCCCCCCCCCAGCCCTGCACTTACCTTCCTCGGTCCGCGCCGTCCTCGATATGTTCTCCCGCCCTCGATGTCGCTTCAGCCAATCAGGTTACCGGTAACCAGATCCGGTGAACCTGATTGGCTGAAACCTCCACAGTCTTCTCCAAGGAACGCACCCCCGTGCGTACCTGGGAGGAGTTTTTGGAAGCCGAATACAGCGTGAGAGCTGTATTCGGAAAGCCTGTCAGAGCCGATGGCTCTGATAGACACTTCCTAGTCACACCCACCGCCGGCCGCCGCTCTAATTCATATGGCCGGCGCTCACCAGGAGGCCGGCCATATGAATAGTGGGCAGCGCGGCAGCGGTGACAATACACAGATTCATGCAATGCATGAATCTGTGTATTGTCTTTCAGTGGCGGTGCGGGAGCGAGTGGGGGCAGCGCTCCGGCGCCCTCTATGGACGCACCGCCACTGATGGGACTTGTAGTTTCGCAACAGCTGGAGGGCCACCAGTTTGAGACCCCTGCTCTAGAGCTTAGTAAATGAGCAGAAGCTCTGCTGACTTCCATCATCCAATCATGTGCAGGCAAAAAGTTTGTTTTTTAATTTTTCCTTGCACATGATTGGGTATTCTTTGAAAACTGAAGCTTTACCTCATTTACTAAGCTCTGGAGCAACTGCACTTGCAGACTGCAACTGCACTTTGCAAGGTGCACAGTCTATTTGCCTTTAGTAAATCAACCCCACTATGTACAAGTGTTAATTGGGCTACATTTTTTAAGTCCCTGTATCTGAGTACATATAACAATATGCACTCTACTGGTCGTTTGACTGGCTGCCACAGGACCCAGTTTCTTTAGGATCAGTAAACATTTTTACCCTTTAATTAATCTTTTTTTTAATTTTGCCACAGCAAGGGTTCAATGCACTAAAGCATGACACAAGCAGTATTTGTATTATCATACTCATTTTCTTATTGAAAATGATGCTTGATTGCACATATCAGATAAACTTGCGGCATGCTTTATTCTTTCTTGATCCAGGATAATTTTTTTCTGTAAAAGTAAATTCCACAAGGATAAAGCATTTTCCCTGACGATAATTATAAATATCTATGAGGAGCAGAAAAGGATACATTCAGATTAAGGTAAAATATCCATCATGAGCTAAACTATAGAAAAATTAAGGCTTGCAATAAACTACCGGTACTTAATTAAAAAAATTACTGTACATCTATATCAATATTTATGTATTTGAATTTAATGATAATGAGAAAATTATCATGAGATAAAATAGCAAATGCTAAAGTAACCATATGGTTTGCAGAACTGATCTCCAAAGTCTGTTAATACACTTTTAACTATACATTTGACTATAAGTCAGCGTTAAACTGAATCAATATTTCACCTTTGCAGTACCAGGTCCACTTTAATGCTCCCCTACCAATCAGTAAATACTCACCTTCTGTTCTGTTCAGTTGCCAGGAGCAAGTTTTAGGTGAAATTTGGGATTAGGAGACCCTGTCACAACTTTTAAAAAGTTCAGTCAAGTAATTTAAATATTTACTTTTAGGGGTGTATTAAGAAAAAATTTGCAAAGCAATTTGCTCAGTGGAAGTGTATGTACAGTATATTTGTTCTGTGGAAAAACAAATGTTATTAGGCTGTTTTCTGTGCTGGATGAAATTGAAATGACTGCATTTGCCACTAGATGGCGTTAAGCTTGATACTTGGCACCATCCAGTGGCCAAATGTAGTACTTTCCTGTTTTAAGTAAAAGAAAACAATTTGTCCATCACAGGAAAACAGCCTGATAAAAAAATTGCCCCATTCGCACAGAACATACACTTTCGCTGAGAAAATTATGTAATTTTTTTCTTGTAATAAATACATCCCTAGTAATTTTCCCTTCCACAAATAGTTTTTTATTCCCTTGCAATGTGTCTTTGATCTTGCTGGGAAATTTGCCTTTTCCAGGAAGAGCCATTTCCCCAGCACAAACCCCTACCTTATTGCACATTATAGCCCCCCCCCCCCCCCCCCGGGGGGGTTTTGAAGTAATCCAAGTGCTATACAATTAGGCCTCTTTCACATAGCTAGTTACATGCAGCCACTGGAATCTGGCGGCAAGAGTCAGTGGATTCTTGTGGCTGGAATGACCGGGGCATGTGAATAGCAGCAGCCGCTCAGCCTATCTAGACTAATAACAGGCTGACAATGGGGCCTGCATCCACTCTTGATCATCCATCCATAACTGCAGCTAATCACTCTGTGCTGCTACATGTGAATAGCAGTGGACATTGTCAGCCTGTCATTAGTTTAAATAGGCTGAGCATTCGCTTTTATTCGCATGCCCTGGTCATTCCAGTCACAAGAATCTACTGATTCTTGCCACAGAAATCTGGTGGGTGCATATAACTGACCGTGTGAATGTGACTTTAAGATGCTTTGGATAGTCAAAGCTGCATATAATGACCAGACAGTAAAGAACAAGCTTTTCATTTTGGTATACATTATTCTCATGTTATCTCTGGGATAGTCAGGGGCGTGGTTTTGGCATGAAGCAGTGAGGACTCTTCTCCTGTGAGCTCCGGCGCTGGCACCCAAGTTATCAGCATTACCTCGATATTTAGCTGCTCCTACCATATGGACATTATGGGCAAGAGAACGGGTAAGACCCTGCCTAAGAAAAACACCTCCATGGGCTCCATTAAACAGTTTCTAGGCCGCTCTCCACGTGGCACAGGCTCTGGCTCCGCCTCCAGACACAGCCTGATACCAGACACCAGTCTCCAGCTTCTTCTGCCGGCTCGGACGGAGATAGGAGCTCGGACATTGCGACGCTGGTAAGCGGACTTCCCACCAAATCGGAGCTAGCCTCCGTGCTACTCAGCCTTGAGAGAGCCATAAAGAAAGAGGTCTCTGCGGTCTGATCTGACCTATCACAAGTATGTGGAGGAATCGGAGCTGCGCCTAGATAGCCACGTGGCAGCCATTAGAGACCTGCATGCTACCACCCGTAATCTCTCTATCGCTCACAGAATGGCCCTGTACAAAATTGAAGACCAAGAGAACCGCAACAGGTGGAACAATATATCAGAGGCCTGCCTGAGGCGACTAGAGATGATGATCTCCCCGCTTCAATCTGTGGCATTTTTAATAGCCTGCTGGGCAACCCGGCAGACCATCCTTTGAAACTGAATAGAGTTCACTGGGCCTTCCGCCCCCGCAACATGTCTTCAGACACCCCAAGAGATGTCATCTGCAAGGTCCACTACTTCGAAGAGAAGGAGCTCATCATGCGTAAGGCAAGGGAGGCAGCCACCCTGGAATTTGGTGGAGTTACCCTGTCTTTCTTCCCTGATCTGGCCAGAGAGACTCTGGAGCGTCGTAGGGCCCTTAAACCCCTGACAGATAAGCTGCGCTCTGCCTCTATCAACTACCGATGGGGCTTCTCGGCTGCCCTCATAGCAAACAGGGATGACAAAACTACTGTCCTGCGTTTTCCAGAGGACTTAGACAAGTTCTGCATGGATCTCAACATCAATCCTCCGGAACTCCCGGGTTGGCAGAACACCATCCCTCCGCTCTCTACTACCTCTGAGGTACACTGGCAGAAAGTGGCCCCAAAACGCCACTCTGCCACTCCGGGCTCTTCACCACAGATGGGGTAAATCCCCTATGATGCTGTCTCATGGCTCTTGTGCAGGGGTTTCACCCCTGATTACCACACGCAAGTACCATATCAGTAGATATGTCTGTTTGGTTGGACATTATAATCACAGCCCACCAGTGGTTTGGTTATGACTTTTTTACTGTTTACTAACAGATATACGCTTTAGTTATTATGCCTAAAGTTATATTTTATGAACATATAATTGTTTTATGCACAGTGCCCGAGCCGGCACTTCTACCAAGCTCTATCATCATTAACCTCAAAGGAGTGGCCTTCTTCTTTATCCAAATGGGAACAAGACCTACAAAATCCTCTCTCGGAAACTCAATGTTCAATGATTCTTCAGTTAACCCACACCTTTTCAATGTCCTCCAAAAATGAGGAGATAAGTTTATAGGTGTGCGCAGCCTTTGGCATTAGGGTGTGCACCCCAAAGCTCAAGCACACTCTACAGATCACTCACCATGTTCATTCAGAAAGGGAAGGGGCTGATAAATGGAATATTTACTGGCCCCTTCCCCCACTCATCCTAAAACATCCACAGCAAGAACCGGTGGGAGAGGAGGGAAGCCGGAAGTGCTGTGGGGGAAGGAGAGGGAGCCAGGGCAGCAGGGGGAATCTGCACTGCAGGGAGTGATTAGGGTGTGCCTGGGCACACCTGGCACACCCTGTGCGCACGCCTATGGATAAGTTATAAATTGCTGACGAGGTGGTACTACAACCCAGTGGTGCTAAATAAAGTCTTTCCGTCTATTTCAGCACTCTGTTGGCGAGGATGCGGAGAGCAGGCAACCCACAAGAATGTGTGGTTAACCATACTATATTGGATCAAAGAGATTGTTTAACTGTACGGGCAAATCAGTGGGACCCTATAAAAAATCTATAACGCCTCATCTTTTGAACGTGGCAAAGACGCTTATTCCTAGGCTTTGGAAACAACCAACTATTCCAACCCTACGCCAGTGGAAGATCTCACTTAAAACCATAGAAATAAACCGTTACCTGAACTATCCAAAAAAAGTTTGGTCCCGCTGGTTTGCCTTCAAATTCTCCTCTGCTTATGCAGAAATTATGTCTCAATCAACATAAGGTGATCCACAGTCATTCACTGTATACATTGGTATCAAGCTGAGGCAGGATATCTCCCCCCCCCCCTCCTCATCCTCTCCCTCTCTATCTCTATTTCTCCACCTCTCCTTACTCTCCCTTTCTATCACACACAGTTTTCATTATCCCCTGTATGAGGTATGTTTTGTCCTTTTAATGTCATTTTATGTTCATGTTTTTTACTATGTCAATAAATCATACTGGGAAGGGCTCTGCTGATGCCACTGCTTAATTTATGATATAAAACACTTTTATTTGTTTCCTCAAATGTGAGTGACCATTTTATATACTTTTAATAAATGCTCACCTTTTTATATTAAATTACACTATGTGGCCCCTCTTTCCTCTTTTCAACATTTAAAACACTTTGGGATCAGTTTCCTGTGAAGTACTACTGATGACCTCCATGGTGGACACTCAAAGATGCCATTGATGTGATATACCATCTCCTTGTTCCCACTGGATGCTGTGCTTGCTGTGTCTCCCTTTTGGTGTGCTACACCATCAAGCTCGTTTGACCCACTGGGCGTAAGCTCTGTCGGGTCCACCTTATCTGGTAAGCCTTAGACCTATAAGGTTGCGGACAGTCTGCAGACAACACAATACACATTCACCAGATTTATTTTGGATCTTTTGGACTTTATATTCATCATTTTGTATAGTGTATATATTACACAATATTGGTTTTATTCCCTATGTTCACTAACTTCACAGCTATCTGATCCATGATTGGATCATTCGGACTTCACAATTATCATTTAATTTAATTGTTGTTCATCTTGATTCTTTCACTTTTTCAGTTTATATTTGGCAACACATGGTATCTTTTCCATCTATATTGTACAGTATATTGGCTCTAGGCATAGTCATTGTGCTTTTAGGTATGCTAATTTCCATTCATTACTTACTACCACTGTGACATTTATTGCATTTTCACCAGTCAATGCATTTCCCATTGTGGCTTTTATTATCATATATTTCACGAGTATATTTTCAAGTTTGAGCACCGCACTTTCTTTATCTTTTCAAATAAATCATACTGGCCTATGTTTACTGAATGGTCCTAAGCATCTAATGACCCCTTGTCTTTGACCAATAATGTTTTGAGTGCAATGCATGAATCTGTGTATTGTCTTTCAGTGGCGGTGCGGGAGCGAGAGGGGGCAGCGCTCCGGCGCCCTCTATGGACGCACCGCCACTGATGGGACTTGTAGTTTCGCAACAGCTGGAGGGCCACCAGTTTGAGACCCCTGCTCTAGAGCTTAGTAAATGAGCAGAAGCTCTGCTGACTTCCATCATCCAATCATGTGCAGGCAAAAAGTTTGTTTTTTAATTTTTCCTTGCACATGATTGGGTATTCTTTGAAAACTGAAGCTTTACCTCATTTACTAAGCTCTGGAGCAACTGCACTTGCAGACTGCAACTGCACTTTGCAAGGTGCACAGTCTATTTGCCTTTAGTAAATCAACCCCACTATGTACAAGTGTTAATTGGGCTACATTTTTTAAGTCCCTGTATCTGAGTACATATAACAATATGCACTCTACTGGTCGTTTGACTGGCTGCCACAGGACCCAGTTTCTTTAGGATCAGTAAACATTTTTACCCTTTAATTAATCTTTTTTTTAATTTTGCCACAGCAAGGGTTCAATGCACTAAAGCATGACACAAGCAGTATTTGTATTATCATACTCATTTTCTTATTGAAAATGATGCTTGATTGCACATATCAGATAAACTTGCGGCATGCTTTATTCTTTCTTGATCCAGGATAATTTTTTTCTGTAAAAGTAAATTCCACAAGGATAAAGCATTTTCCCTGACGATAATTATAAATATCTATGAGGAGCAGAAAAGGATACATTCAGATTAAGGTAAAATATCCATCATGAGCTAAACTATAGAAAAATTAAGGCTTGCAATAAACTACCGGTACTTAATTAAAAAAATTACTGTACATCTATATCAATATTTATGTATTTGAATTTAATGATAATGAGAAAATTATCATGAGATAAAATAGCAAATGCTAAAGTAACCATATGGTTTGCAGAACTGATCTCCAAAGTCTGTTAATACACTTTTAACTATACATTTGACTATAAGTCAGCGTTAAACTGAATCAATATTTCACCTTTGCAGTACCAGGTCCACTTTAATGCTCCCCTACCAATCAGTAAATACTCACCTTCTGTTCTGTTCAGTTGCCAGGAGCAAGTTTTAGGTGAAATTTGGGATTAGGAGACCCTGTCACAACTTTTAAAAAGTTCAGTCAAGTAATTTAAATATTTACTTTTAGGGGTGTATTAAGAAAAAATTTGCAAAGCAATTTGCTCAGTGGAAGTGTATGTACAGTATATTTGTTCTGTGGAAAAACAAATGTTATTAGGCTGTTTTCTGTGCTGGATGAAATTGAAATGACTGCATTTGCCACTAGATGGCGTTAAGCTTGATACTTGGCACCATCCAGTGGCCAAATGTAGTACTTTCCTGTTTTAAGTAAAAGAAAACAATTTGTCCATCACAGGAAAACAGCCTGATAAAAAAATTGCCCCATTCGCACAGAACATACACTTTCGCTGAGAAAATTATGTAATTTTTTTCTTGTAATAAATACATCCCTAGTAATTTTCCCTTCCACAAATAGTTTTTTATTCCCTTGCAATGTGTCTTTGATCTTGCTGGGAAATTTGCCTTTTCCAGGAAGAGCCATTTCCCCAGCACAAACCCCTACCTTATTGCACATTATAGCCCCCCCCCCCCCCCCGGGGGGGTTTTGAAGTAATCCAAGTGCTATACAATTAGGCCTCTTTCACATAGCTAGTTACATGCAGCCACTGGAATCTGGCGGCAAGAGTCAGTGGATTCTTGTGGCTGGAATGACCGGGGCATGTGAATAGCAGCAGCCGCTCAGCCTATCTAGACTAATAACAGGCTGACAATGGGGCCTGCATCCACTCTTGATCATCCATCCATAACTGCAGCTAATCACTCTGTGCTGCTACATGTGAATAGCAGTGGACATTGTCAGCCTGTCATTAGTTTAAATAGGCTGAGCATTCGCTTTTATTCGCATGCCCTGGTCATTCCAGTCACAAGAATCTACTGATTCTTGCCACAGAAATCTGGTGGGTGCATATAACTGACCGTGTGAATGTGACTTTAAGATGCTTTGGATAGTCAAAGCTGCATATAATGACCAGACAGTAAAGAACAAGCTTTTCATTTTGGTATACATTATTCTCATGTTATCTCTGGGATAGTCAGGGGCGTGGTTTTGGCATGAAGCAGTGAGGACTCTTCTCCTGTGAGCTCCGGCGCTGGCACCCAAGTTATCAGCATTACCTCGATATTTAGCTGCTCCTACCATATGGACATTATGGGCAAGAGAACGGGTAAGACCCTGCCTAAGAAAAACACCTCCATGGGCTCCATTAAACAGTTTCTAGGCCGCTCTCCACGTGGCACAGGCTCTGGCTCCGCCTCCAGACACAGCCTGATACCAGACACCAGTCTCCAGCTTCTTCTGCCGGCTCGGACGGAGATAGGAGCTCGGACATTGCGACGCTGGTAAGCGGACTTCCCACCAAATCGGAGCTAGCCTCCGTGCTACTCAGCCTTGAGAGAGCCATAAAGAAAGAGGTCTCTGCGGTCTGATCTGACCTATCACAAGTATGTGGAGGAATCGGAGCTGCGCCTAGATAGCCACGTGGCAGCCATTAGAGACCTGCATGCTACCACCCGTAATCTCTCTATCGCTCACAGAATGGCCCTGTACAAAATTGAAGACCAAGAGAACCGCAACAGGTGGAACAATATATCAGAGGCCTGCCTGAGGCGACTAGAGATGATGATCTCCCCGCTTCAATCTGTGGCATTTTTAATAGCCTGCTGGGCAACCCGGCAGACCATCCTTTGAAACTGAATAGAGTTCACTGGGCCTTCCGCCCCCGCAACATGTCTTCAGACACCCCAAGAGATGTCATCTGCAAGGTCCACTACTTCGAAGAGAAGGAGCTCATCATGCGTAAGGCAAGGGAGGCAGCCACCCTGGAATTTGGTGGAGTTACCCTGTCTTTCTTCCCTGATCTGGCCAGAGAGACTCTGGAGCGTCGTAGGGCCCTTAAACCCCTGACAGATAAGCTGCGCTCTGCCTCTATCAACTACCGATGGGGCTTCTCGGCTGCCCTCATAGCAAACAGGGATGACAAAACTACTGTCCTGCGTTTTCCAGAGGACTTAGACAAGTTCTGCATGGATCTCAACATCAATCCTCCGGAACTCCCGGGTTGGCAGAACACCATCCCTCCGCTCTCTACTACCTCTGAGGTACACTGGCAGAAAGTGGCCCCAAAACGCCACTCTGCCACTCCGGGCTCTTCACCACAGATGGGGTAAATCCCCTATGATGCTGTCTCATGGCTCTTGTGCAGGGGTTTCACCCCTGATTACCACACGCAAGTACCATATCAGTAGATATGTCTGTTTGGTTGGACATTATAATCACAGCCCACCAGTGGTTTGGTTATGACTTTTTTACTGTTTACTAACAGATATACGCTTTAGTTATTATGCCTAAAGTTATATTTTATGAACATATAATTGTTTTATGCACAGTGCCCGAGCCGGCACTTCTACCAAGCTCTATCATCATTAACCTCAAAGGAGTGGCCTTCTTCTTTATCCAAATGGGAACAAGACCTACAAAATCCTCTCTCGGAAACTCAATGTTCAATGATTCTTCAGTTAACCCACACCTTTTCAATGTCCTCCAAAAATGAGGAGATAAGTTTATAGGTGTGCGCAGCCTTTGGCATTAGGGTGTGCACCCCAAAGCTCAAGCACACTCTACAGATCACTCACCATGTTCATTCAGAAAGGGAAGGGGCTGATAAATGGAATATTTACTGGCCCCTTCCCCCACTCATCCTAAAACATCCACAGCAAGAACCGGTGGGAGAGGAGGGAAGCCGGAAGTGCTGTGGGGGAAGGAGAGGGAGCCAGGGCAGCAGGGGGAATCTGCACTGCAGGGAGTGATTAGGGTGTGCCTGGGCACACCTGGCACACCCTGTGCGCACGCCTATGGATAAGTTATAAATTGCTGACGAGGTGGTACTACAACCCAGTGGTGCTAAATAAAGTCTTTCCGTCTATTTCAGCACTCTGTTGGCGAGGATGCGGAGAGCAGGCAACCCACAAGAATGTGTGGTTAACCATACTATATTGGATCAAAGAGATTGTTTAACTGTACGGGCAAATCAGTGGGACCCTATAAAAAATCTATAACGCCTCATCTTTTGAACGTGGCAAAGACGCTTATTCCTAGGCTTTGGAAACAACCAACTATTCCAACCCTACGCCAGTGGAAGATCTCACTTAAAACCATAGAAATAAACCGTTACCTGAACTATCCAAAAAAAGTTTGGTCCCGCTGGTTTGCCTTCAAATTCTCCTCTGCTTATGCAGAAATTATGTCTCAATCAACATAAGGTGATCCACAGTCATTCACTGTATACATTGGTATCAAGCTGAGGCAGGATATCTCCCCCCCCCCCTCCTCATCCTCTCCCTCTCTATCTCTATTTCTCCACCTCTCCTTACTCTCCCTTTCTATCACACACAGTTTTCATTATCCCCTGTACGAGGTATGTTTTGTCCTTTTAATGTCATTTTATGTTCATGTTTTTTACTATGTCAATAAATCATACTGGGAAGGGCTCTGCTGATGCCACTGCTTAATTTATGATATAAAACACTTTTATTTGTTTCCTCAAATGTGAGTGACCATTTTATATACTTTTAATAAATGCTCACCTTTTTATATTAAATTACACTATGTGGCCCCTCTTTCCTCTTTTCAACATTTAAAACACTTTGGGATCAGTTTCCTGTGAAGTACTACTGATGACCTCCATGGTGGACACCAGGGATGAGCCGAACACCCCCCTGTTCGGTTCGCACCAGAACCTGCGAACAGACAAAATGTTCGTGTAAACTTTAGAACCCTATTAAATACAATGGACTCGAACGTTCGAAATCTAAAGTGTTAATTATAAAGGCTAATATGCAAGTTATTGTCCTAAAAAGGGTTTGGGGACCCGGGTCCTGCCCCAGGGGACATGTATCAATGCAAAAAGAAGTTTTAAAAACGGCCGTTTTTTCGGGAGCAGTGATTTTAATAATGCTTAAAATGAAAAAATAAAAGTGAAATATTCCTTTAAATTTCGTACCTGGGGGGTGTGTATGATATGCATGTGAAGTGGCGCATGTTTCCCGTGCTTAGAACTGTCCCTGCACAAAGTGTCATTTTTGAAAGAAAAAAAGTCTTTTAAAACTGACTCGCGGCTATTAATGAATTGTCGGCTCCCGGCAATACATACAAAAGTCATTGATAAAAATAAAAAAAAAGCGTGGGGGTTCCCCAGAATTCAATTACCAGGCCCTTCAGGTCTGGAATGGATATTAAGGGGAACCCCGCCGCAAATTTAAAAAAAAATTGACGTGGGGTTCCCCCAAATATCCATTCCAGGCCCTTCAGATCTGGCATGGATTTTAAGGGGAACTCCACCCCAAATTTAAAAAAAAATGGCGTGGAGTCCCCCTAAAAATCCATACCAGACCCCTTATCCGAGCACGCAACCTGGCCGGCCGCAGGGGAAAAGGGGGGGACGAGAGAGCGGCCCCCCCTCCCTCCTGAACCGTACCAAGCCACATGCCCTCAACATGGGGAGGATGTCCCCATGTTGATGGGGACAAGGGCCTCATCCCCACAACCCTTGCCCGGTGGTTGTGGGGGTCTGCGGGCAGGGGGCTTATCGGAATCTGGAAGACCCCTTTAACAAAGGGGACCCCCAGATCCCGCCCCCCCCCCTATGTGAATTGGTAAGGGGTACATTGTACCCCTACCATTTCACGAAGAAAGCGTAAAAAAATGTTTAAAAAAACACACAAACACCTTGAAAAAGTCCTTTATTTAAAAAAAAAAAAAAAAAAAAAAACAGCGGTGAAATCCAGTGTCCCGCGGCGATCCCGATGTCCAGCGCTGTCCTTCATTGGTTGTGCCTGAGCGGACCTGATGGGGAACTCCCTCTCAGTATTTTAAATGTATAGACCCGCCCCTTCTAAAGTTCCCCATCAGGTCCGCCAGCGGACCAGATGCGGAACATGAGAAGGGGCGGGTCTATACATGTATTACCAAAGTGAGAGCAGTTCCCCATCAGGTCCGCCCCCTCGGTATGTCGGACCCGCCTACGTCATTGGCTTGAGCGGGGAACTTCCTTCACTATACACAGTGAAGGAAGTTCCCCGCTCAAGCCAATGACGTAGGCGGGTCCGACATACCGAGGAGGCGGACCTGATGGGGAACTTCTCTCACTGTGGTAATACATGTATAGACCCGCCCCTTCTCATGTTCCGCATCTGGTCCGCTGGCGGACCTGATGGGGAACTTTAGAAGGGGCGGGTCTATACATTTAAAATACTGAGAGGGAGTTCCCCATCAGGTCCGCTCAGGCACAACCAATGAAGGACAGCGCTGGACATCGGGATCGCCGCGGGACACTGGATTTCACCGCTGTTTTTTTTTTTTTTTAAATAAAGGACTTTTTCAAGGTGTTTGTGTGTTTTTTTTTACAATTTTTTACACTTTCTTCGTGAAATGGTAGGGGTACAATGTACCCCTTACCAATTCACATAGGGGGGGGCGGGATCTGGGGGTCCCCTTTGTTAAAGGGGTCTTCCAGATTCCGATAAGCCCCCCGCCCGCAGACCCCCACAACCACCGGGCAAGGGTTGTGGGGATGAGGCCCTTGTCCCCATCAACATGGGGACATCCTCCCCATGTTGAGGGCATGTGGCTTGGTACGGTTCAGGAGGGAGGGGGGGCCGCTCTCTCGTCCCCCCCTTTTCCCCTGCGGCCGGCCAGGTTGCGTGCTCGGATAAGGGGTCTGGTATGGATTTTTAGGGGGACTCCACGCCATTTTTTTTTAAATTTGGGGTGGAGTTCCCCTTAAAATCCATGCCAGATCTGAAGGGCCTGGAATGGATATTTGGGGGAACCCCACGTCAATTTTTTTTTTAATTTGCGGCGGGGTTCCCCTTAATATCCATTCCAGACCTGAAGGGCCTGGTAATTGAATTCTGGGGAACCCCCACGCTTTTTTTTTATTTTTATCAATGACTTTTGTATGTATTGCCGGGAGCCGACAATTCATTAATAGCCGCGAGTCAGTTTTAAATGCATTTTTTTCTTTCAAAAATGACACTTTTTGCAGGGACAGTTCTAAGCACGGGAAACATGCGCCACTTCACATGCATATCATACACACCCCCCAGGTACGAAATTTAAAGGAATATTTCACTTTTATTGTTTCACTTTAAGCATTATTAAAATCACTGCTCCCGAAAAAATGTCCGTTTTTAAAACTTCTTTTTGCATTGATACATGTCCCCTGGGGCAGGACCCCGGTCCCCAAACACTTTTTAGGACAATAACTTGCATATAAGCCTTTATAATTAGCACTTTAGATTTCTCCCATAGATTTTTCGAATTTGCCGCGAACACCCCAATTTGTTCGCTGTTCGGCGAACGGGCGAACAAGCAATGTTCGAGTCGAACATGAGTTCGACTCGAACTCGAAGCTCATCCCTAGTGGACACTCAAAGATGCCATTGATGTGATATACCATCTCCTTGTTCCCACTGGATGCTGTGCTTGCTGTGTCTCCCTTTTGGTGTGCTACACCATCAAGCTCGTTTGACCCACTGGGCGTAAGCTCTGTCGGGTCCACCTTATCTGGTAAGCCTTAGACCTATAAGGTTGCGGACAGTCTGCAGACAACACAATACACATTCACCAGATTTATTTTGGATCTTTTGGACTTTATATTCATCATTTTGTATAGTGTATATATTACACAATATTGGTTTTATTCCCTATGTTCACTAACTTCACAGCTATCTGATCCATGATTGGATCATTCGGACTTCACAATTATCATTTAATTTAATTGTTGTTTATCTTGATTCTTTCACTTTTTCAGTTTATATTTGGCAACACATGGTATCTTTTCCATCTATATTGTACAGTATATTGGCTCTAGGCATAGTCATTGTGCTTTTAGGTATGCTAATTTCCATTCATTACTTACTACCACTGTGACATTTATTGCATTTTCACCAGTCAATGCATTTCCCATTGTGGCTTTTATTATCATATATTTCACGAGTATATTTTCAAGTTTGAGCACCGCACTTTCTTTATCTTTTCAAATAAATCATACTGGCCTATGTTTACTGAATGGTCCTAAGCATCTAATGACCCCTTGTCTTTGACCAATAATGTTTTGAGTGTTCCCTAAGCCAGGTGGCATCCTGTGTTTGTTTAGCTTGCCGCCAGGGGAAACATACTGTTAAGCCTCGTACACATGACCGGTTTTCTCGGCAAGAAACTACAAGAAAACTGTTGGGAGAGCTTTCTTGCCGAGAAAACCGTGTGTGTGTACGATGCTTTCAGGTTTCTCATCAAGAAAACTGCCCAGAATCTCGACGAGAAAAAAAAGGGATTTTTATAACAGCTTACCTGTAAAATCCTTTTCTTGGAGTACATCACGGGACACAGAGCGACATAGTCATTACTATGTGGGATTATATAGATTACCTTCAGGTGCTGGCACTGGCAACTTCCAAACAGGAAGTACCCTCCCCTATATAAGCCCCTCCCATCCGGGAGTACCTCAGTTTTGTAGCAAAGCAATACGTGTCCCCAAAAAGAGGGGTGGGAGCTCTGTGTCCCGTGATATACTCCAAGAAAAGGATTTTACAGGTAAGCTGTTATAAAAATCCCTTTTTCTTTTTCGTACATCACGGGACACAGAGCGACATAGTCATCACTATGTGGGACGTCCCAAAGCAATGCCATACATAAGCTGGGCACCATCAGACATGAGGATCTTTTGCGGCCTGCAACACACTGCGCCCAAAGGCGATATCCTCCTGACTTCTAACGTCCACCTGGTAGAACCTAGTAAACGTGTGTACTGAAGACCATGTTGCGGCCTTACAGATTTGAGCCAGGGAGGCCTGGTGATGCACTGCCCATGAAGTTCCAACTGCTCTCGTGGAGTGCGCCCTAACTTTGAACGGAGGCGGTCTCTTTTTCAAGCCATAGGCTTGCATTATGACCTGTCGAATCCACTTGGCTAAAGTAGATTTTGACGCTGCCTGACCCTTTCTGGGGCCTTCCGGCAGAATAAATAAAGTATCCGTTCTACGAATCTGAGCAGTGGCTTTTAGATAAGCTTTAACTGCTCTTACTACATCCAAAGAATGTAATAACTTTTCCTCTACCGAACTAGGTTTGGGGTAAAAGGAAGGAAGAACCACATCTTGGTTCAAATGAAACCTCGATACCACCTTAGGAAGAAAGGCTGGATGAGGACGTAACACTACTCTGTCCTTATAAATGACTAGATATGGCTCTTTACAGGACATGGCGGCTAATTCCGACACTCTTCTAGCCGAACATATGGCTACTAAAAATATCAATTTCCTGGTGAGTAGAACCAAGGAAATGTGTCGCAAAGGTTCAAATGGCTGCTTTTGCAGAACCGATAGAACCAAATTTAGATCCCATGGGCATATGGGGGCTTTAACCGGTGGAATAACACGAGTCACCCCTTGTACAAAGGATTTGACAAGTGAATGCATAGCCAGGGGCCTTTGAAATAGTATTGACAAGGCCGAAACCTGACCCTTGATAGTACTTAAGGCAAACTTCCTGTCTACAGCCCACTGCAGGAAGTCCAGAATTCTGCCTATAACATACTTACGTGGATGCCATTTCCTGGCCTCACACCAAGTGATGTACGCCTTCCAGACTCTATAGTAAATCTGCCTGGATACAGGCTTCCTGGCATTGATTATAGTCGATACCACAGAGTTAGAGAGACCTCTCTTTTTTAGGATGTGGGATTCAATAGCCAGGCCGTTAAACCTAGAGTTAGTAAGGAAGGGTGGTATATCGGTCCTTGCGAAAGCAGGTCCGAACGACGTGGAAGGGTCCAAGGACTCCCCACAGACATTTTTACAATCTCTGCGTACCAGGCCCTTCGGGGCCACGCTGAAGCCACCAGGATCACCGGCCTCTTTTCCAACCTGACTCTGCGAAGGAGTCGAGGCAACAATTGTAGCGGAGGGAAAGCATATATCAGTTTGAACTGATCCCAAGGGAACACCAGAGCATCCGAGCCGCAAGCGAGGGGATCCCTTGTCTGGGAGACAAATCTGTCCACCTTTGCGTTGAATCTGGCTGCTAGCAGATCTACATCCGGTGTTCCCCACCGCTGACATATTGCTCGGAAGACCTGGGGATGAAGGGACCATTCCCCTGGGCATAACTGTTGGCGACTCAGAAAGTCCGCCTTCCAATTCTCCACCCCTGGAATGAAGACAGCTGATATGCATGGGACATGCTCTTCTGCCCATTCCAGGATGTGACTTACTCCCCTCTGGGCTGCACGACTCCTGGTGCCCCCTTGATGATTGATGTATGGAGTTTGGATGTCCATGCTACTAGGGCATACCGGGCTGCTCGTATCTCTAAGAGATTGATGGGCAGGGTCTTTTCTGTATCTGACCATCTGCCCTGGAGAGACCATTGCTCCAGTACTGCCCCCCAGCCTATAAGGCTGGCATCTGTAGTGACCACCTTCCAGGAAATCGGACTGAAGGATTTTCCCTTCTGGAGATTCTGGGGGATCAACCACCAGCAGAGACTCTTCCGAACGGAAGGGGATAAGGACATCGGGAAGTCTAGAGCCTGAACCTTTCTGTTCCTGGCTGACAGTATGGCCCTCTGCAAATTCCTTGAGTGGAATTGGGCATATGGCACAGCTTTGAATGATGCTACCATCTTTCTTAGCAACCTCATGCACAGGCGTATGGACGGCTGTCTTTTTGCACAAAGTAGGCGGACCAAGTCCCTCAAAGAGGATACTTTGTCTTGAGGTAGGAAAATCTTCCTCTGGTCTGAATCCAGCCGTAGCCCTAAGTACACCAGACTTTTGACTGGCTGTAGGGCTGACTTGTCCAGGTTGATGATCCAACCGTGAGATTCTAGATACCTGATCGTATCGAGAATTACCACTTCTAGTTTGGCAACTGAGTGGTCCATCAACAACAGGTCATCTAGGTATGCTATTATCGTTACACCTCGTGTTCTTAGATCGGCCACCAGTGGGGCCAGAATTTTTGTGAACACCCGTGGTGCTGTGGCCAGACCGAAGGGTAAGGCTCTGAACTGAAAATGGCGCCCTTCTACCGCAAAGCGTAGAAATCTTTGATGACCTGGAAAGATGGGAACATGCAAGTAAGCATCTTTGATGTCGATCGAGGCTAACCATTCTTCCCCTTGTAGGGCAGCGGCTACCGACCGGATCGACTCCATCCGAAAGGATTGGATGTTCAGGAATTTGTTTAGACCCTTTAGATCCAATATGGGTCTTATGTCCCCGTTTGGTTTCGGGACCGTGAAAAGGTTTGAGTAGAAACCCAACCCCCACTCTTCCATAGGGACCTCCATAATTACTCCTTGGAGTAATAGTTGTTCTAATGCCAACAGGAGAGACCTCCTTTTTAGAGGGTCTTTTGGCATGCCTGACCACATAAAATGGGAAGGAGGAGATTCTTTTAACTGCAACTTGTATCCCAGAGTTACAGTGGAGAGCACCCATCTGTCTCTGATCGTCTCCCGCCAGGTCTCTGCGAACAACCGAAGTCTTCCCCCCACCCGTTTGAGTGGGGGCAGCCCTTCATAGGCTTGACTTGGAGGCTGGTTTAGTACCTCTTCGGATCCAGGGTCTTTTGTTACCCTGTGATTGTCCCTGATCTTTACCTCCGGAGTTTGACCGAGGAGGCCGTCGGAACTGCTTAGCAGCAGATGTCCCAGGGATTGGAGAGGTAGGCCTCTTAAAAGATGGACCTCTAGACCTCTTTTTAACCGGTAAGAGAGTACTTTTACCACTGGAAATCTTCTGGATATACTTATCCAGGTCTTCGCCAAATAGGCGTTCACCATGAAATGGGAAGCTAACTAGGAGCTTCTTACAGGGAGCTTCAGCAGACCAGTTCTTAAGCCACAGAAGTCTACGCATATGTACCAAAGACAGCCTGATGGATAGAATCCTTAAGGGCGTCAACCGCAAAGCATAATGCTCTAGGCAGATCAGCCAGAGCCTGGGCTTGCTGGTCTGGCAAATCCCTTAAGATCAGTTTCATCTGATCCTTCAAAGCTTGGCAAACCCCAATGGCTGCCACTGCTGGCTGTGTAACCGCCCCTGCTGTGGAAAAAGCAGATCTTAACAAGGACTCCATTTTTTTATCTATTGGATCCTTGAACATTTGAACATTATCTACTGGACATGTCAGTGATTTGTTCACAGAAGAGATGGCTGCGTCCACCGTAGGAACACTCCATCTTTGGGTGAACTTATCCTCCATGGGATAGATCACCTGAAATCTCTTAGGTGGAACAAATAGTTTATCAGGATGTTCCCAGTCCTGGTATATAAGTCCTTCCAGTAACGGATGAACTGGAAAGGAACAATTAATCTGGGGAGCTTTTAGCAATCCCAATGAGGAGACAGAAGTAGTTGATGGTTCAACAAGAGGCATTTTAAATGCTGATCGAACCATGTCAGTTAGGGTCTGAACCCATAATCTTTCAGCTTGTGATGCTGAGAATGGTTTTTCCACTGTCGATTCCTCAAAGACAGAGTCAACCTCATCCTGATCCCCTTCAGGTAGGTCAATCCCTTCTTGGGACTGTTGCTCTGCCAACAGGTACTCTGACTGAGGTGACGGAGATCTGGCGCGCTTTCTTTCCCGTAGGGAAGAAGCGATCAACGCTGCCAATCTTTCCTCCAATCCTCCCAGAGTTGAGGCAAAAACCTCCTCTGTTATATACACAGGAGCAGGTGGACTGAGGACAGACACAACACCTGGCACTCCTGGGGGTTCTCTATTGGTGCTAACCTCTGATTTCTCAGGGGAGGTAGGTGCAGATGCCTGCTCCAGATCCTCAGAGCCCGATGGAGACCCCTTACACTTCCTGAGAGGTAAGTCCCGGAGTTTTTTAGGCGGCATATTCCTTAGTCCAAAGCTGAGGTATTCCAGCCGCAGTACACCCTTTACTGAAATAGTCTAATGCAATTTGCTGCTATGTGTATCAGTGGGTGTCTACCAATGTGCCTTTCTAGGGGGATGCCTGTATCAACCGCCTGCTGTAAACCTGCTATGACATGTTACCAGCCCCCTCTTTTGCTCTGTTCTCCACAGCTAGTGCATCGGACTGAGTCCTTTTACCTTGCTGGGACGCTCGCACATGCGCAGAAGCGCCCGGCGCACAGAGCGCGTCATCCGCCCGGCTCCGCCCCTTTTTGCGGCCTGTCTTTATAAAAGAAAGCGTGTGCACGCGTGCGCGTGCACGTGTGCGCTATTGGCGCTATCCAGGGAGAGGAGCCAGGGTCCCTGTTTCCACCAGGACCCGGGGATGGAAGAGACTTTCTAGGCAACATGACAGAAGGATGCAGCTTCCCTTACAGAGAGCTTACCATCTGCCTGGACTTTTACCATGGAAGGAATAGTCCCAGAAAAAAAGACGTTCCACAGCGGCCTCTAGTGGACAAACACAGGTACCGCACCTTGTCTTTTTTTTTTTTAAACTTCCTCTATGAAAAAACATTTCTAGGATTTAGCAGTTTTTTAGGCATATACAGCTATTAGCGGGAATACCGTTAGGTAACAGGCAGAAAGACATATCAGGATTGAGGGCCCCTCAATAGAACCAAGTTCCTGAGGGGCCCCCACTTACCTTTTCCCCGCCGCAGGACTCTGTTTGGTCCACAGGAGCCCAAACTTCACCTCTCACGGCAGGCATTGTACGTAGACCTTCAGGGACCGGGTTCCCAAGGATTCCACTCCCCTGGACCTGTATAGCACCCTGCACAGAAAACATCTTGGTCGTGGGTATGACCAGAGCTCTGGATCCCAGGGTCCAGCCCTCCTAAGAGAGGCATTACAGGCAAAACCTTGCTCTTCTCTGCAAGGCCCGGGTACCGACCATTTAGCTATGAAGCTTTTTTGGTCGGATCCGGAATAGCTTACTGAGGCCCAAAAGAACCTGTACGCAAGCCCAGTGAAAAAAACATGTTACTTCTTGGCCAACACCTTAGACACTGGCAAAAAACTGAGGTGCTCCCGGATGGGAGGGGCTTATATAGGGGAGGGTACTTCCTGTTTGGAAGTTGCCAGTGCCAGCACCTGAAGGTAATCTATATAATCCCACATAGTAATGACTATGTCGCTCTGTGTCCCGTGATGTACGAAAAAGAAAGAAGATCTGCTTTCTTTTTTCTCGTCGGGAGTCTCATTTTTCTTGTTGTGATTCTTGTCAGACTGTATTTGGACGAGAAAACCGTTCATGTGTATGCTTTTCCGAGTCTTCAAAAGCCGCGCATGGTCAGAATCAAGTATGAGACGGGAGCACCTTCTTGTAAAACTTGCATTCGTAATGGAGATAGCACATTCGTCACGCTGTAATGAACTGAAAGCATGAAGACTGAAAAGCGCGAATCGTCTCTCACTAAACTTTTACTAAACTTTTACTAACACGCAGTAACACGAGATTAGCAAAAGCAGCCCAAGGGGTGGCGCCATGAGAATGGAACTTCCCCTTTATACTGCCGTTGTACGTGTTGTACGTCACCGTGCTTTAGACCTACGAGATTTTGGATTGACAGTGTGTAAGGAAAGCTTGACAAGAATCTCGTCAAGCTTGACAAGAAACCCGTTGAGAAAAACAACGTTTTTTTTGCGACGAGATTCTCGGGCCGTGTGTACTAGGCTTGATTTCATTTAATTGTAAACTGTATTTCACTCTTCAATAAAAACTTATTGAACAAAAAATCTCTGGGATAGTCAAGTAAATAGTTACATGCTGAAAAAGGCAAAACAAACTGTATTGAATGGAATGTACAATTTGATCATCAGAAAGTATCCAATCCAGAGACAGCTAGGCAACTACCATATTCAGAAATAAGTCATCTTTGACCTCTGTATTTCTCTCAATACCGTTTTTATTCATAAAGGATAAAGGTAATGGATAACTGCAAAACAAATGGATGCAACATTGTATTCTATAGGCTGGAATTTTCAGTAATCTTTTGGGGGGTCTTATACATTTGTAGCACCCTGATGTTTAGGCAGGGTGGTTACTAAATTTATCTGCCAAGTGATATTTGCCTTGGCCAATTGATAGGAGGTCAATTGATTTCACCCTAATTCTGGAATTGCTGCACTTCTCTCTTCTGTCACTAGATGGCCAGGTATCTGGTGGCATTAGATAAGACAAAGGCATTGAAAGAACAGATTAAGAATAAATGGGGCATCTCAGCCAATGGGCAGGGATTTTCTTGGGTCCCTTGGCCTGCTGGGAGAGCCTATTTATTTGGGAGGAGTCAGCTGATTGGCGTTCTGTGCCACCTGGACAGCCGTCTGGGTGGAGGTGTGTTGTAATGCCCCCGGGCTGCTAGGCCATAAGCCTTTGGCCTATCCTGGGGACATCTGGCTGCTAGGCTGTCTGAGGGCCTATCCAGAAGCAAGAGAGCAGCGAAGGGTTGGGACTGCGGCTTGCAGTCCAACCAGAAGTAACGGTTCCACCGCACAGGGAACCAGTCATGGTTGGAGGTAGAGGGGAAGCTGTTGCCACTAAGGGACCATCCACCTCGCCCCAGGAGACCACTGTGAGTAAGCTGAGGCCAGTACCAGAGCAGACTTCTCGCCAGCTGGGGACGGTGAAGAAGTGGGAAAACTTCAGCAAGTGCCAAGTCAGGGACCCAGCGGGACAGCAGAGGTGACGCTTGTGGAGTGCCAAGCCAGGGACCTAACGTGTCAGCAAGGGTGAAGCTTGAGGATTATCTGTGAATGCCAAGCCAGGGACCCAGCTGTGAAGCAGGGGTAATGCTTGAGGAAGATACTGAGTGCTAAATTGGAGGAGCTCAGGTGATCCAGTGGCAGTGGATCAGTAAGTCTAGTGAAATACTGAGGGCACAGTGGAAGTGAAGTTCTACAATAAGATATTGTAGTAGAAGTGAAAGAGTTCATTGCAACCTTTGTTAGAAACTGTTACAAGACTGTTGCCATAGGAGACATCGTTCCTACTCATGCAGATGTGGTGTCTGGCTAGATACTTTTCCCTGCATGGCTTTCTACCTATAGAAGTCTCGGAGTCTGCCAATTAATATTGCATCAATTTAAGGGTGTTTAGGCCCCAACCCTCTTTCCCACAGTTCTGTTTAAGACACAATAAATCTCTTTGCATTCAAGAAGTGTCTGGCATCCATCAATCTACTTTGCATTACACGCACCATGACTTGTAACCCACTCTATACAGAAGGATATCAGCTGTCCCTAACCCTGGAGCTTACCATTAGGCCTCAAGGGGTCCCAGACCTTGCTACACATTAAATAGGACCTGTACTCTGGAAGCTGTGCCCAGACTAGGCAAGCACAGTTCAAAGGACTATTAAGCAGCATTGTCTGTAGTTTTGTCAGAGATTGGCATCATTGCCAATGCAGGGAAACAAACTACCTTACCCAGGGACACCTGAGAGCAGGAGGAGAGGATAAGGCTGGGGGGGTATAAAAGGAGTAGTTCTGAAAGCGAGAGGTGGGTTGGAGAGAGCGCAAACCAGAGAGCTGCTGCAGAGGCAGAGGTGCTGTCTTGTGTCTTGCTGGGAAAGGAAAGAGACAGTTGGTCAGGTGTATGTTGAGCACTGTTGTATCCTGAACCAAACAGCTGGACTCAGTTATACTCTCTCGCATTATCGGCTCTTCCGGTACCTGTCCTGGATCAAGTCCATCCAGTCCAGTCTGTGACCTAAGTCTCCGCTGTTCAGGCCTGCTGGAGGAGCCACTGAGGTGAACTGTCACCAAGATATTTATCATTCTTCTGGCCAAGCATTTAAAGGCCAACAAGAAAGGAAGGCCCTCCAACACTTTGGTCAATCGCTGCATGAGGATTGCAGAGAGAGATAGCAGAGAGAGAGAGTCACAGACCCACAGTTAGACTGAACCAGTGGCAGTGTTATTAGTACTCATTTCAAGAAGCCTGCAGGGTTAAATTACCACACAACTTTGTTCTAACAGTTTGTTGCTGCTGCTGAATTATGCCCAACATGGCCAATCTACCTGTTCTTTTCAACTGTATCTAAGGATCTGAACAATATAAAGAGTGTAACTCCTGCCCTACCTGTCCGTGTTAGGTTCAAATTATTAAACACCTGTTCGTGTCATTCCAAAAATTATATACAGTATGTATAGCTGCTGCTAGCATCATTATGTGTTCCCACATATGACTCAAATCAAAAGGTGTGCGTTGGATGCTGTGCTGCTAAACTCCAAAACTAAAGTGCATGTGTATATATAAATAAATCATCAAAAACATACTGTATGTGTCCGTGTGTCATTATTGTCTATCGTTCATAAACATAAAAGTAAAAATTTAAAATTAACTTCTATAATGTTAAATCACATAAAAAAATTCCAATATACAAAGAATCCAAAGTGCTGAGTCCTTGCAATTCAAAATGTGTGTTTATCCAACTCTTTACTAATGATGTAGATCTTGATCCACAAAGTAGCCAACACCCAATATTACAGATACTCGATGTGTCACCTCTAGCCTGTATATGATAATCCTCCCAGATTGAGATAGTGGTCACCTCTTCTTCCTCCTCCATACCTCAAGGGGCTCTCCAATTGAGCTTCCTAAAGGTCCCAGTAATAGGTGGTATGCGGTGCCTTTAAGGTCCTATTTTATTTATGCTGCCCTAATGCTTTGCCCCTATAGGGGATAATACCAGGAAGCCTCTTATGGTGCAGTATGTTGGTAATGATGAAGGCATGTGACCGTGATGTAATGCATAGGGCAAGAGAGGAGGAAGACGTGGACCAGAAGTGACCTCATGCGAAAGTATATTTGTATTTGAAGCGCTTTTAAAGATGTAAGTGCATTTTGGTTTTAATAAAACTGTTTACATTACCAACATACTGCACCATAAGAGGCTTTCTGGTGTCTTTCCCTATATGGGCAAGGCATTATGGCATCATGAATGCATGCCAACATCTTCTATGGTCCCAACTTAGCCAGCAGAAGATTTATATTAAAGCGGAGTTCCACCCACATTTTGTACTCCTTTCCATGCAGTACTAATGTGCATCCTTAAAATTAATTGGCAATTTTTTTTTCTGTTCACTTACCTGATTTATGCCTATATCTAATTTCACTTCCACCTTTAGCCCCCGCAGTGCTGTACGTCATTACCGGTATTGCATTGGCTCCTGGGAGATCTTGGTCAGCTTGGCATGGCACTGCCCCCGTAACATTTAACATTGGCATCTATGGAAGTTTTTAGTCGGCTTGGCATGGCACGACTCCAGTATCATTTAACATTGGCGTCTATAGAAAATCATGCCAAGCTGACCAAGATTGCACTGCACTAAACATGCACGAGATCGTCAGGTGCATGCTGGGTAGCCAGCGTGCACGAAATCCAGGAAGAAGGACACTGTGGCTTCAGATGCCCACACTGGAGATGTCCGCTCTGTGCAGGAACTTCACAAAGTAAGAAAACGATACTGCACAGAGAACTGGGCATAGTTTACAGCATACCTTTGTTACATTGCACGAGGCATGAGTATTCTAGGGGTATTTTTATCTTAAAAGTCATATTTCGGCTGGAACTGCGCTTTAAGGACTATAGCCAGATAACTTCACCCTGAGTGCAGACAAAATTTCTAACCTCAGGCCTAAACCTAGTCCCCTTGACAGGGGAGCTCTCAAGTGAACTAGTCTGATCCCCCTTTGATACTTATTGTGGTCACTTGTGTCAGTTCATCTCATGAGGAGAGCTGGAGTTTATGCTGTTGAAGTCACAGATTATGCTAGAGTTTAGAAGCATTGAAAGGGATCATGCAAATCTGATTGTGTACCTATTATTATGTTCTATGTTGGTTGACTTTAAATTGCTAATACATTCTGATATTTTCCTTTTTATACAGAGTATTAATTGCCTCCTTGGCTTATACCGCAAAGTAACCTTAAAAGACGAAAGAAAAACAACTATGGTGGAAATTCCTGAGTACAGAAGGATGGTATAAATTAAAAAGCCTGGAAAAGAAAGGAAAGCATTTGGGAGATCGCCGCCAACCAGAAAGGAGTTGTTACTGAGAGTGAGGAGAGTTGTTTACGGTTTTACTGCTGAGAGAAGCTGGTGGGTTTTCACTATCTGGAGAGCAGCTAGTTCCCACTGCAGACCACTGGACTGACCATGTCAGGGTTTATTGCACTATACTGTTACTCCTGGTATAACCCAAAGCTGTCCAACTTCCACTGAGAAATCTGCATGTGTATCACAGCATAGAGATCTGATCTGCTTACTATTTTATGGCCTGCTCCAGGAACGCTGAATGTCTGCTACTACCACAGTCTGGACAACCTTTTCCAGGATTGCTGAAGGACGCCACCATCGGCACATGAAGAGGGGCCCCTCCAACTACACAGCTTGCTGTCAAGGAATAGCAGAGGGAGAGTGGTGAGTGGGTCTTTGACCCACAGATATTCTGGTTGGTGACATTGAATATATCCTTTTTGAGAAATTTGCGCTTCACTTGTATTCCTCATATTTACACTCAATTACCCTAAAGCATTGCTTGTTCTGTTTTAACAGGCCTAAAATGCCAAGCTTACTTGCAACCTAGCCTTTGTTCATAGTGTCTTAAGGCTCCTATTACTCTCCAGCCCATCTCGCCCCAACACCTTAAAGGGCCCCAACATAGCCTGGAGAAAAGTAACTTCGAGAAGGCTACATGGTTTATCTGTTGTGGGCGTATAGCGTAATAATCTGTATACCTAACCACAGTCCTAGGCTTAGCCTTCTCATTGCAAGAGCTCCCAAGTGTCTTAGTCTACAGCCAAACTGATAACGATCTGTGTCACTTGCTGTTACTCCTTTGGTGAGGAGGGTTATAGTTTATGCTGGTTTGGGTTACAGTTCATGCTGGGACTTAAAAGAAACCCTGAGTGCATTTTTTATGATATAATAATAGAAATGATTATGTTTTACCTTGATTGACCTTAAATACACTCTACTATTTACTACAGATTCTTCCCTAAGGTAAGATAAGAGCAGAGGACTGATTCAACCAGTGGCACCCTCAGGTGTGGCACTACATTAGCATTTCTAGATGTTCCCTATAAAATAGCAAATACTCACCTCGAGTTAAGGTCGACTTCAAGACATTTTGGACCCCTTTTTATATTTATCAACGTTCCAAACCACTAGACTTTTTTTTATATAAAACACAAAGGCAGCCACACTGAATATCACTAGCTCCTGGTCTGTTTTTTTTGGAACACATTTTCATCTCCATGTTATGAAGTTGCAAGTCTCATAAACACGAACCAATTCTCCTTGCCTCAGCAGGTGAAAATATTAGAGAGCACTGGTCTACTTGGCAACCTAAAATGACCCTACTTGGAGAATCAAAAACACAAATTCCATACAAGAACTCTGTCATCCATGGGGCCTATTATGTTAGCTGTGCACTAGGTAGCTCAGCAATGTCTGCAATGTGGGAACGAGTCACAGCAATATTATAATATGCCGGTACAATGTTACCATATTTATTCCTTTTGGAGTTATTAGAGCAGAAAAGGATTTCAATTTATTTCTTTGTACAATGATCTTATTTGTCTGCCTATGTACGCTTCCTTGTTTATTTAATGTACGGGAAGAAAAAATCCAATTTTTCTCCGAGCCGTGTTCACTCAGTGAATCCTGTCAGTGAGAAACACCAAATTTATGTAAATTATAGATAATAAAAATATTAAAATTGAACATAGGCTTTGTTTGGGGGAGCTGCATAGATGGTGTGCTTCCCGAGGCAGTTTTTGCAAATGGTGGCACACTTGCTCCCTCTTGTCAATAGAATATTAACATGTGATTATGGGCAAACAATAAAAAGATATATGTAACACAGTCCCCAAAGTTATTTAACAGTCCTCTATTGGCCCAAAGTAGCATAGCAATGTGCCAAACGTGCCTAGTGATCCTGCCAGAAAAACTGATGTTCCTCTACTTTTGTTTACAGAGTATCAATGCTGTAACACGGGTTCAGTTAAAGCAGGATTGTCACCTTGGATATGCTGAACCTGATTAGACATGGTGCTGTGATAGAGGACCTGACTATCAACATTGTCACTGCTTATTTAAAGGCCTCCAGCTTGTTTGATAGCAGGTGGCCACACCTATACCCCACCTCCAGACCACTCAAACTCAACTCTTGTAGTTTCGGTAGTATCTTGAACTCCCAAGGGAATAAGTCTGAAAAAGAGAAACAGTCGAAAATTATGGTGCTGAGATCTCGTTTTTGAAGTATCCAAGGGTTTGGCTTAACCCATCCTGCTCTAGCAATAACTAAAAAGTCACTTTTGAATAAACTGACCATTTTATACATTCAGGGAATTGATTAGTTAATTTACTCAAACTTTGGTAATAGTATAGCCTCTCCAATTTCAAAGATGAACTGGTAGAGTCCAATAGATCCTTATACTACATCCTTTTACCCTGATGAATATCTGCCCTCACAAAGCAAACCACAGAGGCAGATTTGGTGTGAAGAAAATTACTTAAGGTTCTCCTTGATTCGTTTTTTTGTATCCCAACTGTGTACATTGACCCTTTTATTTGTCCTGGTGATTTGTCCGGCGAAAATGGAAAACGGGGGGAAATCAAAAATTTTACAATGGTCATCAGAATAAGGTGAGTGAAAAGTTTCCAATAGACAACTATCTTAAAGGAGATTTCATCTCACTTTAGGGAGATTTACGCTTCCTTCCAGGGCAGGAAGTGAAGGGAAATTTCCCCAATTGGACACAGAAGACTAAACAAAACTGACTTGTACTATATCCACAACTAAATAAGAAGTGATGATTCGAGATACACTTTAAGGATACATTCACACCACATGTAGTGGGGACTGCATTGGGTGGCTGTTCCAGTGCAGTACCACCACATGACAAGGCTAAATGCCTTGTCTCCCTATCTGCCTGGTTTACATCCCTGTGCTTCAGTGGTGTGCTGTAAAAAAATTAAATAAAAATACTGCATGTAGTACTTTTTTTTAGTGCAGTACAGTATGAGGCAATCCACTGCCTCGCACCGCATGGCCGGCAATTGAACTTTATAAGATGTTTGTGTAACATCTCAATAAGGTCCATTTAAAAAAAAAATTAACAGTGCGATGTGCCAAGATCGGTGCATCAGCACTGCACTGATTGGCCTGGCAGGATGCTGTATACATTTCCTAAAAGACACTCATGACCTGTTGACCACAGTTTCAGTTTTGCAGACGGCTGTTCAGAGTCCCTTGTTGTGTATGCCTGGCACAAAATTATTTAGCAGTGTCAATCAAAGATTAATCAGAAGTGTCAATGCCTTTCTGATTGTTCTTGTTTTCCTTCTTCTTTTAATTTTGCGCTAATTGTTTAGACTCGAGGAAGCACAGAGAATCAATAGAAGGTTGTTACCAGTGTACAACTTAATTAAATTGATCCTCACGACCCAAGGCAAAACTGAAGGCTTTAATATTAATTAAGCAATATTTCCTTGCCCAGAGGTCACTGCGGAGACAGTTAGTGAGTAGTTAGAAGATAAGGAGACTACTTATTATCATTATCATCACTCAGTAGAGGACAGGATCCCAGAAAGGGCATAAAAACATAAATATGGCAATAAATAAACGTGCAAAAGGTAATGGCAAACAAGTGGGATGCTTAGGGGTTGCTTAAAGGCAAACTGTGCTTTGACCTTTTAGGGCAAAGCAGCAGGTTCTCTTACATGCAGACCTCCCCAGCAGCACATACTTACCTTTCTTTCACTGCTCTTCCTGCTTTATTCAGCTGTTGGCAGTGGCAGAGGAGTCCTATTTAAGTTATGAACCACGGTGGTAGCTCAAAGGCATAGTCCACATTTTGGGGAAAAAAAATACAAAATCTCTCTACATTAATAAAAATAAACATGCATTGAATAAACGTTTGCATTGTAGCCTGCAGAGCATTGCAATCACAGTCAGGCATCACAGCTGCAATACACACACTCCTGCAGACACTTTCCCCAGTCCTAAGTCTGTACAGGGGTACGGATCTAGTGTTCATGGAGTTGAAGGTAATAAACAGTGAACTACAAGGGTGGTGATGTCACTGCACTTGTGCTCCATTGAGATCTATGAGTCCCACTACCACATTGGCAGATGAGACTTGAAGCCTTCCCCTTCGCAGATCTCTGTAAATGGATGATTCGGCTGTAAAAGTGCAGATGCTCCAAATTCAAAGAAAAACAGGAGGATGCAGAGAGAATCACCTAGCTATTCAGGTAGATTGGAGGATTGGGTCAGTTTGAGGGCAAGGGGTAGTTTTTGGGGTTGTATTTTATTGCAAGGGGGTTGGGGAATGTGACTGTGTTTCTTGTTACACCCCAAATAAGAGTGTAACAAGAAACAATGGGGTTGATTTACTAAAACTAGAGAGTGCAAAATCTGGTGCAGCTCTGCATGGTAGCCAATCAGCTTCTAACTTCAGCTTGTTCAATTAAGCTTTAAAAATAAAACCTGGAAGCTAATTGGGATCTATGCCAGTGTTTCTCAACTCCAGTCCTCAAGGCGCCCCAACAGGTCATGTTTTCAGGATTTCCCTCAGACGATACGGCTGTGTTAATTACTAATGCTGTGAAACCGATCAAATCACCTGTGCAAAATAATGGAAAGCCTGAAAACATGACCTGTTAGGGCGCCTTAAGGACTGGAGTTGAGAAACACTGTTCTATGCAGAGCTGCACCCGATTTTACACGCTCCAGTTTTAGTAAATGAACCTTATTGTGACAAAGGTGAATGGTGAACTAACCCTTTAAACAGGGCTATGGACTCCCTGTGTGATTGGCCCAGCACTGTCACATGGAATAAGTCACATGCTTAAAATGTCAAAATGTGATCCAACCTACAAGATATCATGTAAAATGAATCTATTGCTTATGAGTGGTACTGTTTTTTGTTTAATTAATTATTTTTTACCCAGTTCATTCTCTTTTGCTGTCAAGTTCCAGATTTCGACCAAAGTTTCCGTTACTTTTATTGTCTCATAAGATAATTCCAAACTCCTAAGACAAACCACTGATACTTTTTTAATCCACTATTAGCATAGTAAAGGGCAACTATAAATTCATTCAAGGGAACTATACATTTTTAATAAGGTTATTTGCAAATCATTGCCTTGTATACTCATATTACCTGCTCAGAATTGCAAAGACAGATGGATTTTCTTGGTGTCTGGGTCCCATAAATTTTTCTTTTAAAGGTTAAGTGCAGTTATCATAAATTATCTGGATGATTTAGATACACGCCTGCAGAAAAGTCGCATCTAGCGCTGTAGGACATTAAAACACTAAAAGTAACAATGCAAGCTTTTAGAAAACAGCTGGTAAACAGGGATTTGCATAAAACAATTTGTGTCTTTTTATTACTGCTGATAATGGCACCTGATTACACTCAGTTATGTCATTTCAAATTACTACTCCTCTCATATTCAATTTTTAGGCACCCGACTTGTAATTCACTAGCATAATGCTCGAATGATAATGCTCCATAGAAAAACGCAATAGCTATCCTGGATGCAACTTTTCCATTTTATTTAAAAAATAACCTCCAGTCAGAAAGCTTGCTTTTAAAGAGACCCTATCGCAGACCATTCATTATAACATAAACCTTCCCATAAGATTATAGATGTTTAACATATTTTATGAATGTTATTTCCTAGTGAAATCCTCCCTTGTGTAGACATCCAAAAGCTCTGAAACTGCTGCTGGACATCGTTCTCTTGGTTGTGATGTCAGCAGCCCAACAGATTCAGAGCTGTCATTCAAATAACACTCTATATGGTATTAACCTTACCTTCATTCTTCCCCTGCAGTTACATAAAAGGTTATGTAGAGAGGTACTTTTATTCCTTACTCTGATGATTTGTGTATGTAGCAGTACCCCCATAGGGGTTGCAGGGGACTCCCACACAGCAAGGCAAGTATCATTTTTAGCTTTCACACAGACACAAGGAACAGTCTTTGAGCTTTGGTTTGATGTTTTATTAGGGGTAATAACTTGGGTAGGGAATATGAATTATGGGATGCCCAACTTGATAGCAACAAAACCAGGGACAACTTCCTCCTCATGTACAACTCCAATTGATTCTTATCTTGGCAGCTAACAGTCTCTGTTAGAAAAGCAAAAGCCCCTTAAGGACTAGGAACCCTCAGTCCCTTTAGAAAGTAGCACAAAGTGTTGTGAACTGCATCCTGGAGTACCTCCAACTCCCTGTAGACACTGGCCCCACCTCTACTACCTGCAGGAAATGCCAGCCCACCTGGCTGCTTCTTCACCAGTCTACCTGACTGACTCTTCATCAGTCTACCCGACTGACTCTTCACCAGTCTACCCGACTGACTCTTCACCAGTCTACCCGACTGACTCTTCACCAGTCTACCCGACTGGCTCTTCACCAGTCCACCCGAATGACTCTTCAACAGTCTACTGACTGACTTTTGGGATCTCTCAAGACAAGGTTAAAGAAAATGTAAGCACACCTCTATCCTCCAGAGAGACCTGCTGCATGTGGCAGACTCTCCCCTTGTAAGCCCCTGACCGTGCTGTAGAACTCAGTGTCCTCCTTGCTCCCGCTGCCTCTCAGGGAAGACTCCTTCTAAGCTGCTTCTGTTGTCAGGATCCTCCCAGGCCAACCCCCGAGCAGCGACCCCGAGGCAGAGTATTCCCTCCCCTCAGACTAGGAGGTTCTCATCAAGGGTCACTGACAGTCCCCTCAGCACTCCATATCCATCTTCCACCCAACTCTCCTGCCAGCATGACTCACTCAAGTATGCAGAACAACCCTCCTAGCCGCCACCCTCCAGTTTCCAGCACATTCTCCAACTTTCCAGAACCAGGGGGAGGCACCAGAGAGTTGTCTATATGAGTCATCCAGCCTGACCTAAAGAAAACCCATGACCCAATTAAGACCCACAGGTTTAAGCATGAGTAAAAAACATACATTTTCCTGCACTCACACTAGTAGCACACTAAAGGGTGTATATTTATGTAATAAATTATTCATGAATAATATATACATTCATGTTAGTATGTTTTTCCAATCTTTCTTCTCTGCATGTACTTCTTTTACCCCCTGATGAAGATTATATATTAATCGAAACGTGTTGGGGGACGGTGGCAAAAGCCCTGATAGAGCCAGTGTTTCTGCACCCCGGAAACTCATTGGATACTTTTGGATTGTCCTCTTGACTTTTATTGGAATAAAGTTATATCTGGACCTTTTAGTAGTGGTGTTTTTCAATTTTAATTTTTGTTATATTACACTACAAGCCAAAGAAACTGTGGAGATCCTCTGGGTTGTAGAAGGCGCCTGTCTATGAACCATTTTATTTACATCAATACTTTCATATAGCAATTCCAATAACATAACCTTGTGGGTTCAGAACTATTTTTTTTCACTTTCTTCAACTTTCCAGCCTTCAACACAGAGGAGACTGTAATTGAAATAAAGTCATATCTGGACCTTTTAGCAGTGGTGTGACACTTCAATTTACATTTTGATGGCTGGATGCCATTCTGAAGGAGTGGGTGCTCATAGGCATGCTGTACTTCTATCCTGGCCACCCTAGGTAGCACCTACATGTGATACTGAGCTGTCTTGTGCAAAAGAACTGACGTCCAGTGAATGAAAGGGGCAGCCCAGGGGCAGTCATGCTGAGGCTCACAATGTGCAGTAAAATCAGAGTAAGCAATATCAGTACAGGAGAGGAGCCTATGCAACTGTGCAAGACTGGAAGAAAGGATGGAGCTCAGCTTTCAATGATTTTCATCAGATCATCAGATCATTTGTAAGACTGTAACTGTCCCTTTTCACTCTTTTTAATTGCTCAGCCAAGACCATGCAAAATGTTATGCATCGCATAAAATAAAATGAACTCTGCCACTCGCCATAAATTGCAGACAGAATAGGACCAAGGGCGAATTTAATTACCGTAAATCTTTCCAGCTGGCACAGAATTTAGGAGTCGAGGTGAAAAGAAGTCAGAGTTACAAGAAGCTGAGAGTACGGTGTAAAGAAGAGACTGGACTATTGTTTTCAAGTGTGTCAACTCATTTCTTATTGATGATTGAAACGGAAAGGAAAACAAGAGCCAGGAATAGAGTTGAGCGGACACCTGGATGTTCGGGTTCGACGGGTTCGGCCGAACTTCGGAAAAAAGTTCGGGTTCGGGACCGAACTTTAACCCGAACCCGAACCCGAACCCCATTGAAGTCAATGGGGACCCGGACTTCTAAGGATTAAAAAGGCTCTAAAAAAGTAATGGAAAGGGCTAGAGGGCTGCAAATGGCAGCAAAATGTTGTTAAGAGCATGGCAAGTGCTCTGCAAACAAATGTGGATAGGGAAATAACTTAAAATAACATTAAAAAAATTAAAAAATATGCTGGAGGCCCCCTTTTCAGCAGAAGAGGTACGGGAAGTCATTAAGAACCTCAGAAACTCAACGGCATGATGTCACACATATGGTGGGAATGCCCCAGAATACGCCCTTTCTGGAATAAATTATTCAATTTAATGGATAAGCTAGTGGGAAAATAAAATACTTTGAAATAAAAATGTAGCAGGGTGCTAAATTTAAGGGAAGTGTTTGAGTGGTAAATAGGCTCAAACACCCTAATTCTGTAGGATTCATGGACCATTTTGTCCTCGGGGGACAGTATTGGTGTGCAGTTCCCTGCGGCCTACAGGTGGCGCTGCCATGGTAGGCTAGGGTTGAACCGCCGATACAGTGCTGTGCCTTTTGTGTCCCCTCTTGGCAGTAGTACAGCGGGCGGGGAACCTGCTGTGCATGCCAGGAGAGCACATAAAAGGGGCAGACCTTTGGCCTGGGGGCTGATGTCCAGTGGGATCCACGCCCAGGTGCCTTCGGCCTGGGTGCATGTGTTCCTGTTCCATCTCGGGTACCTTTAGCCCGGGGTGAGGTACTATCCTGGAGTTCCTGCTGCCCTGGGTATGGAGGCCTAGGTGCGGGAGTAAAGCCTGGAGTCCAGAACCTTCGTCTGGAGTCCGCTAAGGGTCGAGGAGTCTTAGGGTGCCGCCTCGTGTAGGGGACCATGTTCCAGGGAAGGGAGGATCATTCTGATGGACCGATGTGGGAGTCACGGTGAAGGAAGGGTCTGTTGACTCCCTGGAGAGATGTCTTCCCCTTGATATGGGCTAGGTTCGTAGAAGGAGAAGCTCAAGGTCATCTTGACTGTATCAGAGGCCTTATTCACCCGGCCCGTGGCAAGGGCCTTATACACCCTGGTCTGTGGCAGAGACCAAAGTTCTCCAGGTCCGTGGCAGGGGCCTTGTACACCCGGTCTGTGGCAGAGACCAACCTCAAGGTCTGTGGCAGAGACCGTGCACCTAAAACTGTTTGAGAAACCTAAGCAGTGAAGTGAATGTGCTACGTTTGTGCCTGGACCTCCTCCACACCTTAAGCTGTCCTGTTTCTTTGCTCTAACCTTTTCTATCCGAGTAGAGTTTATTTTGCCATGAGAGAATAAGAGTTGTAATTTCAGCTGGAGTGGACATTGACTTTACTGGGAATTAAAGGACTTGCCTCTACGTACAGTAGAGGTGAGAATCATCCTCTGGAGGAGTTTTGACTCCGGCTGTGGACACGGCCCGTCAAGTACACCGCTCAACCTCTTTATATAGGAGGGTACGGGCTGGTAGTGCGGTGTGCCTTTCTCCCTCCTGCGAGGAGCCAACAACATAAAGGCAGGTAAGGGGGAAAGGATCTGTGCGCTACAAAAAAAAAATACAAATTATAATCTTGACCTAGGAGGACGAGGTCCATATGGAGTAGGAGGTTGAGGTGGCGGTGGATGTGGCTGTGTAGGTGGAAGCGGCGGTGGAGGAGGACGAGGTAGCCAACACTGGTTCAAAAATACAACAATGGCTGGGTAAGGCCAGTGATGTGTCGAATTCTGTCCCCCGTCGAATAGTGTCCACCCTGTACTGCGCTTGCTCAGTATGTAGGACAAAAGGATTTCGAAAATCTCCCAAGATGAACGGCGCCTGCGTGGTGAGTTCAGGTGAAGGCCACACCATCCGTGGTTCAAGCCGAGCCAAGTGAGGCCGTGCCCGAAGCGTGGCGATCGAAGCGAGCCCGTGAGGGGCCCTGTTACTATGTGCTACCGTATGTCCACTTGGATGTTGGGGCTTGAACCTGCACTCACGGCGCAGGCGCCATTCATCTTCGGAGATTTTGTGAATCTCCTTGTCCTCTGTACTGCGCAAGCGCTGCGCCTTCGCAGTACGGGCCGGACACAATCCAATGGCCGGACAGTTTTTGTCACAACACTGGTATTCATGTCTATTCTGCACAAGGTACGGACAAGTCCTGTGGGATCCATGCCTGGTTCATTTTAATGAACATGAGCTTGTCCACATTGGCTCTGGACAGGCGGCTGCGCTTGTCTGTGATAACGCCCCCTGCCGTGCTAAATACACGTTCAGATAATACACTGGCTGCAGGGCAGGCCAGCACCTCCAAGGCATAAAGGGCAAGCTCAGGCCATGTGCCCAATTTGGAGACCCAGAAGTTAAAGGGGGCAGACCCGTCATCCAGTACGTGTAGGCCTGTGGACACATACTGCTCAACCATGTTGGTGAAATGCTGCCTCCTGCTAAGACGTTCCATCTCAGCTGGTGGTGCTGGTTGTTGTGGCGTGCTGACAAAGCTTTTCCACATTTCAGCCATGCTAACCCTGCCTTCTGAGGTGCTGCCGGTGCCCCGGCTGCGTTGGCGACCTCTTCCTCCTCCTCTGCCTTCGCCTTGTGCTTCCACCGTACGCCCGCTGTCAGGTGGGAATGCCACCAGCAGCGCGTCTACCAGCGTGCGCTTGTACTCGCGCATCTTACGATCCCGCTCCAGTGAGGGAATTAAGGACGGTACGTTGTCCTTGTAACGGGGATCCAGCAGGGTGGCCACCCAGTAATCAGCACCAGTTAAAATGTGGGCAACTCGGCGGTCATTGCGGAAACACTGCAGCATGTAATCGCTCATGTGTGCCAGGCTGCCCAGAGGCAAAGAAAAGCTGTCCTCTGTGGGAGGTGTATCGTCTGTGTCCTCTGTATCCCCCAGCCACGCTCCAGTGATGGCCACGAGCTGGTCTGGGTGCCACCCTGCTGTGAACATGGCTCCTCCTCTTCCTCCTCCTCCTCCTCCTCCATCTCCTCCTCCACCTCGTCATCCTCCAGAACTGTGCCCTTTCTGCCGGACAATTGTGTACCTGGCGTTTGTTGGTGCAGGAACCCACCCTCGTAGCTACTTGTGAAAGACTGCCCTGAAAGCCTTTGAAATGATCCCGCTTCCTCCTCCTCCTCCTCATCCTCCTGTGCCACATCCTCTTCCATCATCGCCCGAAGTGTTTTTTCAAGGAGGCATAGAACTGGGATAGTAACGCTGAGAACGGCGTCATTGGCACTGGACATGTTGGTGGAGTACTCGAAACAGCGCAACAAGGCACACAGGTCTCGCATGGAGGCCCAGTTATTGGTGGTGAAGTGGTGCTGTTCCGCAGAGCGACTCACGCGTGATTGCTGCAGCTGAAACTCCACTATCGCCTGCTGCTGCTCGCACAGTCTGGCCAGCATGTGCAAGGTGGAGTTCCACCTTGTGGGCACGTCACATATGAGGCGGTGAGCGGGAAGGCCGAAGTGATGCTGCAGCACTGACAGGCGAGCAGCAGCAGGGTGAGAACGCCGAAAGTGCGCACACACAGCCCGCACTTTCTGCAGCAGCTCTGGCATATTAGGGTAATTTTAAGGAACCTCTGGACCACCAAGTTCAGCACATGCGCCAGGCAAGGGATGTGCGTCAAACCGGCTAGGCCCAGAGCTGCTACGAGATTTCGCCCATTATCGCACACCACCAGGTCGGGCTTGAGGCTCACTGACAGCAACCACTCATTGGTCTGTTGTTCCATGTCCCTCCACAACTCCTGCGCGGTGTGGGGTTTTTCCCCCAAACAGGAAAGTTTTAAAACTGCCTGCTGTCGTTTACCCCTGGCTGTGCTGAAGTTGGTGGTGAAGGTGTTACGCTGACCGGATGAGGAGGCGGTAGAGGATGAGGAAGCGGAGTAGGAGGAGTTAGCAACAGGAGGCAAACTGAAGCGCCCTGCAATCCTCGGTGGTGGAAGGACATGCGCCAAACTGCTATCTGCCTCAGGCCCAGCCGCAACTGCATTTACCCAGTGTGCTGTTATGGAGATATAACGTCCCTGACCGTGCTTACTGGTCCACGCATCCGTAGTTAAGTTGACCTTGCCACAGATGGCGTTGCGCAGTGCACACCTGATTTTGTCCCCCACTTGGTAGTGCAGGGAAGGGATGGCTCGCCTGGAAAAGTAGTGGCGGCTGGGCACGACGTACTGTGGGACAGCCAATGCCATCAGGCTTTTAAAACTCTGCGTCTCCACCAGACGGAATGACAGCAGTTCAAAGGCCAGGAGTTTTGAAATGCTGGCATTCAGGGCCAGGGATCGCGGGTGGCTAGGGGGGTACTTCCTCTTCCGCTCCAATGTTTGGGAGATAGAGAGCTGAACGCTTCCATGGGACATTGTGGAGATGGTTGGTGACCCAGGTGGTAGTGTTGCTGGCAGATCCTCTGTTTGCGGGGTGGCAGGTGCCACTGTCACTACAGAGGTGGATGAAGAGGCCGAGACTGCAGCAGAAGAGGAAGCAGGAGGAGCCAGAGACCTTTCTTGGTTTTTGAGGTGTCTACTCCACTGCAGCTCGTGCTTTGCACTTAGATGCCTGGTCATGCAGGTTGTGCTCAGGTTGAGAACGTTTATGCCTCGCTTCAGGCTCTGATTGCACAGCGTGCAAACCACTCGTGTCTTGTCATCAGCACATTGTGTGAAGAACTGCCACGCTAGGGAACTCCTTGGACCTGGCTTTGGTGTGCTTGGTCCCTTGCTGCGTTGGGCAGTAGCAGACATACTGTCTAGGGGACGGACGCTCCGCTTTTGCACCCTGCTCCCTCTTCTGCTGTGCTGGTGGCTCTGTGCGACCACCGCCTCTTCCTCCAAACTACACTGGTCACCTGCATAACGTTGATTCCATGTGGGGTCGAGGACCTCATCGTCCTCCACATCATCTTCCACCCAGTCTTCACCCCTGCCCTCCTTGTCTGTCTGCACAATTGCGAAAGCAGCAGCAGTTGGCACCTGTGTTTCGTCATCATCCGAGACGTGCTGCGATGGTCCTCCCATGTACTCATCATGAAACATAAGTGGTTGGGCATCGGTGCACTCAATCTCTTCCACTTCTGGGGCAGGGCTAGGTGGATGGCCCTGGGAAACCCTGCTAACAGAGTCATCGAAAAGCAGAAGAGACTGCTGCATGATTTGGGGCTCAGACTGCTTGGCTGATTTGCAAGGGGGTGAGGTGAAAGACTGATGGACATGGGTTTCAGGTGCCAACTCTGATCTTTCATCAGAAGAGTGGGTGGGAGACAATGTGAAGGAACCCGAGGCACTGTCAGCAACCCAATCTACTATCGCCTGTACTTGTCCTGGCCTAAACATTCGTACAGCCTCATTAGGCGCGACAAAATACCGCCGCAGGCTCGGTCGCCTACTCGCACCTGAAGAAGGTGTTTCACTTGTGCGTGTATCTGGCACAGATCCACCACGTCCTCTCCCTGCAACAGGAGCTCCACCAGCAGCACCACGACCGGGGCCACCAGGGTCCCTTTGACCTTCTCCTCATATTTTCCAAATTTAGGATGTTGCCCTAAATGGGTGTTTTTGGAAGAGCAGAACACACCCACAGTACGTAACCGCTGAATCGCACAGCTACAGAACTGCAGAAAATGCTATTAAAAAAAATGTTTTTTTTTAGTATAGCACAGTAGAAAAAAACTATATATAAATTGTTTATTTCACACACCTCCACATATGTATAACACACTGCAAAATATTTTTGGTGGCCCTAAATGGCGTTTTTTGGAAGACCACAATACACCCACAGTACGTAACCGCTGAATCGCACAGCTACAGAACTGCAGAAAATGCTATTAAAAAAAATGTTTTTTTTTTTAGTATAGCACAGTAGAAGAAAAGTATATATAAATTGTTTATTTCACACACCTCCACATATGTATAACACACTGCAAAATATTTTTGGTGGCCCTAAATGGCGTTTTTTGGCAAGCGTACATTAAAGTGCAAATTTTTTATTTATTTTTTGCCCTAAACGGGTCTTTTTTTGCACGAGCAAAATAAAATGGAAATTTTTTATTTTTTTTGCCCTTAATGGGTCTTTTGGAAATGAGCACAATAAAGTGCCTTTTTTTTTTCGTCCTAAAAGGATCTTTTTCCAAGAGCAGAATACACCCACAGTATGGAAACGGTGTATCTCTCAACGTAATATATGCAGTGCTGGTGCACTGAGCTTGCAGATAAAAGCTAGATTTTCTCTGACACTGGGCTCATAGCAGTGTAAAAAGACTGCACTGCAACACAAACAGGTAAACCTATGCAGATCGCTGAGTTATATCTCTGAATCTGGACTTCTATTCCTATATAAGATATCTCTCTCCCTAAAAGCAAAAAACAGGAACCTGGCCCTACACTACACTGTCTCTCTATCTTTTCCCTCACATTCCAGAATCAGGACTAACTCATGTATTTTTCTATCTCTCCCTAAAAGCAGCAGCAGCAGACAAGATCCTCTCCCTATCTATTCTGAAGCAGAGTGACGTGTGTGCTGTGTGCCTCTAGCTTATATAGAAGCTGGGTCACATGTTGCACTGACCAATCACAGCCATGCCATTAGTAGGCATGGCTATGATGGCTTCTAAGGGCACACCAGCTAATCAAAAGGTGATTGGCTGGCCCCTGAAGCATTTCTAACTGCGTAATTAGATTGCCGAACCCGGACTTTTGCGCAAAGTCCGGGTTCGGGAAAAAGCTAAACTTCGGTACGGACCCGAACTTTACAGTTCGGGTTCGCTCAACACTAGCCAGGAATCATCCTCATGTAGAAGACCGCTAAAGTGGACCTGTCATTGTACAGAAACTGCATGCTGCAAAGATTGATAAGGTTTTTATTCAGTTGGATTTTCATGATTCGAATTACAGTAAACAGGGCTGTAAACCTTATCGTGGACCTGGATTCAAAGGAATGAAGAATTACCATCACATATGGATTGTCTAGAAATGGTATCTGTGCCTAAGCAGTACCCTGAAAACAGTGGCGGCCGGTGATAATTTTCTTTGGGGGGGGGGGGCGGAAAAAGTTCCAACCCCCTTGTCGGTCGGTTCGTTGGTGGGCGGGTGGGACTGGTGCACTTACCCCATTTATGCGGCGCTTCCCCCGGGCTCTCAAAGGCAGCGGCTCTCCCATTCTTCTGCTTCCGTTTCCTCCCTACTTCTCGGCGGTCAATCGGGAGTCTGCTCTTTTCGGCCAATCAGAAAATGGGTCTCACACACGCTTCTGATTGGCTGGAATGAGGATCAGTGTTACAACAGCAAATGGACACCTGGGTGGGCTCCTGACGCAATGCTCTGCACCACGAGCCCACATATTTTGCTATGCATGAATCTATCCATTAGTCATATAGGGGGTGGCGCGGAGAGAGGGGGTGGAGCCCGGGCGCCCCTAATGGACGGGCCACCGATGCCTGAAAATGTACCTTTTGTCTTGAAAACTCCAGCCTCTGCATTCCACATTGCACCTCACTCTGCATCACCCCCTGTAGCCTCCTCCACCCGAACACCCTGCATTACCTGCACTCCCTGTATCACCTTCATCACCTCAAATTCACAATACTCCAACACTCCTGAATCCCCTACTGCCCTCATTCTGGATCCCTTTCACCCCCTCTACCTTACATTCTGCACTGCTGCACCCCCTGCTACCCTCTGAATCCTCCACTGCCTCAAATTCTGCTCGCCCACACTTTGAACCACCACTACCCCACATTTGCATCCCTCAATACCCCACATTCGTCACCACTTTTATGCCTCACATGCCTGACAAAGGGTCCTGCGTGGCTCCGAAACATTGCACCTATTCCTTTGTGATGTGATCTCTCTACAATAAAAGTTTTGGATTACAATTGAAGATCCAAGGTAGGGTTGCCACCTTTTCTTCAAGTCAAACCCAAACACTTTAGCGGCGCACAGCAATTTTTTTTTTTTTACATTATGTACTATGCAGTACATATAGTTTGTGACTAAATAATGTTTATAATCATATAAAGTTAATCACAAGAGTCCCCTCTTACATCAGAGTCCACAGATTCCCCCTTTTAAACCTGAATCCACAGAGTTCCCTTACACTGTAAGGAGGCACTCTGCAGACTGATGTAAGGGAGAACTCTGGGGACTCTAACATCAGGGGTGCTCTGGGAACCCTGATTTAAAGGGGGAACACTGAGAACACATTATACTCTCGGCTTAGACAACTGCAGACAGCAACCCTGCTGGGAAGCCAGAGTCCGGTCTGAATGTGTCCGGGTTTCAGGTGGACTGAAACCCGGACGCATGATTCAAAACCCGAACTGTCTGGGTGAATCCCGAACAGGTGGCAACCCTAATCCAAGGTGTGCTGGCAAATATGTGTATTGACCTATTACACCTCATTTTGCACCTCTTGCATCCCCCACTAAGATCGATTTAATCTACACAAAAAACCCTAACATACTAGATTGGAAGGACTTTGATGATACCAATGGGGTAAAAAAATATCAAAAAGGTTTATTTATACAAATTTAAAATATTGAAATGTACACATGTACCACAAACATGAAAAACAACAAGCAATGTAATGCTCCTCTTAATGTTGATTCTCATCAACCCCACTGCAGTATGGGATAAGAGACTTGCTGTAGCTTCGACGCAGTTGCGTTTTACGGGGCATAGCTCACTTCTTCAAGAAAATTGCAGCCGAACACTAAAATAAGAAATGTTGTAAACATCAATTTCAATCTCAATTCATCAGTAATGCCGCGTACACACGATCATTATTCACGGCGGTTTAAAAACCGCCGTGAATAATGACATTTTAAACGAGGGAACAGCTTGTTCCCCACACACGGTCATTTTTCCCGTCATTTTTTAAAATGACGAGAAAAACGATCGTCTATGGGCTCCGCGGCAGTGTTTCCCTATGGGAAACACTGCCGCGGAAGAAATGTCAGGAAAAACGACGAGAAAAATTAGAACATGTTCTAATTTTTCTCATCGTGATTAATGCCGTTTTTCCCGTCGGGAAAAACGGCAAAAAGCCCACAGACGATCGTTTTTCTCGTCCAAAGGAAAAAATGTCATTTTTCCCAATGGGAAAAATGATCGTGTGTACGCGGCATAAGTGTAATGGCTCAATTTTGTTGCCACATACCTTAGAGTTTATGCAAAGGCATATAAATGGAGTCACAATTCATGGTCCTCCTACAGCCAGCTGCTACCAACCCTCCGGTCATATGGGATAGTCCACAAAAAATTATTTAGGGATACCAAGCTCCCATTCACAATTGCAAGTGAATGTCTGAAATAATATCATATATAGATCCTAATACCAGGTATAACTGATAGGATGCAGCAATACATATAAATGTAACGCAGGTCTACTACCAAAGTTATCTCTTAAGAAATGTATTTTTTTCCTTAAGAAAGGGTTTGGCTCCCTCTAGTGACCGTTGGAGTTATGTCAGGATTCTTTTTCCTTCTGTTTAAAGAAAGTAAACAGCTAAGCATTGTGGGATAAGGAGTACAATGAGGAAGTGACTCATGTAATTAAATCAGGCTGGGAACTACCACATCCACAATGCAAAGTCACAGAACAGCCTGCTGGGTGAGCAAATAAAAGGACAGGCGGGACCTGTTTTCTGTCTCTTTGGACGCCATTTAACAACCAGCAAGAGGCCTGTGTGTGTGCCCAGGGCTGGGCCTAGATTTGAAGAGCGGATCACCTGCCAGAGGGATCCTTGTGAGCAGCCCTGCTGATCAAGCAGGAGGACCAGCCTGCGCTTCAGAGGTTTTGAAGCCATTTGCCTTCCAGCGCACCGGGAGGAGCAACACCGCGTGGAGGTGTCATCTACACAGACGGAGTCTACAGACAGCAGGGATCTAGAGTGGGTTAGAAGGCATCTGCCTATACAATTAGTGACTGTGATATTGAAAAGTGATTCTGCTATACTGACTGACGCTAAGACCTGTAGTTCCACGGATGTGGATGAGCTGCATCTGAGCCCTTTGCAATCAGATCTTGGGGTCTTGTTTTCCTTTTTACCCATGCTGCCAGGTCAGTACTGTATTGTTCATTTACAGAAGGAATTACAGGTGGGAATAGTTTGCAGCTAAGTAATCAATCACATCATATTCTATAGTTACTGTTTCCTTTGCTATTTTGGATTACAAATATGTGCACCACAAGGTTTTATTGCTGTACAATTGGGTCTCACTTGGAACTGCACTCTAGAGGGAGCCATTTAGCAACATACAGTTGGAACTTGTACTTTTATTACTGTGTTCATTGTCTATGCAATTTCTGTGTGCATTTGATCTGAGTGCTGAGGCCTCAGTGGGAAGATGCTTCAATACAGGTGTTAAAGTATTGGGGATCTGTTCCACTGTGCACCTGTTCACATATACCCTTATCGAGTTGCTATTTGATACAGTGGTATAAAATTATTGTTTGGAACAAATATCTTTGCCAATCATAACTTGTGTTATTTGTATGTTATTCTTTACCATTCTTCATCATAGTAAACGTTTACAAGTGGTTCATTGATACCTTGTGTAAGTCTCTATTTACTACCACTGCTGGTGAATTGACGGAACCCAGGGCCTCTGTAAATATATTACATGCTCTATTATTAGTGTGTTTTCTCTCTGTTACTGGGTCCTACACTAACATTACCATAGTTGGCAACATTGCAAAAAAAAAATCCGGGACACTTTTTTTTGCATGTAGGCAGAGCCTTGCTATAATTAGGGGGCTGGGCATTCATTTGTAGGTGTGTCACACCCTAATATGAAAATGTGGCGTGCGAAGCGAAAATGGGCGTGGCTTAAATGGGCGTGGTTCAGAAGGGGTGTGGCTAGAGTCCGAGAGGAAGGAAGGAAGGAAAGAAAGAAAGAAAGAAGCCAGATCCTACACCACAATAGAAATATGTGTATTCCAGAAAGCTTAACAAAACACCTGTTGTTGGCGCTTCAATCATCCTGGCACCATGGCTGTTATGGTGTCAGGGTGATTGAAGCACATTATTTCTATTATTACATTGTTACATTAAATCATTCAACTCACCATAATGCCGAATCAGTGGAAGCGTGTCACCTGCCACCAGATGCCTTCCCAGCAGTCCGTCCTTGCATCAGGTGCCTCCCCAACAGAGTCCATCCTTGCATCAGGTGCCTCCCCAGCAGAGTCCGTCCTTGCATCAGGTGCCTGCCCAGCAGAGTCCGTCCTTGCATCAGGTGCCTCACCAGAGTCCGTCCGCCCTTGCATCAGGTGCAACACGCACTACACTGATTACTACAACACACACTACACTGATTACCACTACACTACTTAATACACTACACCAGGGGTCTCCAAACTTTTTTCTTTGAGGGCCACATTGTATATTTTACAGATATTCGTGGACCGAAAAAAAAAAGTTATTTATAAATGAATCGCGAGCCATGAAAGAGAATAGAATTTAAAAAAAAGGCTGCCATCAGCGGGCTGGATGGTGCACCTGTATCCTCTGCCTGCACCTAAATGCCAGAGCCTCGTGCACCAGGGCTAAACATTAAGTGTGCATGAGGCCTTACGTCAGTGTTCCTGTCAGAGCCTCCCTGCCCATTTGTGTCCCCAGCAGAATCTCCCCACACAATTGTATCCTCATCAGACTCTCCCTACATGCTTGTGTCCCCATTAACACCCCCTCTTGCACATTTCTGTTCCCATCACAGCCACCCCCCACACATTTGTGTCCCCATCAGAACTCCTGCCACACGCTTGTGTCCCCTCAGAGCCACCTCCCCACACCCATTAAAACCCTTCCTGCCCATGTCCCAATCAGCGCCCCCACATGTGTGTCCCACATCAGAGTGCCCCCCCCACATTTGTGTCCCACATCAGAGTCCCCCCCACATTTGTGTTCCCCATCAGAGCACCCTCCACACTTGTGTCCCCCATCAGAGTCCCCTCCACACTTGTGTCCCCCATCAGAGCCCCTCCACACTTGTGTCCCCATCAGAGTCCCCTCCACACTTGTGTCCCCCATCAGAGCCCCTCCACACTTGTGTCCTCCATTAGAGACCCCTCCAAACTTGTGTCCTCCATTAGAGTCCCCTCCACACTTGTGTCCTCCATTAGAGTCCCCTCCACACTTGTGTCCCCATCAGAGTCCCTCTCCACACTTGTGTCCCCATCAGAGTCCCTCTCCACACTTGTATCCTCCATTAGAATCCCCTCCACACTTGTGTCCTCCATCAGAGCCCCTCCACACTTGTGTCCCCATCAGAGCCCCTCCACACTTGTGTCCCCATCAGAGCCCCTCCACACTTGTGTCCCCATCAGAGCCCGTCCACACTTGTGTCCCTATCAGAGCCCCTCCACACTTGTATCCTCCATTGGAGTCCCCTCCACAATTGTGTCCTCCATCAGAGCCCCCCCGCACATTCCTTTCCCCATCGTACCTCGGGGACCTATGACTTTGCAGACCCATAGGCGGCGGCGGCGGTGGGTGGAGGAATATCTGCGCATCCCATCCACATGTTCAGTATAGCGGGGAGGGGCCGCCAAAAGAAAAAAGCCGATTGGCTGCCCCTCTCCTCTGCACTGAACACAAGAGGACAACACAGTGGCGGCGGCGGCAATTTTGGTGTAGTCGCCGCAGTTTTTTCCTAAAACACTCCCGAATTTCCCGGGACATTCAAACAAAAAGTCCCAGAAAAAAATCGGGATAAAAACAATCCGGGACAAGGGTCCTAAATCCGTGAATGTCCCGGGACTGTTGGCAAATATGACATTACTAACCAGGTGTGCCAAAGGAGTTGGGACAGTTACTGGGGTTGAGAGGCAGAGTGCAGAAGCCAACAAATACTAAGCGGCTCCTCCGGGGGTTAGCGCTACATAAACAGCACTATGCATGAAGTTATTGGGGCAACAGGATAACCTACTGTGGGACCCTTTAAAATGACAAACTACACCCCTCCTCCCCTTCCTCGGCTGCAATTTTCCTGAAGAAGCAGGCAATGCCCCGTGAAACACAACTGTGTCAAAGCTACAGCAAGTTTCCTATTCCCTACTGCAGTGGGGTTGTTGTTATTTGTATTTGTGGTACATGTGTACATTTCAATATTTTAAATTTGTATAAATAAACCTTCCAATCTAGTATGTTAGGGGTTTTTGTGTAGTCTATTTTCCAGGATGAGGTACCAGACATATACTGTCCATTATTTAAGGTCTCTCTATTGAGGCCCTCCTCCCAATCTTTCTTTCAATAAGATAAATTTAACTGGAATGTGGTATTGAAGAAGTGTAAAAAATGTTAATCCATTGCAATTGTAGCAAGGTGTTACCATTGCAAGCATCTTAAAGGACTGCAATCTGTGCTGTGAATAAGTTTGGCTCCCTTCGGTGTTTATTTCATGCTAGTTAGTTACAACTTGTTTTGGTTCAGTTATCGAGAGACAAAGACTCCATTACAGTAAGTAGCACAGAGACTACATTGCCCACAAGGCCACCGTGCTACCACAGGGCAGTGCACCATGCAAAGCACGATGGGAGGAGCTATTTAAGACAAGCACACCCAATAGCACGCTCTCTCTGGATGCCATCTTCAAGCCGGCTGGAGGCCTTTGTTGAGGCCTGTTGTGAGTGTGCCTAGGCCCAAGAAGCCTGGGCCTATTGGGATTGAGAGCGGATCGCCTAGCCAGAGAGGGATTCCTGCGGACAGTCTCGCTGATCAACCGGAGGAGGATCGGTCTGCAGCCCGCAGCATCCAGAGCCTTTTATCCATTGTTATCCAGAGGACGGCTGGGTGAAGAACCAGGGGCCTCGTGTCACCGAGAGACGGACCATTGAAGGAGGGCTCCGGACTGAGAGGAAAAGCAGCAACACAAGGCCACATCTGGTGAGCGGGCACTTGCCCATCAATTTAGTTAACTGACTGCCAGGAGTGTGACTATCACAAGCTTTACTTGTGCTTGCTGGTGTTTGCATCTCCGCACGTAGAAACTCAACGCCGTAGGGAAATTAGTACCCCTTGTACTGTTAGCTTGTGTGCTTCAATTAGCAGTTTCTTCCCTCACCTTATCTTTTGGATTACAAATGTTTAAAGTGGATGTAAACCCACTCTCATCCTTTCTAAACTACTGCCATAGTGCTGATCTATAAGGATATAGATGCCTCCTGCATGTATCCTTATCTGTCAAATGTCTCCCCTCTGTCTGTTATGAGACCTGAAAAACTGCAGATTCTGTGGGTGGATCTGTTGTCTGGAGCTTGGTGGGTGGAGTCATGATGTCAGTAGACTCCCCGCCCACCTCTACACTCCTATTGTCAACATGCATTTTCTCCTGTGTATTCCTTCTGCTATGATCACTAACATCCAGTCAAAATCCAGAAAAGTAACCACATGACTTCAGAAAAGGAGTGGGGGTGGGAATTAAAAAATAATGCCTGTCTAAAGCTAGTGCACGAGATATGTAAATAACCTTTCACTCAAAGCAAGGGGGCGGAACGGACAAAGGTAACTCTGTCCATTTTTATCTCACTGAACAATAAAAGAGGATTGCTCAGAGCTGGATTACCTCTTTGTGGCAAGACCTGGCACAAATGATAGGAAATGTTATACACTACATTGTGACAGCAAAAAAAATAAAAAAGAATTTCGGGTTTACATTCACTTTAAGTGCACCAACGTGGCTAGCCGAAGATTAACTGACTCTTAAAGGAACAGTCATCTGCCTTTCTATCCTTGCAAGTGGTTGCTACAGGATACGTATCCATTGAACTGTCCACCAGGAGGAGCCATAGAGTCGTGATTCTGCAATATTAATGATAATTGTTTGTATCACCCCGTGTTTTCTACTGTTTACGTGAGACTTGGTGGAGAGGTGCCCCAGTGTTGATATTACTGCACTGGGAGATTCCTCCACCATACCCTCACTCAAGTCTAGCCCTCAGGTTACGTTATTGGGGTCGGATTTCAGAGATATTTTGAACCAGTGGTATTTCATTGATTTATACAGGGAGCTGTATGTATTGAATGCTTATTGTATAACCATTGTTTCATTCCTTTACCAAGTAAACATATCACCATTGGTTAAGCTACAATTTGTGTGAGACTCTGTCTTTGCAGCTGAGTGGCAGGTGAACAACACCAAGGTAACAACCTTTTATTGCATTTATTGTTGTGTGTGTATCATTGAGGTCCCTTACAGCCAATTTGGGGGTCCCCAATCATAATATTGTCCATTTGTGCCAGAGGGGATTTAAGCCAAATTCTGGGGGTTGATAGGCTGAGTGCAGGCCCAAAACTAAACCAGCAGCTCCTACGGGGGCACTGCTACACAATGATTATTAAACATGTACAAACTTTTTAATGTTTATTACAATGGGTGCATAGGTTCCCTCTGCAAGTGGGATATCTATGCCCGAGTTTTGCTTGGTGTGAATTAATAAAGGATTCATAAACTGATACATACGTCCTCCTGCAGGAAGCTGTCACTGTAATGGGCTAATCACATGCCCCAGCTGCAAGTGTTTGGGCCACTACAGGTATTGGCGTATCACCCAGTTTCTCAAGGCTGGCCAACAGATCAAGCACAGGACAAGGACAAGGGTGAGGAAGGGGGGCATCTTTTCTCAGCTGTGGAATGCACATTAGGGGGACAAAGTTTGTCATCTTCACCCTAGGCACGGGATGACTTTGTCCTGGCACTGGCTTCTGCTGTAAGAAGAGGCTGCCGTCTACTCTCTTGGCGCTACAGGCTCCTCTATATCTGCTGCTTCCTGCTGGGCCTGTACTGGGCCTGTGTAGTAGGCTCCGCTTACAAGGAGGGACAACACATGTGATAGCAGTAGCTGTCAAGCTGCGGCTCAGTGGGAGATGGAGGTGTTTAGGCAAAAAAATATATAACATGTTCTCTAAACACTCAAGACCTCTCTGACAGCTGTCAAGCTCGGGCTTCACGGGAGGCAAGCTGCAGCCCAGCTTTGGGATGCAGCCCAGTAGTTGAGAAACACTAATCTAAGGCACTTATGCCTCTGACTGCTATTCTCACCCACTGTTCCTCATTTTGAGGGACCATCTCTCTCTGGGAACCAAATATAGATGTTCATCTTTTCTCTTCAAATGTCCTTCTTTTTTGGTCTATGTATGTAAAGACAAATATATCATCAGTCCTTTAGAATGTACCGTAGCATTTATTTAATTTCAAACAAAAACAGTGGTGAAAATAAACATATATAAAGAGACTACATCTAGCAATGGGAGAAAACAGTGTTTTATTCAACCATCCAGTGTCCATAAGTCAGTCCTTCCATTCTGCAGATATTTGGTCTGCCTTACGCGTTACGTTCATCTGGACTTCCTGAAAAGGGCTGACTTATTTTGAAATTCTGATTTCTCCCATTGCTGGATGCAGACTCTTTATATATGCTGCTTGTCTGTAAGTCTGCTATATAGTACTCTGTACTCTGCACTATTTTTTTGCGGCTTATGCATTTTTCACGTCTGACCTGAGCAATATATGGTTAACCCATTGTTGCAAGTGTGCTACATCACCTTTAAAGGTCGTTGTGGGAAATTTTAACCCTTGTTTTTCATATAGCACAATAAAGCCTTGTACAAACGGCCGAGAATCTCGTCGCAAAAAAAACATAGTTTTTATCGACGGGTTTCTTGTCAAGCTTGACGAGATTCTTTTCAAGCTTTCCTTGCATACACACTGTCAATCCAAAATCTCGTCATTGTAAAGCGCAGTCACGTACAACACGTACGATGGCAGTATAAAGGGGAAGTTCTATTCCAATGGCGCCACCCCTTGGGCTGCTTTTGCTGATCTCGTGTTACCGTGGGTTTGTAAAAGTTTGGGGAGAGCACTTTTCAGTCTTCGTGCTTTCAGTTCGTTACAGCGTGACGAATGTGCTATATCCATTACGAACGCTAGTTTTACAAGAAGGTGCGCTCCCGTCTCAAACTTGTGTAGCGGGGTCTCCGTTGATGCCCATGGACTACGTTACCCAGAACCCCGTTTGGCACCCAGGGTGCATTGGGCTGCCGCAGAGACTCATGGGTGGGGGTATAAAAGAGAAGGGCGAGGCTAAGCCCGGCCTCTTTGGACATCGCGCGGCTGGCAAGAGGACTTCCTGTGCGGACCTGCTGTGAGTGCAAGGCCCGAGGCCTGGGCCTTGCGCACTTACAGAGAGCCTTCCACCTCGCTGCGGAGCCTGTGCGGCTGCAGACATTTACCTGCTTCAGGAACGTCAGTGGAGCGGAGACCAGGCGGAGGCAGATCCTGTGTTCATGGACAAAGCGGTGGGAGTCCGGAGGGGTGAGAGAGCACCTGCTCACAACTTTACCTGAGTACTTTGTTAGGCCCATTGACTGCTTTGGCCGTCGGAGTATACTTTCCTCTTTTTCCTGTTAGGAGACTAGTTGGAGGACTGAGTTACATAGTCTCCGGGAAGTTGTCCCCATTACCTTAGACCTTGTTGGATTACAAATATTGTTCCTGTATGTGCACCACCGATCGTCTGGCATGCGAAGATTCCTTCAGGAAAGACTGAACTTTAACTGAGTCAGGCCTGACTGGGAGTGATAATATTGCTGGGCGCCATACTGCTAACGGGTATTTAAGCTATATGTTAGTATGTGTTAGAACTAACTGCGCACTATAGTTAATGAGTGCTAGTATTACAGCAGGGCTCTGCATGCACGTGTTATATGTGATATTGATTGTTACCCCTTTTTTACCTACAAGTAAACCTTTTTATAGTTTATCAATCTGGTATTGGAGTCCATTAATATATTTCTTAAATATATATGGAAGGTATTGGGGAATTGTTCATAAACTGGTATAGAGTTATACAAAAGTACCACCCCTAGACTAGCTGTGCCAGAGAAGGGCTAAGTAGATTGCCGGGGGTTGGCTGTGCTGTGTACAAGGCCCAAAACAAAACCAGCGGCTCCCTTAGTTTGGGGGTATCGCTACACTTGATTCTGACCATGCGCAGTTTTTGAAGACTCGGAAAAGCATACACACGAACGGTTTTCTCGTCCAAATACAGTCTGACAAGAATCACGACGAGAAAACTGAGACTCCTGACAAGAAAAAAGAAAGCAGGTCTTCTCTTTTTCTTGTCGAGATTCTGGGCAGTTTTCTGGACGAGAAACCTGAAAGCCTCGTACACACACACGGTTTTCTCGGCAAGAAAGCTCTCCAACCAGTTTTCTTGTTGTTTCTTGCCGAGAAAACCGGTCGTGTGTACGAGGCTTCAGACTTCCTATAATACTAGAGGTCTAATTTCAAGGTAACCTCTATTGGAAGCCCTGGAAAAGTGTGTGTTGAGAAGATCACTTATGGAATTGTCACTTTTTTATTTTATTTATGGGACTTGTACTTTCCAATTGCCTTTAATGGCTTTTAAAGATACTTTTTTCTGTGAACATGATTATATGTGAGAATATTGGATATATATTTACTTAGTTTAACTTCCGTTTATAGACTTTCGTTTACTTGTTGATACATATTTTGTTAGTGCTAGTGCTAGTACCAGACACAGTTCCATTCAGTTCTCCAGCGCTTTTTGTCTGCACAAAATGCATGCACAGTGTTTTTCATGTATTCCAATGGCTCTAGTTCACACCATGCAGTCAGTTTCCGGTCAGTACATGGAAAACACTGTGCATGCATTTTTAGTGCAGAAAAAAAGCACACGGAACTGAACGGAGCTGCGTTTAGTGTGAATTAGCACTTAAAGCGGTTGTATCCCCCGCTTGGTAATTTTTACCTACAGGTAAGCCTATAATAAGGCTTACCTGTAGGTAAAATTAATATCTCCTAAACCTGCACACATGCACGGGAGTGACGTCATCATGGCTCCGGCCACTCACAGCGTCGGAGCCAGCGAACCTGGAAGAAACGCAGAGGGAACATGTCGGCGCTGCGGGGGCCTCGTTCTAAGGTAAGTATTTCATAATGTGCTAGTATGCGATGCACATTATGATATTGTCTTGCAGGGTTTTGTTTGGGGGGGGGGGGGTTCAGCAGTTTACTACTGTTTTAATTACACTTTGTTTTACACGATTATATATTTTGGGTACCTTTGGGATCTTTTTTCTGATTTGTTTACAAGTTTAAAGGTGTGAAACACTTATCAAGTGCTGTCTGCTTGTCCACACAGAACTTTTGTAGTGTGGTTGCACATACAGTTTTTCTTGGGTTAAAATGTGATTCTACAGTCTACAGCATGAGACCGGCAAGTCAGTGACCCCTGTGGTGGGATGACTATTGCACAACATAACTGAACCAGAACTTGCAGCAGACTTGCAGAATGTTTGCAAAGAAAGTTGATCCGGAGTCATGCAATGTGGACTTGCTGCAATTGTACAACAAACTTGTGAAGCCTGGAAAGAACTGCTTGCTATTTGGGTTGTTCTTCTTACTGGAGAGGAAGCTGTACCTGAGGAGTGAGGACCCGCAGTGCAATTATCTCTCCACTTCTGTATCATTAATTCTGTGGATTTGTGCTTCATCCACCTCTCCAGCTGCTTCTTAAATATTTTCCCACCAGTCATCAGATCACCATCTGGGAGGCAGATATGACGTGAGCATAGGCGTGCGCAGCCTATTGCATTAGAGTGTGCACCCCAAAGCTCAAACACACATACTATATACTGTATATATACTGTATTGGGCTGTAGGGCAATGGGCAGTGTTGGTAGGGCAGTGGGTGATGTCATTAGAGCAAAGATTGGTGTCAGTAGCTTATTTTTTACAGTTTTATTATTTTTTACAATCTTTTTTTACAGTATTTTTTATTATTGTTTTTTACAATTTAGGAGCCACATTGGGGGGCTTTGGTGAAGTATTAGGGATCTAAATAGACCCCTGATGCCTCACTTTGAAAATAGAGAAAGGGACTGAGGACAGAGATTCCCCAGTCCCTTTCTCTGCAGCCAAGCAGCAGGGGGAATCTGCTCAGCACAGGGTGATTAGGGTGTGCCCAGGCACACCTGGCATACCCTGTGCACACGCCTATGCACGTGAGGAAGTGAACCCTACCTGTACCAACAAAGCAGGGTATGTCAGTAATGGGGAAAAAATCAAATACAGGGTGGCCACAGTTTATACTGGTGACTAGTCCTTTGTTGTTAGGGCAGTGGAGCAAGACAGTCAGGATGCAATGTGTTGTGGTAAAGTAAACAGCACCATGTGCCCTTAACAAATTGTTAACATTATTACCAAGAACAACAATTCGCCTGCGCTTCCTTGAAATAAATCTGCCATAGGAAAAATATAGATGATACCATTCATTCTTAGCTGTTATACTGCTCCTCTGGCTTCAGAATTTGAATCCATGGACCCTGATCAAACATGCAAACTGGAAGAGTCAGATGTCCTTATCTACAAGGGTATTCTACTTGATCATTGAGTTAAACATAATCTGTCATTTTGCCTTTTCAGGTTCTCTTATAAGAAGACCACCCTCTGCTCCCCAATAGGCTATAGCTCGGTTGCTTCATCGGAGCTCTGGGAAATTATTGACCCTTCTAGGTATGGAGGTCATGTTGCCACCTCACAGAATGTAGTGGTGAGGCCTGAGCAGTCAATCCCCAGTTAACCCTGTTTAAATACTGACTCTATTCAATATAAAGCTTAGATAGAGCCCCGTACACACGGTCTGACTTTTGATGGGCCAAAATCACATCGGAATTCCGACTGAATTCCATCGGAAGTAAAAGAGACCATGTTCTCTATCTAAACTCCGACGGAATTCTTCGGAATTTCCGAAGGAAAATTCTGATGGGGCATACACATGGTAGGAAAATCCGATGAAAAAATTCCGTCGGACATTTTCCATCGGAAATTCTGATCGTGTGTACAAGGCATTAGGACTTAACCTTTTAGCAGAGCATAGGAGAAGCTGATTATCACTGGGTGGGAAGGGGGAATTCTTCTTGAAGAGAGCCTGTCACTTTGCCCATTGAGTCTCTTTAAGATGATGTAACGATCAAATGAACATGATAGCCAGACAGATAGCATTTTGAGAAAGAGCAATCAGCAATGACAACCTTCATGCCTTTCCCATGACAGGTTTCAATCAAAGGCACTTGTCTTCTTTTACAACGTCCTCTCCTTCAGGATTACCTGTTTTCAGCTGTATGGGAAATTCAGACATATCTTAATTCTGTTTCATTGAACACTTACAAAATAAGAGATAATGTTTCAGTTCCATTCTGTTGCAGTGACAAGTGAGACTTTATTACAAAGCTGAATCGAGGAGCCCAGAGCCTGCAGATGACTGACAACCTTTCCGGTTAAAAGCTTGCTAAATCAGCCAGCAACCCAACAGAGGGTCCCTGGGGAGTTCCAGTATGGGCCGGTGTCCAGCTTTAATTGATTAGGCAGCTGCAGCTGAAGCAACGGAAATCCTACTCAAGACTCAGCAGCCCTCGGAGGGATAAAGGTGACCTGGAAGTAATGTTGTATTAAATGCACTTTTTTCAAACTTTTTCTTTCACCATCTTTTTTTTAAACCTCATATTTTGTCTCACATTCACAACACTGTTTAAAGAGACACAGTCATCTTGCCCATGCATGATAAAATAAAACTAGGTTCATTCTAGCCAATGCTCTGAAAAGCGATCTGTGGAGTAAGCAGATCTGTCACTGCCTGTTTTTTTTTTTCATGTTTTTCTTTAACCACTTCAGGTCCGCCCCAGGGGGCGGCACCTGTGCGCCAGATTATGGTTATATACGTGATACGGCTCTTCCAGGTAGGGGGCGCACATGTGCTCCCGCTGTGATACAACACAGCAGGAGCCCAGAGGTGGGTATCGTAGACTCAATGTCTGCCGGCACCCGTCGATGATCGAGCAGAGAGGTAGAGCACAGTGTCTCTGCAAAGCAGGGAATAGGATCCATGTCTTCCCCCAGTAAAAGCACCTCTCATGCCTCGTACACACGACCGGTTTTCCCGGCAGGAAAAAAAACTACGCTTTTCTCGACGGGATTCCTCTCAAGCCTGCCTTGCATACACACAGTCACACAAAAGACAGCTGAACTTTTGAATGCCAAGAACGCGGTGACGTCAAAGACTACGACGAGCTGACAAAATGACTTTCTATGCTTCCGCGCATGCGTCAAATTGTTTAGAAAGCATGCACGTTTTTTTCCCCTCGGAAAAGCATACGGATGACCGGTTTTCTCGGCAGGATTTTTTCCTGACGGGAAAATAGAGAACAAGTTCTCTTTTTTTTCCCCGCAGTTTTCCTGTCGGGAAAACTGCGATGGAGCATACACATGGCCGGTTTTCCTGGCGAAAAGCTGTCATGGCAGTTTTCCTGCCGGGAAAAACGGCCGTGTGTACGAGGCATGACAGTTCAGAAAAACACAGGCTAGGCACACAGTTAACCCTTTTATCGCCACTGATGTTAACCCTTTCCCAGCCAGTGTCATTAGTACAGTGACAGTGCATATTTTTTAGCATTTAGCACTGATCACTGTATTAGTGTCAGTGGTCCCCAAAAAGTGTCAAAAGTGTCAGTTATTGTCTGAAATTTTTTATTCCCTATGTTTTTTAGCAGTAAAAAATATTGTTTTTTTTAAATATTTTTTTTAGCGCAAAAAATAAAAAATGCAGAGGTGATCAAATACCACCAAAAGAAAGCTCTATTTGTTGGGAAAAAAAGACATACATATTTTTGGGGTAGAGCGTCGCATGACTGCACAATTATCAGTTAAAGTAAAGCAGTGCCATATCGCAAAAAATGGCCTGGTCATGAAGAGGGGTAAATCTTCCACAGGCTAATACGAAAAAATGCGAGCCAAGCATTTCGCTCGCAGTCACAGTGCAGCCATATTGACTTGAATGGGCAAGTTTGACAGGTGATACCAGCAACTTGGCAGCATCATTTGAAAAGCCTCAAGATATCATTTAGCTTTTGGGTGGGCGGTTGGGGGGCGCAGCTGCCTTTTTTTACCATCTCCTGGCCGCCATGCGAAAGAGGCTTAAGAGCGTCTCTGCAAAATAGGCACCCTCAACCCCCTTAAACTTATGTAGCACACAGACCCTTTTCTCGCCTGGCTCACTTGCAAGTCAAGGCACACCGTGCTATATGCCTGTACCCTCCTGTTTGAAGAGGTTAAGCGGTGTTCACAAATTTTGGGTCCTGCAGCGAGTTACCTTCCTCCACTGGTTCTCTTCCCCAGATTATGGGGTCAAGTCTTTATTTCTTCCCCCAAAGAAGCCAATGTCCAGAAGTACTTTAACTCCAACAGAGAGTTTATTTTCTATTTGCTGCATAGTAGACAGAGACAGATGGATGAAAGAAGGAATAAGTGTGAGGGATTAGATCCAGGCACAACTAGTAACCTCGTCGCCACTCGATCCCGAATGGGTTTAGCTCACCCGGATAGTTCTCTCTCACAGTCCTAGCAGCTGGTGTGGAGCTCGAACAGTTCTGTCACCCTATCCCCTCCGGGGACGGGTACAAGAAATCCTCTAACCTCTGTAGACTTTAAGAACAGGACAATGCCAATGGGCACTCTACAGGTTAGCTTTCCTGAATAAAGAATCCTTCCCTCTAACAGGTCACCAGGCCTCTCCCGAGACAGCAATCTTCCATTACTCATCTCCTCAGTGGGACCGATCCTCCCCTGGCTTCCTCTCGGTCAGAGCGGGTACCCTCCCCCGGGCACCCTGGGACTCCAATGGGCGAATTGTAGACCCAGTTAAAGGTACTGGGCCTACCTGGAACGTTGCAGCCTCGGGCCAAAGGTGCCCGAGACTTCTCGGCCAGTCATCGCACCCCCGAGGGGCACACCCCTCCGACTCCTACTCCTCCGACTCCCCGAGACCGCTCGCGTTTGCCCCTTATGTACCCTCTCCCGGCATGCACAGCAGGCCGACCACACCCACTGTACCGCTGCCGAGAGAGGACACCCTAAGGCCAGCAATGCCACCCCTGGCTCAACCCTGACCTGATATGGCAGCGCCACCTACATGCCACAGGAGAACCATACACCAGGCAGCATCACATAGGCAGAAGCAAGTACCTAGCAATCAAAGTGGTCCGAGCCTGGCTACCAGCTCAGACCAACCCCTAAATTTAGGCATATAACACCCCTAAAAAGTAAAGGGGCGCTACACTTACATTGCCTGCACTCCCTCGTTCTCTTTCTTCTATTACAGTTGGCGCATGAGCGGTGTTGGTGACATCACTCTTTCAGGCCAAAACACTGCCACAGGGGAGCAGATCACATGTTCTTCCACTTTCAGAATCACTGGATATTGTTGTTGTTTGTGACAGAGAAAGGAGAACTTCTGAAAATGTTGGTCCCCATTGTAGAAACTCACTCTCCAGTGACGGTTGTCACATGACAAGCCATGAGAGGCACACTAAAAAAGGGGGGGCGGGTTAAATCTGCGCTATAATTAAAACAGGTGTCTATTCACTGGGCCACTGTGCTAATTATTCTACAGCTTGTTTATGCTGCTGATTGACCAATCATAGCGCATCCTCTTCATTCAGGCTCTGTATATATTGGTGTGGCTGAGGTGTGTGTACATGCTCCTGATGATGTCACATATGATGAAACGTGTAGGGCGGAGCCACGTACACACACTACTGAGCATGTGCGGCCAATCGTTGGCCATTTTGGCCACTTAAGGAAGAACCTGTATTTGTCTTCTGGCGTTTTTACATGCTGTTTACCAGATTTTACCATGTAAGTGTAATACTTTATAATAAATCAAGGTGCTTTTACGATATCACACAATGTTGAGCCCTTACTTTGCATATGCTATATTCTGCTGAGTGCGAGCTGGAGTTCATCTGATTACTGGATATATTTTCATTGCTGCCCGGAGGTTCCTGTGTCAGTGTTCATTCCTTTCATGAGATCCATCCCTGTTTAACAGAGCGAGTTTTGACCACCCTGAATAAGGGGTTCGCTGGCATTCAGGTAATCCTCTTCTGTGGATCTTTCTTTGGGTGTCACCCTGGTTGTTCCTGGATTCCTTTCCAAGCACACAAGGAGTTAATATTTGGGACTTTTTCATTTTCTTTTTACATTCACTTTGGAGGTGCACTAATTAATACATGTCACAGTGTATTTTTTAAATTTCTTTATTGATGCTCTATGGCTGTAAATGTTGCACAGATGATTATCACCATCACTGTTTTGTTTTATGAGAGGCACACTGCTTACAGGGGACACCAACAGTAATAAAAACCTTACCTAGGTACTAATCATTACCCACTCTATCCGAAGATGAGTTTGACTTAAAAAAAATTAAAAAATCATAGATGTGTCAGTATTGGAAAAATGCCAAGAGTTGTCAAAATGACTGTTCAAGGGTAGGAAGCCTTCTTCTATATGAGCTGAGATGGAGCAGATGTGATAAATCATGTATTATTTTCCTCCTTTGAAAATGTAAAATCAGTGGCTGAAAACCGTGATTGTCTCACGCTGTTTGTTAATTTCATAAATGCTGCCTTACAATCCCGACTATTTAGAAGAGTGTCATTCCTCCTAATTTGGCGGGTTTTGTGCTCCCCCACCTCCAACGGATATCAGCTGTGGCATTTTGAAGATTAATTAGAAATTTGTTTGAAGGTGTAAACCGTAAATAATTACAAATGCACAGTGAGGGGTCTTTGAAATGGAGCTACTGAGCTGTGATAATGTACCAGGCTCGTCTTCTAATAGAACCAGTTGGCGGCAAGAGTGACAGGGAAGTGATGCAGGTTTGAGTAAAAGCAAGCAAAAGAAAAATTCCAAGAAGGAAGTGCCATAAATAACATTTTGGGGTATATTTAGAGGGTAGTGCATCTGACATTCACTGCCGTTGAGTCTTCCAGAGACCTTTATTTCAAATGACAGCAAGTGATTTACTACTTATGAATGATTGGTGAAAATTACATTCACTACGTTATAAATATTACCCTTTATGACATGTATAAATTATCTTTACTTCTTCTTGGGCCCAGGAACAGCAGTTTATTAACTATGAGCTTCACATCAGATGTGACAAAGCAAGTGAAAGGTGCTGAGCTTAGTAGGAAGAGGCGTAGCCAGTAGAGGTGGAGCTTTATTAATAATATACAGGATTTATATAGTGCCAACAGTTTACGCTTTACAATATGAAGGGGGACAGTACGAGTATGATACAGTTCACTACAGAAGGAATAGGAGGGCACTGTTTATGGAACTTACAATCTAAAGGGAGGGGGAGGTGGTACAAAAGGTAATAATTGCATGGGGTGATCTGATGGAGGTGACTCAGGTACAGTTCTTAGGTGGAGGTGGGGTAGGCATCCCTGAATAAGTGAGTTTTCAAGGATCGCCTAAAGGTGGACAGGGTAGGAGCTGACCAGACATAATGGGGCAGGGAGTTCCAGGGGAGGGAAGAGGCTCTGGAGAAATCCTGGAGGTGAGCATAGGAGGAGGTACCAAGGAAGTTAGAGAGCAGAAGGTCCTGAGGGGAGTGGAGAGGACAATTTGGGCGATATTTGCAGATGAGGTTGGTGATGTAGCTGGGGGCGATGTTGTGGGTGGCTTTGTATGTTGTGGTTAGTATTTTGAACTTTATATGATGGATAGGGGAAACCAGTGAAGAGATTGGAAGAGAGGAGCAGCAACAACGGATCTGTTAGTAGGGTGTATTAGTCTAGTAGCAGCATTTATAATAGACTGAAGGGGGAATAGCTTGTGTAAAGGTAGGTCAGTGAGGAGGGAGTTACATAGTTACATAGTATGTGAGGTTGAAAAAAAAAGTCCATCAAGTCCAATCTATGTGTGTGATTATATGTTAGTATTTTATTGTATATTCCTGTATGTTGCGGTCATTCAGGTGCTTATCTAATTGTTTTTTTTAAACTATCGATGCCCCCCACTGAGACCACCGCCTGTGGAAGGGAATTCCACATCCTTGCCGCTCTTACCGTAAAGAACCCTCTACGTAGTTTACGGTTAAACCTCTTTTCTTCTAATTCTAATGAGTGGCCAAGTGTCTTGTTAAACTCCCTTCCGCAAAAAAAGTTTTACCCCTATTGTGGGGTCACCAGTATGGTATTTGTAAATTGAAATCATATCCCCTCTCAAGCGTCTCTTCTCCAGAGAGAATAAGTTCAGTGCTCGCAACCTTTCTTCATAACTAATGTCCTCCAGACCCTTTATTAGCTTTGTTGCCCTTCTTTGTACTCGCTCCATTTCCAGTACATCCTTCCCGAGGACTGGTGTCCAGAATTGGACATTATACTCTAGATGCGGCCGAACCAGAGTCTTGTAGAGCGGGAGAATTATCGCTTTATCCCTGGAGTTAATCCCTTTTTTAATGCATGCCAATATTCTCTTTGCTTTGTTAGCAGCAGCTTGGCATTCCATCATCTACTAGGACCCCCAGGTCCTTTTCTATCCTAGATTCTCCCAGATGTTCTTCCCCTAGTGTATAGATTGCATTCATATTTTTGCCACCCAAATGCATTATTTTACATTTTTCTACATTAAACCTCATTTGCCATGTAGTTGCCCACCCCATTAATTTGTTCAGATCTTCTGGCAAGGTTTCCAGATCCTACAGAGAAGTTATTGCCCTGCTTAGCTTAGTATCGTCCGCAAATACAGAGATTTAACTGTTTACCCCATCCTCCAGGTCGTTTATGAACAAATTAAATAGAATTGGTCCCAGCACAGAACCCTGTAGGACCCCACTACCCACCCCCTGACCATTCCGAGCATTCCCCATTTATCACCATCCTCTGAACTTGCACTTCGAGACAGTTTTCAATCCATGTACTCACCCTATGGTCCATGCCAACGGACCTTATTTTGTACAGTAAACATTTATGGGGAACTGTGTCAAATGCTTTTGCAAAATCCCGATACACCATGTCTACGGGCCTTCCTTTATCTAGATGGCAACTCACCTCCTCATAGAAGGTTAATAGATTGGTTTGGCAAGAACGATTCTTCATGAATTCATTACTAAAATCTTTTATATAGTCCCTTATCATCCCCTCCAAGAGCTTGCATACTATTGATGTTAAGCTAACTGGTCTGTAATTCCCAGGGATGTATTTTGGGCCCTTTTTAACCACTTCCCGCCCGCCAAATTACAAAATGACGTGCGCAAAGTGGTTTCATTATCCTGACCGGACATCATATGACGTCGGTCAGGATGCGCCGCTATTGCACGCCCCTGGGGGCATGGACCGCGGCAATCGGAGATGACGCTTGTCTCTCGGACACAGCACATCCCCGATCAGGGTAAACAGCCAATGAAATTGGCTGTTTACCACGTGATTGGCTGTGTCCAATCACAGCCGGTCACATGTCAAAACAAAGAGGACGGGCGCGCAGCTCGCCGATCGGGGATCGCCCGTGTCCCTCGAACACAGCGCCTTCCCAATCAGGGTAAATAGCCAATAAAATTGGCTGTTTACCACGTGATTGGCTGTGTCCAATCATAGCCGGTCACAAGTATAAACATTGTGGTGGTTTCCAAGGATCTCTCCTTCTCTCTCCTCACACACCGATCGTGTGAGGAGAGAGAAGGAGATATCGGAGATCTGTGAGTGTTTCAATTTACATTGGGATTACTGTCTGCACAACAGCCCCCCCCCCCAATAAAGATAACCTGTTATACAGAACATCTGGATCTGTAACAGCCCATCTGTCACAGCCCATCTGTCACACAGGCCGCCACCAGTACTGCCACCAGGTGTTGGCCATGAAGTGGCGGGACAAGAAAGATGTTCACATGATGACTACCATCCACAATGACACCTTGGTGGAGATTCAGAGAAGACGTGGCCCCGTAGAAAAGCCTGAATGTGTCCATGACTACAATCTGTATATGGGGGGGTGGATTTAAATGAACAGATGCTACAACCATATTTGTCAACCCGCAAGTCCCGTTATTGGTATAAGAAAGTTGCATTTCATCTGTTTCATATGGCCCTGTTCAATTTGTTTGTCTGTTATCAAAAACCACCCGAAAACCAACCCACCACCTTCCACAAATATATTGAAGACCTCGTCACTGCCCTGATTTACCAGCAAGGACCCGCCCCAGGAAGCATTCGCTCTGATAGTGTGAGTCGACTTCATGAGCAACATTTTCCCTATAACATTCCCCCTGCAGAATCCAGAAGAAGACGCCAAAAGAGATGTCGTGTATGCAGCAGAGGAGGAGTAAGAAGAGATACCAGCTATTATTGTCCCCAATGTCCCTCCCAACCTGACACTTGCATGCACTAAGTGTCAACTTCATATAGTTTTCCACCATGGGCCATTCCATCAGTGCATTTCGGGGGTTCTTTTTCGCCTCCTCTGCCCACGTCGCCCTCAGTGTGGGCCGCGCATGCGTGTGCGTCCTCCCGACAAGGGGGGAGGGGGAGCCCTGTGCTCCCATCATGCTCATGGGGCGGCGGACCTGTGTTCCGCCTGCCCTATTTGGGCGTTCCTTCCTTGTCGGCGGCGTCCCTGATCCCCTCTGGATGTCCTTGCCATCCACGCGTGCGTGGGAACCATGCACGCGTGTGATGTCAGGACGTCACGCTTTTGCAGCAGAGGAGACGGCAGCTGTCGGAGACCTTGAGTCTTTCCGGAACGCCGAGGGAGCCACTCAGGGAGGACCGCCCACTGAGGTGGGGATATCCCTGGAGGATATTGCATGGACTAAGGCGGGGCGCCTGCTGATTACACCAGGGCCTCCCTAATTAAGGGCAGTACTAATATAACCTGAGAGCTGTGTGGCTCACACTTTGATCCCCAGCTCCTCCATGTGGACGACTAGACTCAGCCTGGTAAATGTAAGTACACCAGCCCTATATAGGCTGGCTGCCAAATTCCTTACAGACCCATTCAAGCACTATGCACCAGGTCTGATTAGCTATAATTTTTGATTAATTTATAACCAATTACAGCTTCATCCGTGGTGTTGGTCGGTCTCCTTGGCACATTTAATGAGCCTGGGACCCTCCAAGATCAATGGAACCCACACATTTCTTCACACAACACTGTGGTTTGCACTTGTTGTGCAACAATACATATCCAGTACAATTGATCCTAATGACCTTCATCACATCTTTGTTTAATCCCACTATCACTTTCACTATTGTCATCCCACTTATACACACATTTATTCCACACACAATCATTCCAATCCATTTTCACTTTTCACACGCATCACACCACACCACTTTTTCACACACATTACACATCACACCACCATTATCATTTTTCACACTTCTCACATTTCATTTCACCTTTTCATTTTTGTGATATTCGTTTTTGTCCTTCACCATCTCATTCATAGTGCATATCACCCTCATTATTTTTCTCACAACCTTTATATTCCATTTATTATGTTTAGAATATGACAAACATACCCTATTAGCTACATACCACTACAGAAGTACATTGATATATACAAATATATACTGAAGGATATACCCCTGCTGATCTCTAGTCTGTCCACTTAATACTCAGCAATCACATAGTGTACATGGATGCAGCACAGATGCATCCTACATTGATGCCCTTGGTGTTTCATTACAGGTGCCGGCTGTGCGTCCGTGTGTGTCCCCTCTCGGGTCTCTCCCCCTCCAATATGACTCCTTGTAGGTCGCACACGCATGGTGGCTCTCTACTTTTGGGTGTCGAGTGTCCGGGAGGCTGCTGATTCCCCTTGAGATGCTAGTGATGGAACTCCGGTTAGAAGCATTGGTTCTAACACACAGTTGACTGGTAATCATACACTCTATATATATTTTTTACTATTGGGCCTACACCCATGTAGAGAATGAAAATTTAATATTTATATTTCCCACAGCCAACCACCCATCCTCTGAAGAGATCCTTTGGGATCGAAACGCGTCAGCATTTTATACAGATGCATGCAAAATGTAAAACTGTATGGCAATGTTGTGTCTATAATTCTGTGTGGTTTTTATATACATGTTTTTTACCGGAGTATAAACCTGTTAGGATTGTATTTAATGTTATACACAATAAATTTTTAACATGCATTATTGTAAATTATTTTTGGAATTTTGCTGCTAAAAACCCCCATTGGGGGAACTTCCCATTCTTCATGTCCCTCCCAACCTATCCTGTGTATCAGTGATTACTTCATAAATGATCACACATCCATCAGATATTAGTTCACCTTATTAGTAACATATGCCATTTCCCCATTTCAAATACCTGTGTGGATCATTTGCCTGCTACTATGTTTCTACCATCCATGCTAACTGACCCTGGCCCGTTTACAGACAATGTCTTTGCCTGCCGTTTCAACCACGTTTCTGACTTCCACGTGCGCCAACCTCAGCCTGTTTACCGACGATGCCTTTGCCTGCCGTTTCAACCACGTTTCTGACTTCCACATGCACCAACCTCAGCCTGTTTACTGACGATGCCTTTGCCTGCTGTTTCAACCAAGTTTCTGATTTCCACGTGGAACCGACTCGACCATGTTTTTGCGTGCCACTTGTGTTTCAATCTTTTTATTCAAGTTTTGTCATACAAAATGTATAAAAGTCGCCACATAACATTGTACAGTCACAATCAACATTTGGGGTAACACAATGAAGATCACCAAGTGTAGGGGTCCTTGGAGTAGTCCGAAGCTCCGTAGAGCCGTTAACCCCTATTAGCATCGCAGATCATATCTGAACCGTCCACCCAGATGAGCCGCCCCCCCATCCATCTATCGGGGGGGGCGCAACTCAGCCGGCCGTGTGGGCAGCCCAGAGGTCTGATCAGACTGACAATGGTCCCGTAGGAGCTGAGAAAACAGGGAGCAGCACAAACCTCTAAGGTCTGGATCTGACTCCAAAAATAAACAATAAACAAATTTCAAAAGAGAGGAAAGAGGACAGTGACAAAGAATAGAAGGAAGGAGACAGAGTAAGGAAAGGACAGTTGAGGAGGGGGGAATGGGGGGAGGGAGGGGGGGGAGGAGCCCCGATTCAGCATCCAGACATCTCAACCTAATCCCCTAGGCTATGCTGTAAACATCCCCGGGTCATTAGTTAGGTAACGAAGCCATGGGTCCCAAACTCCATGAAACAGTTTCATTTTATCTTGGGCCAGAGCGGTCAAGCGTTCGTTTAGCATCAACCAAGACAATTTGCCTTTAAGCTGATCGAATGGTAGAGCTGCCGATTTCCAGTTCCTAGCAATAGTGATTTTGGCTGAAATAAAAATAAATGTCAAGAGCCTCTTGCAGGACTTGGAGGCTTCCACATCTCCTCCCCCCAGTAGTGCTTGCTTAGCTGATTTAGTTAGGTTTAGTTGGGTAAGGGAGTAAACTAAATTATACACCCTGATCCAAAACCTCCGGACCTTTGGGCATGTCCACCAAATATGATAGGTGGTGCCCATCTGGCCACATCCTCTAAAGCACAACGGGGTAGCTCCTGAGACAAAAGTTGCCAGTCTGACCGGCACCATATACCACCTCAGTAGAACCTTATAATTGGCCTCAATTATTGAAGTATTGACGAGCGAACGAGATGCTGTCTCGGCTATCCTATGCCATTCGTCCAGATCCAGGGTTTCCTGCAAGTCGGTCTCCCATTGGACCATATAAGTCAGCTTTGTCGATACACTCAGCAATATCGAATATATAGCAGATAAATGTCCTTTAATTTTATCATAATTTTTGCATAGATGTTCCATGGGAGTTTGGGTTGCTAGGTTGCTCTTGCGAGCCAGGGTTTGTACATAATGTGAGATTTGGGCGAACCTATAACCCTCCGCTGGAGGCATTTGATGTCTGTCAGCCATAGTCCGTTCGGTCAGCATACCTCTATGATCGCACAAGTCAGCAATACACTTAAAACCCTTATTAGTCCACCATTCGAACGCTAGTGGAGTGAGACCCGGGGTGAATGCTTTATTTTGAAGCAGAGGTGTCAGTGGAGAATGAGGAGATTTGAATTTGTGAGATCTGGAGAGTCTGTCCCATAGTTCCAGTGACATGGATAAAGTAGGGCAAAGTATAGGAGGTCGCTCCTTGATAGGGAGCCATAAAATATAAGAAATAGGTTTGGGACGGCAGGAATAAGATTCCATAGCCATCCAAATGGCCTGTGCCTGTTGGGAGTGAAACCTTGTAAGTTGTGCTATCTGGGCAGCATAAAAATATTTTAATAAGTCTGGAAGACCAAGTCCTCCTCTCCGCTTCAACGTGTATAGAGTGCTCCTATTCACCCTGGGTCTCTTATCACCCCAAATAAACTGTAGTACTTTATTCTGGAATCGTTTAAGGTCATCACGGGCCAATGAAACTGGCAAGGTACGGAAGAAATACAATAATCGAGGTAGAACATTCATTTTAATTGAGTGAAGTCTGCCAAACCACGATGGCGGGTGAACCTGCCACTTAGCCATGTCAGCTGTTAGCCGTTTGAAAAGGGCTGGATAATTCTCTTTGTACAACTCACCAATAGATGAGGTCAGCTGTATGCCTAAATAAGGGAGAGCTGTGGATTCCCATCGGAATTGAAATGATTTTTCAAGCGTAGCCTGAGTGGAGCTTAGCAAAGATAAGTTCAGTGCTCTTGACTTACTATGATTAATTGCCAACCCGGAAATGTTGGAGAAAGGCTGCAAAATAGCATACAAGTTAGGCAGGGATGTGATCGGTGAGGTCAAGGTCAGCAACAAGTCGTCCGCAAAGAGTAAACATTTGTGTTCATAGTCTCCGCAATAAATGCCCTGTATATCTCTGCAGGCGCGAATTTTGAGCGCTAGTGGTTCAATCGCCAGGGCGAATAATAGTGGCGACAACGGGCAGCCCTGTCTAGTTCCTCTCCTGATAGGAAATGTTTGGGATGTATATCCTCTGAGCATTAGCGAGGCACTGGGGGAATCATATAATATGTGAAGGAGATCCAGAAAGCGTCTCCCAAATCCAAAGCGTGTAAGAACATCAAAAAGATAGTCCCAGGAGATAGAATCGAACGCCTTCTGGATATCCAATGAAAGTAACATTCCCCTCCTAGTCCCCTTTCCATCCCAATCAGACCGAACCGCCGAGATAAGGTTAATTATCCGGCGGGTTTGGTCCGATGCCTGTCTTGTCGGGACAAAACCTGCTTGGTCAGGATGGATATAACACTGAAGAAAAGTATTAAGTCTCTGGGCCAGTATTTTGGTTAGAATCTTAAGATCCGTATTGATCAGAGAAATTGGGCGATAATTGGAACAGTCTGTATGGTCCTTTCCTGGTTTCGGGATAACACTTATATAGGCTACATTTTCATGGCTGGGGAGCTTGCTGCCGCTTCTCAGGTCATTAAAGTAAGTACAGAGATGTGGGGCCAGAAGATCGTGATATTTCCTATAGTAGTGACCCGGGAATCCATCTGGCCCAGGGGCCTTGGTAGGGTGTAGGGTTTTGATTGCAGCCCTGACTTCAGGCTCTGTAAGAGCACCGTCCATCAGTTCCGCATGGGCTTGTGTCAATTTAGGCAGCTGTAAGTCGCGAAAGAATGTGCTCGCTTCAGATGAATCGAACTTGTCCTGCACTCCATACAGCTTAGCATAAAATTTGTGAAATTCTCCAATTATCCGTTCGGGGTTCTGGGAGGTTAGGCCCGTGGATAGTCGTAGTTTAGGCAAAGTCGGTGTGTACGGTCGAGGAACCAGTTTTCTAGCTAACATTGTGGTAGGTTTATCACCCATCGTATAGAACCTGTGCTTAGACCAACTAATATGTTTCTCCGCTTGAGTAGTCAAGCTAAGATTTAGTGCTAGTCGAGCCTCATCAATTTTATGCCTTATATCTACCAGGGGATTTCTGTGCTGTTCACTAAGTAAGTTATCTAAGTTAGTTTCCAGAATCTTATTTGCCTGTTCCCTATTGCGTTTAATCCTGGCTGCCACTTGTAACAATATGCCCCTAATCACTGCTTTATGAGCTACCCAGTTAATTGCGGGGGATGTGTCCGATGCCTTATTAAGTCTAAAGTATTCCTGTATTTCCTTTTGAATCTCTAAAAAGATTGTAGGGTCATTCAGCAAGCTCACATTAAGTCTCCACGGGGAGGGTCTAGATTTAGTCCATAGCCCTGAAGTAGAGAGTTTTATCGGGGAATGATCAGACCAAGGGGTAGATAAAATCTTAACCGACTTAATAAATGGTAGCAAAGGCGTACGTACTAGAACGTGGTCTATCCTCGAGTAAGTGTGATGGGCTTGTGAAAAGTGTGTAAAGTCTCTGACCGTAGGGTTATTTTCTCGCCAGGCGTCGATGAGGTCATAGAAATGAAACAGACGTGCAACCTTGCTGCTTCCAGTCGGTGGGCGTTTCAATGTTGGTCTAGAGGAGTCCGATTTATCCATAATTCTGTCCAAGGGAATATTACTATCGCCTCCCATAATGACCTGACCCTGGACTTTGGGCATAAGAATCTTCAGCATTTTGCTAAAGAATTCCGGCTGTCCAGTATTCGGGGCATAGTATGATATAAAGGACACCTCCTAGTCATGGAGCCGCCCCACTGCCATAATATATCTACCTCTCTTGTCCTTAACGATAGCGATGGGGGTAAAGGGGGTCCGTTTCGAAAAGCAGATGGCTACACCGCCCTTCTTTTCCCGACCCCCTGCCAAGTAAAACTGTGGATACTTCCCATTGAGGTAACGGGGCGCTGAGACATTGGAGAAATGAGTTTCCTGTAATAGCAGGACTTCAGCCTTCTGTTTATGATAAAACTGGAAAGCCTTAGTTCTTTTAGTAGGGGAGTTAAATCCATGTACATTATGGCTAACTATCGAATAGTCTGTGTTATATGTGGTGGCCATCGTGGTGGGGCAGAGCACTCTTACCTTGCATAATGAATGAAGCGAGAAGGGTCCCGATAATGATGACTGTTCGGCTATGTGACCTCTCAGACCATGACATAAGGGAAGGGCTCTGAACCGAGGCTCCGAAGAAAGAGGGGGAAGGGAGAGAAGGAAAAGGCATTAGAGAAGAAGAGAAACAAAAATAAAAGCAAAAAAACATATACATAGGCCTTAGGCCCAAACAACCAATATAACTCAATCCTAGCTGATGAATGAAGGAATGGGGAATAACCCCTGCCGGAGACAACATCCGGCAAATTAGGTGCAAGGGTACCATCCTTGTCGTAGGACAGGTAGTCTTGCAGTTGGGTGGCAAGCATGACCACCCCGACCCAAATATGATTACACTCTGTACGAGCAGGCTATTCGAGGTCATATCGGAAATGACAAAATCAATCAATACAGTTTTAACATAACAGGCTGTCTATAGGAACATGCATTCCCAAGGCCAGTGGCGCCGGGGCCGGAAGGGTCCCCATCGGTCGTTCCGGCCCCCGAGCCACAGCCCAACAGGGGAACACATTGCGGTCCGACTAAGGCCCCCAGACTGCTAAAAAGCAAAAAGCAAAATTTCTTCGACCAGGTTGGGCCCGTCGGGGTTGTAAAATATTCGGCTGGCAGCCAGTCCGAAGAACCAGGAACTCCAGTAACTTTGTAACCCGTGACTTTGTAACCTGTGAACTGTGAACGGTAACGATGGCCCCATCAGGCCCATAGTCCACCATGGGCCCAGGCCAAATCCGTGCAATCAAGCACTAACAGTTCCCAAAAGGGGGCAAAAAAGCAAAAAGAGAGAAGAGCAATAATACTCAGGTATTCCGGCGAGCATTTCTGGCCTGTGAGCGTGTGCGATCCTGCCATATCGGGGAGAGGGGACGATGATCCAGACGAGGGGGAGATGAAATCGGAGTCGGAGAGTCCCGTGCAATGATGCCGAGACTAAGCAGTAGGTCTTCGCCTGCTTGGAACGTGGAAAAGGAGTGGGACTTTCCGTTGTAAGTGAATGATAACTTAAAAGGGAACGACCATCGATACTTAATCTGTTTGGCCATAAGTTGCTGGAGTAATGGCCGTAGGTTTCTGCGTTTCTGGACCGTTGATGGCGCCAAATCTGTAAAGAGCTGTATTGGTGTTCCAAATAGCGACAGGTCCGGCCTGTTGCGAGCCGCAAGCATCATCTTGTCCTTAATGCGGTAGTGATGTGGCTTAACAATAATGTCTCGTGGTAGGCCGTCGGCCCTTGGGGCTGTCAGTGCTCGGTGAACGCGATCAACTTCCATGTGGTGGTTGGCTATATCAGGGATAAGGGTTTTCATCAGGTCTTTTACAGCCCCCTCTAGATCTGTGTGAGTTTCAGGGAGGCCACGCACGCGGATATTGTACCTACGAGAACGATTCTCCAAATCTTCAATTTTTGTGAATGCCTCTTCTAATCTATCCTGGAGGTCTGTCACCATGGCTGAGTTCTGGTTGACCCTTTTGATGGCTCCATCCACTTTGGTTTCAATTAGCTCAAAACGCTCTCCCAAGCTATGGATGTCTTTTTTCAGGTCAGTGGTGATTAATGTGCAGGCCTTAGAGAGCTCCTGCTGCAGCATGGTGGAGAATCTGCCCAACAGTACAGCATCAGGGGAATAGTGTGAGAGCTGGGGAATTGGCATATCCTGGCTGGATTGGCTGGATTGGCTAATGAGGACTTCTGCTAAGTCTGCCATGTTCCTATCCATGGAGGAGGCAGGGGAGGCAGGGCAGTTTGGAGAGTCATGTCTATCAGCGTATATGGCTGGGGATGGGGGATGTGATAGTGACTCACCCCGCTGTCCGGTCTCCACCTCTCCCGAGGATTGTGAGGAGAATGGATCCCTAGTTGGCTCCAGATTTAGCTGCCTGTCTCCTCTCTGTGTAGCGCCGTCGGATCTGGCTGCTGCCGTGCTGCCTCGTGTGTCTGGCTTACCCGGCGCCATCTTGGATCGCGGCTGTGCTGTAGGGGAAGGCCCTGCTCTCTTCTGGGCTGTAGTTTGCGTATCGTGTCCTTTCCGCGGCTGCCCCTGTGCCCTACGGTTCATCGCCACTTCGGGGCTGGTGTGGGATCGGTCCTGGCTCACGGACCTCAGTGCCTGCGCTATCGTTAGCTCTGGTGGGTCGGGGTGCCGGGAGCTCGGTCAGCACACGTCCTTCTCCGAGTCCCCGCGCATGCGCACTTGCGTGCCACTTGGACTGATCTTTTGCCCTTCTACTTTAGTACACAGGGGTCTCACATATGTGAGGGGCTCCAGAATAATGTTCCGAGTAGAGAAAATCAGTTTTTGGTTTTCTGTGCTCCCAGAACAGGGTCTGGTTTCCCGGAGACTTCAAAGAGATTTGGGTGGGAGAAGCCTCTACCCCTGTCCCCCTTGCCCTAAGCTTGATGGTCCTTCCTGCTGCCTGGACCGATACTTTGGCTGTGCTGACCATATCACTGCCTATAATGACCCAGGACTTTATGGACTGTGTTTCTTCCTGCTGCCTGGACCAATATTTTGGCTGTGCTGCATATATCACTGCCTGTAATGACCCAGGACTTTATAGACTGTTTCTTTCTGCTGCCTGGACCAGTACTTTGGCTGTGCTGACCATATCGCTGTCAGTAATGACCAAGGACTTTATGGACTATGTTTCTTCCTGCTGCCTGGACCAATACTTTGGCTGTGTTGACCATATCTCTGCCTGCTGCCTCTACTGACTATGGACAGTATTTCTGCCTGGACATCTCTGCCTGCTACCTGGACCAATGCTTTGGCTGTGCTTCATCTGTGCTGACAGTATCTCTGCCTGTACTAACTTTGGACAGTATTCCTGCCTGCTGCCTGGATGATTGCTTTTGCTGTCTATGACCACATCCCTGCCTGCTGCCTGGACCGAAACTCTCCTCTGTGGACCACTGCACTACTAAAACCACAGGTAATCTTTTGTAATTTGGTATGTTAATTCTATGTGTTAGAAATATGCAGGGCCTTCAAAAATGTGATCGGTAGTCAGGAAATTATATGTATAATTTATGCTCCTAGAACGCCTGGAGGTGTTACTTGGATGTTGGGCCTCTGTATATGGCCAGGCTGTGGTAAAAGTCTCACACATGTGGTATCGCTATACTTAAGAGTAGTAGCAGAATGTATTTTAGGGTGTAATTTTTGCTATGTACATGCTATGTGTTGGAAATATCTTATAAATGGACAACTTTGTGTAAAAAAAATGCGTTTTCATTTTTTTCCCACATTTTTCAAAAACTTCTGGGAAAAAATGAACCGTTCAAAAGACTCATTATGCTTCATAGATTATACGTTGGGGTGTCTGCTTTCCAAAATGAGGTCATTTCATTGTCCTGGTGCTCCAGGGCCTTCAAAAGTGAGATAGGTCATCATGAAATTATATGTGTAATTTTTGCTCCTAGAACGCCTGGAGGTGCTACTTGGATGTTGGGCCTCTGTATGTGGTGTGAGGGGGTTAGCTCGGTAGCGGGTGTGTGTGACCCCCTGGATGGGCTCCCCACACAAAAACAGGCCCAGCAGACGGAGGTTGTGGTTTTCAAGATCAAAAGGTGCGGTTTATTTCTCTATTTACAGTGACAAAAACACAGCAAAGCAAAAAGAAACATAAACAAAATAAATCCTGGTCAGCTTGACCTCTGACTAAACATGCAGGTTTCCCTAACTAACAACTGGGATCAGCCTGGTGCTGTCCTAGTCCCTAAGTCCCTGGTTTAGTAAATGTCCAAACAAACAGCCACACAGGCTTTGTCTCACCGCACAGGGGTTCACTCTCCCTAGACAGTCCACACAGGTCTGGTTCCAGGCATGAGCAAACACCTAATGAAGCTGGGAGTTTTTATAGAGGCCTTAAACGAGCTGACAAGCTTCAGCTGGTCTCATCAACTCCCTGTCTGCACGACGCCCAGCACTCTCCCTAGAGGTATGAATCATCCATGAGCCCACTAGCCTCAGCTGGGCTTCATCAACTCTCTCCCTAGTTGTATAAGTCGGCATAAAGCCTGAATCTGGGAGAAATATACCTACCCCCCTGGATGCAACCAGGTGACTTTACCTTCCTGCTGTCACATACCCCCCCCTCTTGTTTTAACCTTGGGGTTGGAACACCAGCAATCAGGCATTCATGTACTCGAGACAAAGCATCCACATTCCCCATTTGAACGCCAGGGCGATGCTTTACTGTGAAGTTGAATTCCTGTAGGGCCAGGAACCACCTATTTACTCTTCTATTTGTCTCCTTGTTTTGAGCCATCCACTTTAACGGAGCGTGATCCGTAACCATGTCAAAGTGCCTACCTAGCAGATAGTACCGAAGGGAATCTAGAGCCCACTTCACCGCTAAACACTCCTTTTCAACCGTGGCGTAATTTACCTCATGGGACTTCAACTTCCTGCTGAGGTAAATGACTGGGTGCTCTTCCCCGTTCCAGACCTGGGACAATACTGCTCCTAACCCCACATCTGACGCATCACTTTGTACGACAAAGTCCTTAGAGAAGTCGGGTGAGTACAACACTGGCTGGCTACATAAGGCTTGTTTCAAGAATTGGAATGCTGCCTCAGCCTCGGGGGTCCATTTAATCATGACCGACCCTTTCCCTTTCGTCAGGTTGGTTAGGGGCACAGCCTTAGAAGCAAAGTGGGGAATGAAGCGCCGATAATAACCCACGATTCCCAGAAAGGCTCGTACCTGCTTCTTGCTGTTGGGACGTGGCCAACTCTGGATGGCCTCGACTTTGTTGAGTTGGGGTTTTATTACTCCCCTGCCAATGGTGTACCCAAGATATTTGGCCTCCTCCTGCCCAATGGTACACTTCTTGGGGTTAGCCGTAAACCCCGCTTCCCGGATAGAGTCTAGGACTGCTTGCACTTTTGGCAGATGTGAGGCCCAATCTGTGCTATGGACAATTACGTCATCCAGGTAAGCCGCAGCATACTTCCGATGGGGCCTCAGTATCTGGTCCATTTTCCGCTGGAATGTGGCCGGCGCATTCTGTAACCCGAACGGCATTCTCTTATATTGGAACGCCCCGTCTGGGGTTACAAATGCGGTTTTCTCTTTGGCCGACTTGGCCAGGGGAATTTGCCAATACCCTTTTGTGAGGTCAAGAGTCGTCATGTATCGGGCTGTTCCCAGCCGGTCGATCAACTCATCTATACGTGGCATGGGGTAGGTGTCAAATTTTGTAACTTTGTTCAACTGACGAAAATCGTTACAAAATCGCCAGCTCCCATCCGGTTTAGGCACCAACACAATGGGACTAGACCAATCACTTTGGGACTCCTCTATCACCCCTAAGTTCAGCATCTTCTGTACTTCCTCCCGTATTGCCTCCCGTCGGGCCTCTGGGATCCGATAGGGTTTTAACTTCACCCTTTCACCGGGCGGGGTAATAATATCATGCTCTACCCCAGATGTTTGTCCCGGCAGCTCAGAGAACACCTCCTTGTTGCGAAGCACAAACTCCTTAACCTCCTGTTGTTGGGGTTGTGACAAGGTGGCTGCTATTCCAACCTCCGGAATCACGCAACCAGTTTGAGCTGGTGACCAAGTTTCTGCGACTAGGGACTCTCTATCCCTCCAGGCTTTCAACAGATTAACGTGATAGATCTGTTCGGGCTTTCGCCTTCCTGGTTGTCTGACCTTGTAATTCACTTCGCTCACTTTTTCCATTATCTCGTAGGGGCCTTGCCATTTGGCAAGGAATTTACTTTCAACCGTAGGGACAAGTACCAATATCCTATCCCCCGGGGAAAAGGTACGGGTCTTGGCTCCACGGTTGTACACTCTCTGCTGTGCCAACTGCGCTTGGGCCAAATGTTCCTTCACGATGGGCATTACCTGTGCAATTCGATCTTGCATCAGGGCGACATGCTCAATCACACTCCTGTGGGGAGAACTCTCACTTTCCCAAGTTTCCTTGGCAATATCCAACAGCCCTCTTGGGTGTCTCCCATACAGTAACTCAAAGGGGGAGAATCCCGTAGAGGATTAGGGCACCTCCCTAATAGCAAACATCAAATAAGGAAGTAGACAGTCCCAATCCTTTCCATCTCTATCCACCACTTTCTTCAACATTTGTTTTAGGGTTTTGTTGAATCTTTCAACCAGCCCATCGGTTTGGGGGTGATACACAGACGTACGCAATTGCGTCACTTTGAACAATTTACACAGCTCTTTCATAACCCGGGACATAAAGGGTGTACCTTGGTCCGTAAGCAGTTCTTTACAAATACCCACCCGGCTAAAAACAAGAGATAGCTCTTTGGCTATGGTTTTGGCCGAGGTATTTCGGAGAGGGATCGCTTCTGGATAACGGGTGGCATAGTCCATTATAACTAATATGTACTGGTGCCCCCTAGCGGACTTGATTATAGGACCTACCAAATCCATTGCGATCCTCTCAAACGGGGACCTCAATGATGGGTAGAGGGACCAGCGGGCTACGGAAATGTGGCATCGGGGCTGACCTCTGACACACAGGGCAGGAGGAACAATAATTTTCTATGTCCTTCATCACCCCAGGCCAATAGAATCTCTGTAATACCCTCTCTCGGGTTTTCTCTGTCCCCAGATGACCTCCAAGAATGTGCCCATGGGCCAACTCCAACACCAACTTCCTGTAAGGTTTGGGCACCACAAGCTGCTCAACGGTTTCTTCTGCCCTTTTTGCCACCCGATACAGTAGGTCCTTCTCTACGCTGAAGTATGGGTAAGTGCAGGTATTATCTGGGTTCACTAACTCGCCATCTATTTCCACTACGTTTTCCCGTGCCTTTATTAGGGCGGGGTCTTTTAACTGTTCTGTGGCAAAATTTTCCCTGTGAACCTCAAGATCAGAAAACTCCACAGACGGTAGGTTTTCGTCTGAGGAGGTGGGCTCCTCTCCAGTTTCTTGAGTCTCGCCTGCCAATACTGACAAGGGAAATTCTGGAGAGTCCTCACCACTCTCAGAGGAGTTCTGGCTATCACCTTCCTGGTACATAGGGGCACCAGTGGGGGGCTCAGGATCATCCCACAGTTCCCAGAACTTCGGAAAATCCCTTCCCACAATGGCATCATGCGGTAATTGAGATACTAACCCCACTGGATGAGAGAGGGTACCTTTGGGGGTCTTGAAACACACTGTAGTCACTGGATACTCTCGGGTGTCCCCATGCACACAAATAACAGCTACCTTGCTATTCCCAGAGACCTCTGTTTTAACTAATTCAGCCTTTATCAGGGTCACAAGGCTACCTGAATCCAGTAATACCACAACATTTCTACCATTAATACACATTTTGCATAAATGTTTCTCAGTTCCCCGAATGGCAGTGCATGCGACTGTCGCACACAGCGACTGACGTCTGTCCGTCAGAAAGTCACATTGCATGGGTTCCTCCACAACCGGGCAATTTGCTGCAATATGTCCCGCTTGCCGGCAGCGGTAGCAAACAATCCTTTTGGCTGCCTCTTGAGCCCCCGACTTCCCAGGCTGTTCTCGCCAAACCCTGGGCAGAGCTCCCACCCTCTCACTCTCTCCACCCTCACCCCTTGGAATCATCTTATCCGCCCCTGGGGATGGTCTGGTCTTAGGGTGGAAAGTCCGAGAGTCTCTGGAAGAGGCCGTCAGGTTCTCTGCAGCCAAGTATCTCTCTACACGATCCACAAGTTTAACGGCCGTTTCTGGGTCTCCATGGCTTACCCACTTTTGAATGGCGGTAGGAAGAGCTCTCAAGAAACGATCCATCACAACACGTTCCACAATCTCCGGTGCGGACAAAGTCTCTGGCTGTAGCCACTTCCTGCTCAGGTGAATGAGATCATACATTTGAGACCTGGGGGGTTTTCCAAGCTGGAAAGTTCAGTTATGCACACGCTGAGCCCGGACAGCCAGGGTGACACCCAGCCTTGCCAATATTTCAGCTTTTAGCATCACATAGTCTTTTGCTTGGTCAGGCTCTAGGTCATAGTAAGCTTTCTGCGATTCACCAGTTAACAGAGGAGCCACCAGTCCAGCCCACTGCTCCTCAGGCCACTTTTCTCTTTCAGCAGTCCTTTCAAATGTGGTCAAAAATACCTCTGGATCATCCTCTCCAGTCATTTTTGTCAATAAACGACTCACCCCAAAGGACGCGGTATTAGTGGGACGGCTTTCCTCACTGGTCTGCGGACGTTGCTGCATTACTGCTTCCATCTGTTGTTGTAGTCTCTGCTCTTGCTTCTGCAACAGGTCTATGAAGCGGGCCTCAGATTGCTGCTGGGCTTGTTGCTGGGCTGCGAAGCTCTGTTGTTGAGCTGCAAGGCTCTTTTGCAAACCTGCATTTGTCTGCTGTTGATTGGCATTTGCTAGAGCCAGCTGTTTCAGTATCTCCTCCATGCTGGCTTAAAAAAAAACTGCCACTGGTTCTCCACCAACTGTGAGGGGGTTAGCTCGGTAGCGGGTGTGTGTGACCCCCTGGATGGGCTCCCCACACAAAAACAGGCCCAGCAGACGGAGGTTGTGGTTTTCAAGATCAAAAGGTGCGGTTTATTTCTCTATTTACAGTGACAAAAACACAGCAAAGCAAAAAGAAACATAAACAAAATAAATCCTGGTCAGCTTGACCTCTGACTAAACATGCAGGTTTCCCTAACTAACAACTGGGATCAGCCTGGTGCTGTCCTAGTCCCTAAGTCCCTGGTTTAGTAAATGTCCAAACAAACAGCCACACAGGCTTTGTCTCACCGCACAGGGGTTCACTCTCCCTAGACAGTCCACACAGGTCTGGTTCCAGGCATGAGCAAACACCTAATGAAGCTGGGAGTTTTTATAGAGGCCTTAAACGAGCTGACAAGCTTCAGCTGGTCTCATCAACTCCCTGCCTGCACGACGCCCAGCACTCTCCCTAGAGGTATGAATCATCCATGAGCCCACTAGCCTCAGCTGGGCTTCATCAACTCTCTCCCTAGCTGTATAAGTCGGCATAAAGCCTGAATCTGGGAGAAATATACCTACCCCCCTGGATGCAACCAGGTGACTTTACCTTCCTGCTGTCACAGTGGCCAGACTGTGTAAATGTGCCACATATTTAGTATCGCTATACTTAGGAGGAGTAGCACATTTTTGCTATGTATATGCTATGTGTTGGAAATATCTTATAAATGGACAAATGCATATCTATTTTTTTCCCCATTTTCCGAAAACTTCTGGAAAAAAATGAACCGTTCAAAAGGACTCATTATGCCTCATAGATTATACGTTGGGGGGTTTGCTTTCCAAAATGAGGTAATTTTGGGGGCGTCTCCATTGTCCTGGTGCTCCAGGGCCTTCAAAGTTGTAATAGGTGGTTGAGAAATGAGATGTGTAATTTATGCTCCTAGAACGCCTGAAGGTGCTACTTCAATGTTGGTCCTCTGTATGTGGACGGGCTGTGTAAAAGTCTCACACGTGTGGTATCGCCATACTCAGGAGGAGTAGCAGAATGTATTTTGGGGTGTCATTTTTGCTATGTACATGCTATGTGTTGGAAATGTCTTATAATGGACAACTTTGTGTAAAATAAAATGCTTTTTTTATTTTCTTCTCACATTTTCCGAAAACTTCTGGAAAAAAATTAACCGTTCAAAAGACTCATTATGCTTCATAGATTATATGCTGGGGTGTTTGCTTTCCAAAATGGGGTTATTTTGTGGGCGTTTCATTGTCCTGGTGCTCCAGGGTCTTTCAAAAGTGAGATAGGTCGTCGTGAAATTATATGTGTCATTTTTGCTCCTAGAACGCCTGGAGGTGCTACTTCAATGTTGGGCCTCTGTATGTGGCCGAGCTGTGTAAAAGTCTCACACATGTGGTATCGCCATACTCAGGAGGAGTAGCAGAATGTTTTTTTTGGGGTGTAGTTGCAAGTATGCATATGCTGGGTTCAAGAAATAACCTGTCAATACGTTAAGTTTGTGTTAAAAGAAAAAGAATTGTGGGAAGAAATTACATCTTCAAAAAACTCACCATGCCTCTTACTAAATACCTTGGACATGGAAATACCTTCCAAAAAGGGTTCATTTGTGGGGTATTTGTACTTTCCGGGATTGTTAGTGTCTCAAGAAATGAGATAGGCCTTCAGTACATCAGGTGTGATCAGATGTGATAATTTTCAGTGATTTGCACCATAACTTGTAGACTCTATAACTTTCACACAGACTAAATAATATCCACTAATGTGGGTTATTTTTTTTACCAAAGATTAGGGATGAGCTTCGTGTTCGAGTCGAACATACGTTCGACTCGAACATCGGCTGTTCGATCGTTCGACGAAGATCGAACGATTTGGGCCGTTCGCGTTAAATTCGAGTAACGCGAACGGCCCACAATGCACTACGCCATCGCAGTGTCATCCAGGCGCTGTGATTGGCCAAGCATGCACTGTGACCGCGCATGCTTGGCCAATCACAGCGCCGGCAGCGAGGAGAGCAATGATTGGCCACAGGCAGGATGCCTGTGGCCAATTATTGCTGAGGGGGTTTAGTACACGCCCCACACTATAAAAGGCCGCCAGCGCGGCGGCCTTGTGTAGTGTGTTCCGGAGCAGGGAAAGAGAAGCATAGGCAGGGACAGTGTCAATTTTTTTCCTTTACTAATCCTGGATTCCTTGTGTTTAGGGACAAATAAGGATAGGTAGGGAGTAGGGATGAGCTCAGGCGTGTTCGCATTGAACACATGCAGAGCCCGCCAAGGAAGTCGGCATCGTCGGAACCGCGCTGCGCTAATCACAGGCAGTCAAACATTGTCCCGATGCTCGGCTGCAGAGATCGGGAAATGTCTCCCTGCCTGTGATTAGCGCAGCGCGGTTCCGACTTCCTTGGCGGGCTCTGCATGTGTTCAATGAGAACACGCCTGAGCTCATCCCTAGTAGGGAGAGTGTCAGTGTGTTATTCTGTGCTAAACCTTGTTTGTAGGGACAGAGAGGTACAGTGAGGGAAAGTGTCAGTGTGCTATTCTGTTCTAAACCAATCTTGCTGAACCATATTTGAAATCCTTGAGTTTAGGGACAGAGAGGTACAGTGAGGGAAAGTGTCAGTGTGCTATTCTGTGCTAAATCTTGTTTGTAGGGACAGAGTAGGACAGTGAGTGAAACTGACAGTGTGCTATTCTGTTCTAAACCAATCTTGCTGAACCATATTTGAAATCCTTGAGTTTAGGGACTGAGAGGTACAGTGAGGGAAAGTGTCAGTGTGCTATTCTGTGCTAAATCTTGTTTGTAGGGACAGAGTAGGACAGTGAGTGAAACTGACAGTGTGCTATTCTGTTCTAAACCAATCTTGCTTAACCATATTTGAAATCCTTGAGTTTAGGGACAGAGAGGTACAGTGAGGGAAAGTGTCAGTGTGCTATTCTGTGCTAAATCTTGTTTGTAGGGACAGAGTAGGACAGTGAGTGAAACTGACAGTGTGCTATTCTGTTCTAAACCAATCTTGCTGAACCATATTTGAAATCTTTGAGTTTAGGGACAGAGAAGGACACTCGTAGAAACTCTCAGTGTGCTATTCTGTGCTAAATCTTGTTTGTAGGGACAGAGTAGGACAGTGAGGGAAAGTGTCAGTGTGCTATTCTGTTCTAAACCAATCTTGCTGAACCATATTTGAAATCCTTGAGTTTAGGGACAGAGAAGGACACTCGTGGAAACTATCAGTGTGCTATTCTGTGCTAAATCTTGTTTGTAAGGACAGAGTAGGACAGTGAGTGAAACTGACAGTGTGCTATTCTGTTCTAAACCAATCTTGCTGAACCATATTTGAAATCCTTGAGTTTAGGGACAGAGAGGTACAGTGAGGGAAAGTGTCAGTGTGCTATTCTGTGCTAAATCTTGTTTGTAGGGACAGAGTAGGACAGTGAGTGAAACTGACAGTGTGCTATTCTGTTCTAAACCAATCTTGCTGAACCATATTTGAAATCCTTGAGTTTAGGGACAGAGAGGTACAGTGAGGGAAAGTGTCAGTGTGCTATTCTGTGCTAAATCTTGTTTGTAGGGACAGAGTAGGACAGTGAGTGAAACTGACAGTGTGCTATTCTGTTCTAAACCAATCTTGCTGAACCATATTTGAAATCCTTGAGTTTAGGGACAGAGAAGGACACTCGTGGAAACTCTCAGTGTGCTATTCTGTGCTAAATCTTGTTTGTAGGGACAGAGTAGGACAGTGAGGGAAAGTGTCAGTGTGCTATTCTGTTCTAAACCAATCTTGCTGAACCATATTTGAAATCCTTGAGTTTAGGGACAGAGAAGGACACTCGTGAAAAATATAAGTGTGCTATTCTGTGCTAAATCTTGTTTGTAGGGACAGAGTAGGACAGTGAGTGAAACTGACAGTGTGCTATTCTGTTCTAAACCAATCTTGCTGAACCATATTTGAAATCCTTGAGTTTAGGGACAGAGAGGTACAGTGAGGGAAAGTGTCAGTGTGCTATTCTGTGCTAAATCTTGTTTGTAGGGACAGAGTAGGACAGTGAGTGAAACTGACAGTGTGCTATTCTGTTCTAAACCAATCTTGCTGAACCATATTTGAAATCCTTGAGTTTAGGGACAGAGAGGTACAGTGAGGGAAAGTGTCAGTGTGCTATTCTGTGCTAAATCTTGTTTGTAGGGACAGAGTAGGACAGTGAGTGAAACTGACAGTGTGCTATTCTGTTCTAAACCAATCTTGCTGAACCGTATTTGAAATCCTTGAGTTTAGGGACAGAGAAGGACACTCGTGGAAACTCTCAGTGTGCTATTCTGTGCTAAATCTTGTTTGTAGGGACAGAGTAGGACAGTGAGGGAAAGTGTCAGTGTGCTATTCTGTTCTAAACCAATCTTGCTGAACCATATTTGAAATCCTTGAGTTTAGGGACAGAGAAGGACACTCATGGAAACTATCAGTGTGCTATTCTGTGCTAAATCTTGTTTGTAGGGACAGAGAGGTACAGTGAGTGAAACTGACAGTGTGCTATTCTGTTCTAAACCAATCTTGCTGAACCATATTTGAAATCCTTGAGTTTAGGGACAGAGAAGGACACTCGTGGAAACTCTCAGTGTGCTATTCTGTGCTAAATCTAGTTTGTAGGGACAGAGTAGGACAGTGAGTGAAACTGACAGTGTGCTATTCTGTTCTAAACCAATCTTGCTGAACCATATTTGAAATCCTTGAGTTTAGGGACAGAGAGGTACAGTGAGGGAAAGTGTCAGTGTGCTATTCTGTGCTAAATCTTGTTTGTAGGGACAGAGTAGGACAGTGAGTGAAACTGACAGTGTGCTATTCTGTTCTAAACCAATCTTGCTGAACCATATTTGAAATCCTTGAGTTTAGGGACAGAGAAGGACACTTGTGGAAACTCTCAGTGTGCTATTCTGTGCTAAATCTTGTTTGTAGGGACAGAGTAGGACAGTGAGGGAAAGTGTCAGTGTGCTATTCTGTTCTAAACCAATCTTGCTGAACCATATTTGAAATCCTTGAGTTTAGGGACAGAGAAGGACACTCGTGGAAACTATCAGTGTGCTTTCTTTTTCGTACATCACGGGACACAGAGCGACTTAGTCATTACTAATGGGTTATATAGTTTACCTTCAGGTGCTGGCACTGGCAACTTCCAAACCGGAAGTACCCTCCCCTATATAAGCCCCTCCCATCCGGGAGCACCTCAGTTTTTTGCCAGTGTCTAAGGTGTTGGCCAAAGAGTAACATGTGTTTTCCTGGGCTTGCGTACAGGTTCTTTTACGGGCCTTAGTAAGCTGTTCCGGATCCCACCAAAAAAGCTTCATAGCTAAACGGTCGGTACCCGGGCCTTGCAACAGAAGAGCAAGGTTTTGCCTGTAATGCCTCTCTTAGGAGGGCTGGACCCTGGGATCCAGAGCTCTGGTCATACCCACGACCAAGATGTTTTCTGTGCAGGGTGCTATACAGGTCCAGGGGAGTGGAATCCTTGGGAACCCGGTCCCTGAAGGTTTAATTACAATGCCTGCCGTGATAGGTGAAGTTTGGGCTTCTGTGGACCAAACAGAGTCCTGCGGCGGGGAACAGGTAAGTGGGGGCCCCCAGGAACTTGGTTCTATTGGGGGACCCCCAAGCCTAATTTGTCTTTCTGTCTGTTACCTAACGGTATTCCCGCTAATATCTGTGTATGCCTATAACTACTGGAAAATGTAAAATTTTAATAGTAGTCAAGAAAAAAAAAAAAAAAAAAGAGGACCGCGGTACCTGTGTTAAACCACTAGAGGCCGCTGTGGTCCATTTTTCTTGTCATGTGGATCTTTGGTTTTCTCAAGTCAAAAGATCCAGGCAGTTGGTAAGTTTCTCTGTGGGAATCCAGTTCCTCTGCCCTGTTGCTGCGCTCATCCACCGCACAGGCCCTCCGGCAAAAAGGGCCCTGGCTCCTAGTCCCTGCTTGGTTTCAAAAAAGGGCGCCAATGGCGCACGGGCACGCGCGCGGGCGCGTGCACGCGCCTCCTATGGAAAAAAAAGGGGCGGGGCGGGTGGATGACGCTCGATGCGCGCCGCGGCGCTTCTGCGCATGTGCAGGCGTCCCAGCATGTATAAAAGACACAGTACAAGTGTCAGCTGGATGCAAACAGAGCTAGCAACAAAACGGTGGCACACAGAGGCGGTTGATGCAGGCATCCCCATAGAAAGGCACTTTAGTGGACACCAGCTGGTATATAGCAGCAACTGTGTTAGACTATTACCAGCAAAATTGGTGTATGACGACGGGAATACCTCAGCTTTGTGCTTAAAGGATATGTCGTCCAGACGCTCCGGAAATAAGTCTTCCAGGAAGCCAAAGGGGTCTCCATCGGGCTCTGAGGATATTGGGCATGCTTGTACTGCACCAATCTCCCCTGAAAATTCAGAGGTCAGTAGCCGTAGGAACCCCGCAGGAGTGCCTGGTGCTGCGGCTGTCCTCAGTCCACCTGCTCCTGTATATATAACAGAGGAGGTTTTATCCTCAACTCTGGGAGGATTGGAAGAGAGATTAACAGCATTGATCGCTGCTTCCCTGTCACAGGAAAAGCGCGTCCGATCTCCGTCTCCTCCTTCAGAGTGCCTGTTAGTGGAGGAACAGCCCCACACAGAGATCGACCTACCTGAAGGGGATCAGGATGAGGTTGATTCAGTTATAGAGGAATCAACAGTGGAAGAACCCTTCTCAGCATCTCAGGCTGAAAGATTATGGGTTCAGTCTCTGACTAACATGGTCCGATCAGCATTTAAAATGCCTCTGGCGGAACCATCAACCACTACGGTTTCCTCGCTGGGGTCGCTGAAAGCTCCCCAGGCTGTCTGTTCCTTCCCAATCCACCCTTTATTGGAAGGGCTTATTTACCAGGATTGGGAGCATCCTGATAAAATATTTACTCCCCCCAAGAGATTTCCAGTGATCTATCCCATGGAGGATAAGTTCATAAAAAAATGGAGGGTCCCTACAGTGGACACAGCCATCTCTTGTGTAAATAAATCACTGACATGTCCAGTAGATAATGTTCCAATGTTCAAAGACCCAATAGATAAAAAATTGGAGTCTTTACTAAAATCTGCTTTCTCTACAGTAAGCATGGTGACACAACCTGCAGTAGCAGCGATTGGAGTCTGCCAAGCAATGAAAGATCAGTTGAAACAAGTCTTAAGGGACTTACCAGATCAGCAGGCTCTTGCCCTAGCTGACCTACCTAGAGCCTTGTGTTGTGGTGGACGCCATAAAGGATACAATCCAACAGGCATCCCGCTTTACGCTGTCTGAAGACATATGCGTAGGCTTCTATGGCTCAAAAACTGGTCTTCTGAAGCTCCCTGTAAGAAATTGCTGATTAGCTTCCCATTTCATGGAGAACGCTTATCTGGAGATGATCTGGACAAATATATCCAGAAAACTTCTGCCGGTAAAAGTACATTCTTGCCGGTTAAGAACAAGGGTAGAAGTCCTTCTTTTAAGAGGCCTACTTCTCCAGTCCCTGGCACATCGGCTGTGAAACAGTTCCGACGGTCTCCGCGGTCAAATCCAGGGGGCAGAAATCAGGGACAATCACAGGGTAACAAGAAACCCTGGGTCAAGAGAGGTACAAAACCTCCCCCCAAGTCATGAAGGGTTGCCCCCACTCAATCGGGTGAGGGGAAGACTTCAGTTGTTCACAGAGACCTGGCGGGACACCATCAGAGACAGATGGGTGATCTCCGCAGTAAGTCTGGGATACAGGCTGGAGTTAAAAGACATTCCTCCTGCCCATTTTATAAGGTCAAACGTGCCAAGCGATCCCCAGAAGAGTGGATCCCTCCTTCTGGCACTAGAACAACTATTGCTCCAAGGGTAATCATGAAGGTTCCCTTGGAAGAAAGCGGGTTCGGGTTTTACTCAAACCTTGTCACAGTCCCCAAACCAAATGGGGACGTGAGGCCCATATTAAATATAAAAGGGCTAAACAAGTTCCTACATATCAGGACTTTTTCGGATGGAGTCGATCCGATCGGTGGCCACCGCCCTACAAGGGCAGGAATGGTTAGCCTCGATCGACATAAGGGATGCTTATTTGCATATTCCCATCTGTCCGGCCCACCAGAAATTTCTACGCTTTGCAGTAGAAGGGCGCCATTTTCAGTTCAGAGCCTTACCTTTCGGTCTGGCCACAGCACCACGAGTGTTCACAAAAATTCTGGCCCTACGATTGGCCAAACTAGGAACACAAGGTGTAACGATAATGGCATATCTAGACGACTTGTTGCTGATAGACCACTCATTGAAAAAAACTAGAAGTGGTCGTTCACAAGATAATCAAGTATCTGGAATCTCACGGTTGCATTATCAACCGAGACAAGTCAGCCCTAAAACCAGTCAAAAGTCTGGAATACTTGGGGGCTAAGACTGGATTCAAATCAGAGAAAGATTTTCTTACCTCCAGAGAAGGTGTCGTTTTTGAAAGATTTGACCCACTTAGTGGGTACAAAAAAGAAAACCATCCATACGCCTGTGTATGAGGCTGCTGGGAAAAATGGTGGCTTCATTCGAAGCAGTACCCTACGGTCAATTCCATTCAAGGAACTTGCAGAGGGCCATACTGTCAGCCTGGAACAAAAAAGTTCAGGCTTTAGACTTACCAATGTCCCTGTCCCCTTCCGTTCGCAAGAGCCTCCATTGGTGGTTGGTGCCCCAGAATCTGGAAAAAGGGAAACCCTTCAGTCCGGTTTCTTGGAAGGTGGTCACTACAGATGCCAGCCTCATAGGCTGGGGGGCAGTACTGGAGCAATGGTCTCTCCAGGGCAAGTGGTCAGAAGCAGAGAAGGCCCTGCCCACCAATCTCTTAGAGATACGAGCAGCCCGGTATGCCCTAGTAGCATGGACATCCAAACTCCAAGGGTCACCTGTCAGAATTCAATCAGACAATGCCACAGCAGTGGCATATATCAATCACCAGGGTGGCACCAGGAGTCGTGCAGCCCAGAGGGAAGCGAATTGCATCCTGGAATGGGCAGAAAGATATGTCACAGCCATATCCGCGGTTTTCATCCCAGGAGTGGAAAATTGGAGAGCGGACTTTTTAAGTCGCCAGCAATAATGCCCGGGGGAATGGTCTCTTCACCCCGAGGTTTTCCAGGCAATATGCCAGCGGTGGGGAACACCAGATGTAGATCTGCTAGCATCCAGATTCAACGCAAAGGTGGACAGATTTGTGTCTCGCACAAAGGATCCCCTAGCTTGCGGTTCGGATGCCCTAGTGTTCCCTTGGGATCAGTTCAAGCTGATATATGCATTCCCACCGCGATTAATCCGCAGAATCAGGGTAGAAAAGAAACCAGTGATTCTGGTGGCTCCAGCGTGGCCCCGAAGGGCATGGTACGCGGAGATTGTAAAAATGTCAGTGGGAAGTCCTTGGACCCTGCCACATCGTCCGGACCTGCTTTCGCAAGGACCGATATACTACCCTTCCTTACCAGCCCTAGGTTTGACGGCCTGGCTATTGAAGCCCACATTCTAAAAAAGAGAGGGCTCTCTAATCCTGTGGTATCTACCATGATCAATGCCAGGAAGCCGGTATCCAGGCAGATCTATTATAGGATCTAGAAGGCGTACATCACGTGGTGTGAGGCCAAGAAATGGCATCCACGTAAGTACGTAATAGGTAGGATTCTGGACTTCCTACAGTGGGCTGTACATAGGAAGCTTGCCTTGAGTACTATCAAGGGTCAGACGGCCTTGTCAATATTTTTTCAAAGGCCCTTGGCTTTGCATTCATTAGTCAAAGCTTTCATACAAGGAGTGATGCGTATTAGCCCTCCGGTTAGTATTCCCATATGTCCATGGGACTTAAACCTGGTTCTGTCGGTTCTACAGAAACAACCATTTGAACCATTGCGGCACATTTCCTTGGTTCTTTTCACCAGGAAATTGATTTTCTTAGTAGCCATTTGTTCGGCTAAAAGAGTATCGGAATTAGCCGCCTTGTCCTGTAAGGAGCCATATCTGGTTGTCCATAAGGACAGAGTAGTATTACGTCCTCATCCAGCCTTCTTCCTAAGGTGGTATCGAGGTTCCATTTGAACCAAGATGTGGTTCTTCCTTCCTTTTTCCCCAAACCTAGTTCGGTAGAGGAAAAGTTATTGCATTCTTTGGATGTAGTAAGAGCAGTTAAAGCTTATCTTAAAGCCACTGCTCAGATTCGTAGAACGGATACTTTGTTTGTTCTGCCGGAAGGCCCCAGAAAGGGTCAGGCAGCATCAAAAATCTACTTTAGCCAAGTGGATTCGACAGGTCATAATACAAGCCTATGGCTTGAAAAGGAGACCGCCTCCGTTCAAAGTTAGGGCACACTCCACAAGAGCAGTTGGAACTTCATGGGCAGTGCATCACCAAGCCTCCCTGGCTCAAGTCTGTAAGGCCACAACATGGTCCTTAGTACACACGTTTACTAGATTCTACCAGGTAGACGTCAGGAGGATGTCGCCTTTGGGCGCAGTGTGTTGCAGGCCGCAAAAGAGCCTCATGCCTGATGGCGGCCAGCTTATGTATAGTGTATCCCTCCCCTCATTTGGCATTGCTTTGGGACGTCCCATTAGTAATGACTAAGTCGCTCTGTGTCCCGTGATGTACGAAAAAGAAAAAGGGATTTTTATAACAGCTTACCTGTAAAATCCTTTTCTTGGAGTACATCACGGGACACAGAGCTCCCACCCATCTTTTTGGGACACTTATTGCTTTGCTACAAAACTGAGGTGCTCCCGGATGGGAGGGGCTTATATAGGGGAGGGTACTTCCGGTTTGGAAGTTGCCAGTGCCAGCACCTGAAGGTAAACTATATAACCCATTAGTAATGACTAAGTCGCTCTGTGTCCCGTGATGTACTCCAAGAAAAGGATTTTACAGGTAAGCTGTTATAAAAATCCCTTTATTCTGTGCTAAATCTTGTTTGTAGGGACAGAGTAGGAGAGTGAGTGAAACTGACAGTGTGCTATTCTGTGCTAAACCAATCTTGCTGAAGCATATTGCAAATCCTTGTGTTTAGGGACAGAGAAGGATAGGCAGGGGACAGTGTCAGTGTCATTGTTGCTAAGCCTCCTGCACAGTATACACCTGAAGGTAGCCCTTATTGCTGTTTTTCCCATCTCCCTGCAGGCCATCCATTAAAATGTCTGGAAGGCAAACAAGGAGAGGCAGACAGTCAGGAGGCAAAAAAAGAGGGCAAGCAGGCTCTGTGTCTGGGGGCAACAGTGCTGGTCGTGGACGCGGTGCATTGTCATCAGCACATGGCCATGGGACACGCTTGTCCTTCTTTTCGGCAGCTGGACATGTTGAGCCACATCATGCCGAAGACTTGGTAGAGTGGATGACCAAGCCCACCTCATCCTCCTCATCCTCTCTCACCCAGGCTCAGGGTACTGGCAAAGCAGCTGCCAAAGCGTCCTCTTCTCTGGTATCATTATCTTCATTAGTCAATCCTTCCCTAGACCCACCATGTCCTCCTCCTGAGGAGTCCCCCGAACTGTTTGAGCACAGTGTTGGGTACATGCTCCAGGAGGATGCCCAGCGTTTCGAAGGATCTGATGATGATACCCAGATAGAGGAAGGCAGTAGCGTGAGAGCAGAGAGAGGGGATGCTCAAGAAGGACACCAATCTGGCAATCATGCTCCAGCAGCTGCAGCATACTGCCAGATTGGCTCCAGTGATGAGGAGGGAGGGGATGATGAGGTCACTGACTCCACGTGGGTGCCTAATAGGAGAGAGGAGGAGGAAGAGGATGAGGAGGAGGCACATCTCCAACGAGGCAGGATGCCCTTGGGTGGCCAGCGTATGGGCAGCACACCGACGGAATCACACCGCAGAGCTCCGCCTGTGCAGGGCGCTGCCTCTGCCCGTCATTCAAAAAGTTCTTTGGTGTGGGCCTTTTTTGAGGCGAGTGCATCAGATCGCACAGCTGCTGTTTGCAACATATGTCTCAAGCGTATATCGCGTGGCCAAAACATCAGCCGCTTGGGCACCACATGCTTGATCAGACATATGTTGACCTGCCATGCAGCTCGTTGGCAAGCCTACCTTAAAGACCCACACCAAAGAACAAAGCTGACCTCTTCTTGCACCGCATCAGCTGGGATCTCCAACCCCACTATACCTTCAGTCCTCTCTGAAACCTGCTCTGAGAGGAATGAAGGTGTAGAATTAGGTGTGTCACAGCCAAGTACTTGCGGGCACTCTGCTAGCAGTACACCGACGTCCGATTCTAGCAGGCAAATTTCCCTGCCCCAGCTGCTGGACCGTCGAAAGAAGTTCACTCCCAGCCATCCACATGCCCAGCGGTTGAATGCTAGCTTGGCTAAATTGCTAGCGCTTCAACTGCTGCCTTTTCAGTTGGTAGACTCGGCCCCCTTCCGTGAGTTTGTGCAATGTGCGGTTCCTCAGTGGCAGGTTCCCAAACGCCACTTTTTCTCACGGAAGGCGATTCCGGCTCTCTACAGGCATGTGGAAGGCAATGTCTTGGCCTCGCTGGACAGGGCGGTCAGTGGTAAGGTGCATATTACCGCTGACTCATGGTCCAGCAGGCATGGACAGGGACATTACCTTTCTTTCACGGCCCATTGGGTCACTCTTTTGGCAGCTTGGAAGTATGCAGGACAAGGTGCAGTAGTGTTGGAGGTTGTTCCACAGCCACGCCTCCAAAATGCTACTACTGGTTGTGACACACCTCTCTCCTCCACCCCCTCCTCTTCTTCTTCCTCCATGGCCTCTTCCTGTGGTTTGTCCTCGGAACCAGCGGTGCTCCGTAGGCGTTCAAGGGGCTACGCAAGTACGCAGGCAAAAAGATGCCATGCCGTGCTTGCGCTGGTGTGTTTGGGGGACAGGAGCCACACTGGGGCAGAGGTCCTGTCTGCTCTGCAGGGGCAGGCCGAGAGGTGGTTGACGCCACGCCAGCTTAAGCCAGGAATGGTGGTTTGCGACAATGGCACCAACCTCCTCTCCGCCCTCTGACAGGGACAACTGACCCATGTGCCCTGTATGGCTCACGTCCTTAACCTGGTGGTGCAGCGGTTCTTGGGCAGGTACCCGGGCTTACAGGATGTCCTGAGGCAGGCCAGGAAAGTCTGTGTTCATTTCCGCAGATCTTATAATGCCAGTGCTCGCCTGGCTGAGCTGCAAAAGGAGTTGAACCTGCCCAAGAACCGCCTTATATGTGACATGCCCACCAGGTGGAACTCAACGTTGGCCATGCTGCAGTGGCTGCACACGCAGCAGAGGGCCATCAATGAGTACCTGTGCGACTACGGCACCAGGACAGGGTCAGGGGAGCTCGGGTTTTTTTCACCACGCCAGTGGGGCATGATCAGGGATGCATGCACTGTCCTGGCACCATTTGAGGAGGCCACGAGGATGGTGAGCAGTGACAGTGCATGCATCAGTGACACTGTACCTCTTGTCCACCTGTTGGAGCACACGCTGCGTGGAATAATGGACAGGGCACTTGAGGCAGAACAGAGGCAGGAAGAGGAGGACTTCCTTGCCTCTCAAGGCCCCCTTTACCCTGACAGTGTTCCTTCTGTCCCACCCATCGCACAGGAAGAGGAGGAGGAGGAGGAGGAGGAGGAGGATTGTGTCAGCATGGAGGTGGAGGCTGGCACTCAGCATCATCAGCAGCAGTCTTTTAGGGATGATTTACAGTCCCAAGAAACCAGTGGACTTGTACGTGGCTGGGAGGAGGTGGCTGCGGATCATGTCGTCCTTAGTGACCCAGAGGACTCCGGACTGAATGCCTCAGCTAACCTACGCTGCATGGCCTCCCTGATCCTGCAAAGTCTGCGGAAGGATCCTCGTATTCTTCGGATCAAGGAGAGGGACCATTACTGGCTGGCCACTCTCCTTGATCCACGGTACAAGGGTAAGGTTGCGGACCTTATGTTACCGTCGCAGAGGGAGCAGAGGATGAGACAACTCCGGGAGGCCTTGCAGAAAGGTCTGTGCAACGCGTTCCCAGAGACTGGGAGGTTACAAACTCCTGATCCTGGACAACGAGTTGTTGAGGCTTCGGGCAGTCAAAGAAGGAGCGGTGGGGAAGGTGGCCGTCTGACCGATGCGTTCAGACAATTCTTTAGTCCGCAGCCCCAAAGTATGATCGTTTCCAGCAACCATCGCCAGCGTCTGATATACATGGTGCAGGAATACCTAGGGGCAAGGTCAGACTTGGACACCTTCCCCACCGAAAATCCTCTGGCTTACTGGGTCTTGAGGATGGATCACTGGCCAGAGCTTGCACAGTATGCAATTGAGCTACTGGCCTGTCCTGCATCCAGCGTTCTTTCAGAACGCACATTCAGTGCTGCTGGAGGATTTGTCACGGATCACAGGGTGCGCCTGTCCACCGACTCGGTTGATCGACTGACTTTCATCAAGATGAACCAGTCTTGGATCACCACCAGCTACCACACACCTGATGCTGATATAACAGACTAATTGATTTTAAAATGTCACATCCCTTCAAGACTGATGCTGATGCTGAGTTCCTGTGCTGTTATGTTGACTAGCTATCCTCCTCCTCCTCCTCAATGATCCGATTAATGATGATAGCTTGGAAGATCATTTTGGTTTATGGGTGCCGCCACCAGTGGCTAAGGCCCAATTTTTCAGCCCCTGTTTAACAGGGGCGTGTAATTACAATTTTTGATGCAATACTTTGCAACAGGCCTCATTGCTGTGCTCCAAGTACAGTATCTGTGAGGGGTTGCAGTGTTGTGCTACCAGTGCCTAAGGCCCAATTTTTCAGCCCCTGTTCAACAGGGGCATGCAATTATAATTATTGATCTAATAATTCACAGCAGGGCCCATTGCTGCGCCCACCAAGAGTAACTGTCAGGCCTTACAGTGTTGTGTCAACACCACCACCACCACCACCACCACCACCAAAGGCCCAAGTTTTCAGCCCCTGTTCAACAGGGGCATGCAATTATAATTATTGATCTAATAATTCACAGCAGGGCCCATTGCTGCACCCACCAAGAGTAACTGTCAGGCCTTACAGTGTTGTGTCAACACCACCACCACCACCACCAAAGGCCCAATTTTTCAGCCCCTGTTCAACAGGGGCATGCAATTATAATTATTGATCTAATAATTCACAGCAGGGCCCATTGCTGCGCCCACCAAGAGTAACTGTCAGGCCTTACAGTGTTGTGGCACCAGCACCACCATCAAAGGCCCAATTTTTACTACCACTGTTCAACAATTATATGTTATTACAATTCCTGATATAATAGTTGACAGCAGGGCGTTCCAGCACCCACCAAGAGTAACTGTGAGTGCTTACAGTGTTGTGCCAACACCAACACCTAAGGGGCCAATTTCTGCAGAGTATATACGGCAGGTCCCTACTTTCAAACATCCAACTTACAAACGACTACTACTTGCAAACGGAAGAAGACAACAGGAAGTGAGAGGAAATCTACCCCTTGGAAGGAAAATTCTCTCCTGTAAGAATTAATATGGGAGAAAGGTGTCTCCTCTCTACTGATGCTTTATCACCAATCCTTGTTTCAATAAAAACACCACATTTCAAAATCAGTTGTCATTGGGACGCAAAGTGAGGTGAAATGTTCTGAACAGGGGCACAGACAGCAAAACAAATGTTACAGGGGTGATAACCCTTCCCTATGTTTTCCAAAAAGCTTAAAAATAGGTATTTGGGCTGGAGCTACACTTAAACAATGTAGCTGTTCAAAATTACAAACAGATTCAACATAAGAACAAACCTACAGTCCCTGTCTTGTATGCACCGCCTGTATACGGCTGTTCAGAGTATATAGGGCCTTTTTTATTTTGTGTGCGGGATTCCCCTTAATATCCATACAAGACCCAAAGCGGCTGGTAATGGGCTGGGGTAGGGGGGGGGGGGGGGTGATGGGGTAGCTATGCCATTTTTCTTAAAGATTTTCATCCATATTACCGGGACCAGACATTACATTAAAGCCGCAAGCAGTTTTAAATGGCTTTTTTTTCCTTTAGAAATGTTATTTTGTGCAGGGACAGTTCTAAACACGGGAAACACTTGGCACTTCACAGGCATACTTTAGACACCCCCCAGGTACAATATTTAAAGGAATATTTGACTTTTTTTTTTTTTCACTTTATGCATCATTAAAATGACTGCTCCCGGAAAACGTCCGTTTTTAAAACTTATTTTTGCATTGATACATGTCCCCTGGTGCAGAACCCGGGTTCCCAAACTCTGTTTAGGACAATAACATGGATAATAGTCGTTATAATTAGCACTTTAGAATCCGAACGTTCGCATCCATTGTATTTAATAGGGTTCTAATGTTCGTGCAAACTTTCGGTCCGTTCGTGGGTTCTGGTGCGAACCGAACCCGGGGGTGTTCGGCTCATCACTACCAAAGATATGTAGCAGAATACATTTTGGCCCAAATTTATGAAGAAACATTACTTATTTGCAAAATTTTACAATAGAAACTAAAAAAAAAAAATTTTTTTCTTAATTTTCTTACTTTTTTTCGCTTACATCGCAAAAAAATAAAAAACCCGGCTGTGATTAATAACCACCAAAAGAAAGCTCTATTTGTGATAAAATAAATGATAAGAAATGTGTTTGGATACAGTGTAGCATGACTGAGTAATTATCATTCAAAGTGTAAGGCCGCGTACACACGACCGGTTTTCTCTGCAAAAAACGACAAGAAAACTGCCGGGAGAGCTTTCTTGCCGAAAAAAACGTCTGTGTGTATGCGGGTTTCAGTTTTCTCGTCAAGAAAACTGCCCAGATTTCCCGACGAGAAAAAAGATGTCCTGCGGTCTTTTTTCTCGTTGAGAATCTCATCGGCCTGTTTCTCGAGAAATCCGAGCGTGTGTACACTTACCTGTCGCCGTGGAAACCCGCGCATGCTCGAAACGACCTTGACGCATGCGCGGTAGCTTGCTAGGCATAGGCATAGGGTGTAGCAAGATGGCGGCGACGCCATCGATTGTGACAAGCGCACGCTCGTCGTAGTCGATGACGTCACCGTGTGCGTGCCATTCAAAAGAACGGCGGTTCTTTTGAATCGTACGTGTGTACACTCGGCCGGGACAAGTTTCTTGTGAAGATTCTCGTCAGGAAAAACAACGTTTTTTTCCTGACGAGAATCTCGGCCGTGTGTACGAGGCTTTAGAGAACTGAAAGCTGAAAATTGGTCTGGGCGGGAAGGTGTATAAGTGCCCTGTACATGGGGTCTCCGAGTTACGAACACAATAGGGACTGTAGGTTTGTTCGTAAGTCGAAGTTGTTCGTAAGTCGCAACACTGCATTTGTAAGTGTAACTTCCGGTCGGAACACTGCATTCGTAAGTGTTCGTAAGTGTAACTGCCGCCTGTGCATGGATATGGGATGTTCCGGGCGCTTGTTATGTTATCTGGGGCATAGTACGGCAGTGTAGAATGTGTCGGAGCACAAGTGGCCGGCATTTGAGGCCGTTCGTAAGTAGGAGTCGTTCGTAACTCGGGGACCCCCTGTATTGAAGTGGTTAAATATTGGTGCTATATTGGCTTTTCTCCAATCCGCTGGTACCTAAGGATGAGCTTCGAGTTTGAGTCAAACTCATGTTCGACTCGAACATTGCCTGTTCGCCAGTTCGCCGAACAGCTAACAATTTGGGGTGTTTGCGGGAAATTTGAAAAGCCGCGGAACACCCTGTAAAAGTCTATGGGAGAAATCTAAAGTGATAATTTCAAAGGCTTATATGCAAGTTATTGCCATAAAAAGTGTTTGGGGACCTGGGTCCTGCCCCAGGGCACATGTATCAATGCAAAAAAAAGTTTTAAAAACTAATGTTTTTTTCGGGAGCAGTGATTTTAATAATGCTTAAAGTGAAACAGTAAAAGTGAAATATTCCTTTAAATTTCGTACCTAGGGGGTGTGTATAGTATGCTGTAAAGTAGCGCTTGTTTCCCGTGCTTAGAACTGTCCCTGCACAAAGTCATTTAAAAGTACTCGCGGCTATAATGAATTGTCGGCTTCCCGCAATACAGAGAAAAGTCATTGAAAGTCATTGATAAAAAAAAAAAAAATGCGTGGGGGTCCCCCCAAATTTAATTACCAGGCCCTTCAGGTCTGGTATGGATAGGGCAGCACAAAACCTAAATACACCACTGCATTAATGGCTGAGTGTTTAGTTATTTTGAGGGGGACAGCAAATTTACACTTTTGTGAGATACTGTACAATCCTCACTGAAGATTTTTATTAATTTAATGTTTGAAATACTCACCTATATATTCATTTTGGAGATTATTAGAGGGGCTTTGGACTTTTTATTAATTATGTGCTTAGGTGTTGCGCCACACTGATCTATTTGAAATTTATTAACTGGTATTGTGGAATCACTTTTACAGTGTCTGGCTGTGCATCACTTATTTTGTTTTATTTCACTTTATTTTGAGGGTATTCATTGCACTGATTGTAATCACCATGTTTAAAAAAATAATAATGTAACAAAATTATTTTGTTACATATTACAGTATATACCTATTTCAGCTCTTGGTGCGTATAGAGTGAAGGGCTAAGCACAAGCTGATGGCTGCCATCAGCTTTTGCCTGTTTTCCTCAGCTAGCTCCCTGTTGTAATGTGAAAAGGATCACGGTGGCTATATAGTTGCCCAACCACTTTCACAGTCAAGGCAGTGTAGTCCCCCTAACATGATTCACAGGCTCTCCCACTCTTACAGGGAGCTTGAGACCACATCCACTGGCTTCAGGATGCCACGTGGGAGGAGACTAAGGAACATTTGTTCCCCTATCTCCTCTGGTGGGAGACAGTGAAAGATATATACATATGGTCTGGTCCCAGTTTCTTTATGTAGCTACATATAATTGGTTATCGATTCCTCCTCCATGCTGCCTGCTGATGGAGTCTATTCCTCCTCCATGCTGCCTGCTGATGGGGACCATTCCTCCTCTATGCTGGGGTTCAGTCTGCCTCTATGCTTGTCGATGGAGTTCAGCCTGCTTTTGGTGTCCAGCTGTTCTCTGCCAAGCCTGCCTCTGCTGTCTTGCTATCCTCTGCCAAGATTGCCTCTGGTGTTCTGCAGTCCTCTGCCAAGCCTGCCTCTGGTGTCCTGCCATCATCTGCAAGCCTGCCTCTGGTGTCCTGCTGTCCTCTGCCAAGCCTGCCTCTGGTGTCCTGCCATCCTCTGCCTAGCTTGCCACTGGTGACCCGCTGCTTGTTACCAGGCCTGTCTCTGATCTGCCATCTACTGTCAGTCTGCCGCTGGGGAACTGCTCATTGTTGCCCTGCCGCACTATGCTGATTCCTGGGCCGCTGCCTGGCTGGACTATGCTTATTCACTACTTTCTGCTCAGCTGGACTCTATTAACTGGGTTAAACTCCCACCTGCTGATGTATCTGAAGCTTCTGAATTTCCATTGTCATGTGGCTTGAATAGGTTGTCTGTTTGGTTTAGGGTCCCTACTGTTGCCTGTCCTGAGTTCTTTTTGCAGCCAGTTGATCCTGTTGTGCCAAGTCCAGGAGGTCCAGATGCCCACTTTGAACATGAGAGTTCCAACTGAACCTTGTCCTGACCCAGGTGTTATCTCTGCTATCCCAGGTGCATTTGGGGACCCTGGTTGGGTAACCTATGCCTTGAGTAGATCTGAGTGACAGGTAAAATGTGGAGCAGTCTCTGGTAATTTGGATGTGGAGGGTCAAGTTGTAACAGAACACCCTGGTGTCAGGGTACCTGTATGGACCACTGGCTCCGGTGCTTGGCCTTTAGGTTGCCTTCAGAATACCAATGTTGGGATGGGTGCTGTATTAAAGACTTGTAAGCTCAGAGTGTTGCGCCTTCTCAGGGATCTGACCAGCAGGAAGCCCAGTCGGTTTTTGGACCCCGGCGGTGGGGTACCCAGTCAGTTTCTAGACCCTGGTGATAGGGCACAGTGGAGCATCCAGAGGTGGCTCCTTAAACCGGGGGAACTGTCAGGACCTGGTTTATCTGCTGGTGATTCTGTGGTCCTCAGGATTGATAGCTGCAGTTCCATTGTCCACCAGCAGGTGTTTCCCAGAAGCCAGCAGGTTTCAGTGATCAGCTCCACCTGATTTCAGTTTCTGGGTGGCTATATAAGGCTGCTCCCACTAGTACACTGTGCCACAGTGTTTTGGTGGCTCCTGCCATGTACTCTGTGTGCCGTGCTGCTCCCAGACTCTGTTGCCACTCATTCTTGATCTTGCTCCTGCCCCTGCACCCAGTACCTCACTGGCTTGCTCCCTGCTCCTCCAGTTTTATCCTGCCTTGTGTGTATCTATTTGTGTATATTGTGTATATAGTTAGTTTGTTAGGATGCTGGTTAGGCATTTTGTCATTTATGCCTCGTACACACGACCAGTTTTCCCGTCGGAAAAAGTTCGATGAGAGCTTTTGGCTGGAAATCCCGACCGTGTGTATGCTCCATCGGACTTTTTCCAACAGGAAAACTGGCGGAAAAAAAAACAGCAGGATCTCTTTTTTCCCGCCAGGAAAAAATTCTAGCGGGAAAACCATTTGTATGTATGCTTTTCCGACGGCAAAAAAAAACACGCATGCTCGAGTCGGAAACAATTTGACGCATGCTCAGAAGCATAGAACTTAATTTTCTCGGCCCGTCGTAGTCTTTAACGTCACTGCGTTCTTGGCAGTCAAAAGTTCACCGGACTTTTGTATGACCGTGTGTATGCAAGGCAGGCTTGAGAGGAATTCTGTCGGGAAAACCATCGTTTTTTTTTTTCAGACGGGAAAACCGGTCGTGTGTACGGGGCATTGGTTTTGGTTTTCATGCATGCTCATGTTTATTGCTGCTGGTGTGTGATTGTCTTTTGTTTCATTGTAAATAAATCTCACTTTAAAGATATATACTTATGGTCGGGTCCCAGTTTCTTGGTGTAGCTACATATATCTGGTCATCCCAGCTGCCGATTCCTGACAGCAGGAGAGACTTTGGGGTCTAATAGACCACCAATGTTTTCATAAAGAGTACCTGTCACCTGCCCAGTGCTGTCACATAGGGGGCTTGTTGGGGCATGTAGAAGAGTATTTTTTTTCCCCCACTATTTTTGGTTTTGAAAACCTTACTTTTAACTTTAATACTAGCATCTGGTTCTCAATGCATCAAGTGTTTTAGGTTACTAATGATATTTCATCCAGAAATGGCAATGCATAAAATAATATTTAAAAAAATTAAGAAACCCCCAAATCACAATATATAGTTGTATCACATATTTTATTTTTATTACTAATACAAAATAATTTGTACAAAGGCTAACGTAAGTATTGCATAGAAGGAACAGCGGATTGAACAAAACCTGAATGGAATGGCACATTGGGGTTCTAAGCTCTACCACATCAAAATGTTTAACTGAGCAGGGCATACAAAAATATCTCCACCTTTATACAAGGGTTAAACATATTATCAAGGTAAATAACAAGGAAAAAAGTATGTATTGAAACCATATTGCATTGCAGATTTAAGATTGTTTCTTTTGTGAATAAACTCCCCTCGTCCATTTGTAATTTTTATTATACATCACATTGAATGATTACCAGATTTAAGCTATTTAATATGTCACAACACGCAAATAGTCATTAGGATCCCTTAACAATAAAGTTAATTTTTTTCCCATTTAATATCAATTTGTTTTGTTTATTTCTAAGTTATCAATACATTTTTATTAAAAAGTGACTAAAGCATAACTATACTTTTCATAGAAAAGTGTCATTCAAATTATCATCCAGAGTAACCATAAATAATGCTACACAGACATGTGAAATATTTACCTTTCCCCTAAAATTCTTGGAATTCTATTCCTTTCTGGTGCTGCTCAGAAAACCAATGCCTTGGCACAAGTCACATGGCTTCTGCCAAATCAGTGGTTCTACCCCCCTCCGGCACCAGAAGGCAGAAGACTTCCACAGAAGTATTTCGAATGTCTGCATATCACTTTTTATGATTACTCTTACGGCTTGCAAGGCAGGCAATATACAATAGGTCTGCCTCCCTTACAAATATTTTTAAAGTTGAATATCAATGTTCCGTAGGGTAAATTCAGGTTTTGCCAGCAGAAAATAATAAAGTGAACAAACAATTACAAACGTTACCACATACTTGTAATAACTTCAGAAAATTATTTGTGCTTCACTATTAATTAATTTTAGTTTAAATAGCACTAGCCATAATAGCATTTATCTTGGCATCGGAAGGCTAAAATTAATTAGGCTTTTATTTACTGTATCTTACATAATACTGGAGAAGGATTGCAATCAAGTATTCTTTTCTAACACCATCATTGTCATTAACTACACAAGTACAATGAAGACAGTCGGTTTGTGGATTGGATTATTATGCACAAGAATACCACCAGTTCACTTTACAGCATTAAAAAAATAATCATTATAAAGGAAAAGCGCTGATGTTGCCAATAGTTCCAAGTGTATTTATAAGATGTGTTGGGAAAATGTCCCTGGTATTTTCATTAGAACTTAAAGTCATCTAAACTCTAAAATCTAATTTTTTTTCTATCCAGAATGATTGCAAACCACGGTCAAGGCCTTTGTAGTTTACCTTCAATATCTCTCTTAATAGTTTTTTCCAAGCTGGCCCAACTTCAAAGTAAAGGAAAAGAGAGAGGAGAGTTTCAGCAGGACTTGCATTTCCTTTGCCTGATGTGCAAGCTGCTATTAAATGTCCCAAGAACTGTAGGTGAAGGGGTTGCAAAGAGGTGTGTATGTAGCCATGTCTCAGCCTGGATTGGGGTCGTGTTCAGTTAATCACTAAAGACCAGGAGATGAGCACGGTGACAACCCTGCAGAAATTTCATTGCAGCGTAAGGAGCGTTGTCACCCTATTAAAGGTAGTGGAACACCAAGGGTTCTACTGAGGGATTCCAAGGTACAAAGGTATATGTTATGGATGACATTACAAAACAAACAGTGCTGACATGGACATCCTGTATAACATATTATTTTATTTTTAGGTATGACCACAGTTCTAGCTTCACATGAAGTGCGCAAAATAATAACTTTAGAAAAAAAGTTTTTATAAGAAATTAAACACAATGCAAATGTATAATTTCAAGAAGAACATAAGCAAAACTTATTTTGTGTGTTTTTAATGTAGTGTGGAAAAGTTTGACCTGTCAGGTTTTTACTGCTGTCTATGTCCCCACTGGGAGGGATCTTTTAATTTTTATTCCAGTAATATATTTTTTTCAGAGGAATGGGGGAAAATTACCTGACAGAAGAGCTTCTATTTTGTGTTATAATAAAATTAACCAATTTTAATCAGGAAAAAAAATGCATGGGTTTCAGTTCACGTCCAAAAAGGTCCAAAGCTATTAATCACTATTTTTGAGAAATTTTACCCAACTAATAATGATTGTTCTTTTGTCCTGGATAGAGTGGGGAATGAATGTTCAATGGCTCGGTTTTTATGGTTCACTGTGTTTTCAATGAGCAGATTTCCCCTTGTTTTCTGTGTTGTCACCAAGACAAGAAATGAAGGTAAATCTACCATAAAAAGGAACACGGGTAAGAACATAAGCTTTAAAGGATACGTTCACCTGTTGTAACATGTTACACCTACAGTATATTCAGAATGTAACATATTACAGATGCACTGGCACCCCTCTCCCCCCGGACCCCCGGTCTCACGGCTAGTGGGGGATCTTCTACCTCTTGCTAGCTGTCACAATCTGTAAAAAACACAGCCGTGCGGGGTTCCGCCTGCCCAGCCGTGTCCTCCAATCACAGTGTTCTGTGAATCAGAAAACTACAAGGTCTGACAGCATTTAAGGCTGTCGGCTTGTAGTTCTCAATGAACTATCACGGTGCTGTTGAGCATTGTGGTAGTTCATTAAGCCTTCCTGTCACAGTGTAACTGCCTGGCCATATCGGAGGAAAGGCCAGACAGATACACAGACAGTCTGCAGGAACGTTGAATTACACCCACAACCTGCTGATCGTGGGTGCAATGCTTTACAAAAAAAATTGTAAATGCATATTGTTTTACCTGCAAAAATTGCATTTATTGTTTTTTTTGTAAAGGTGAACTTATCCTTTAAACAGGTTCTGTAATTTCCCTGCTCCGTCAAAATAAAAACAAATTGAAACATATTTGCAAGTGAATTATTGTACCTGCTAAAAGACTAGAATTCTTTCTGCCAATCTTGCAATTCACAGACTCCTACCACCCTATATATTCTTCAGGGGCCATCAATGTTTCTAAAGTCCCCATTCACACTTGCAAATGGAGCCATTGGCAATTACACATGGGAAACCCAGCATGGGTTCCTGGCAGTTAGCGGCAGGCAGAGGCCCTATTGAAAGCTATGGAATGCTTCATGCTCCAGCAGCTAATCATGGCTGCTCACACGTAACTGCTCAAGCAGCGGTCAACTACAAATGATCAGACCTGGATATAGACTGTCTGCATCAAGGGCCAATTATTCACAAGTAATCGCTCCAGGAGTGATTACAGGCGAGCGGTCATAAATAACTGCGGTAGCTGACAGCCTCCTATTGCTTTCCTCCTCAGCTAATTGCCAAGAACCCCAACTGTGTCTCCCGCATCTAATCCCTAATAGCCCCATTCACAAGTGTGAGTCGGGGCCTAATACAACTTTATACCTTCTCGCATCACATGAAGATGCAGTGGATAATTAATCTTGATTCATTGTCCAGGGAACAGAAATGTGACACTGGAAGCTTTCACGCTGAAATACAAAACTGAAGTATCGCCTAACTGGTTATTTAGTGTGGCAGTGCTGTGTGAATCATAAGACTAGATGAATGCATTAAAAAGATTTCAGCAGATAAAGCATTTCACATACATGTATTTAAATTGTTTGTTGAGCATATATGAGTGCCACTATAAAATAAAGAAGTCGCGCAATTTTCCTTTTGCAAGGGAATTGTCACTTACTTTCTTGAACGTGGTGAAAGTTAATTTTGCAAAGGATAGCTAATCACATGCGCGGAAAATAAAAAAAACTGTGTTGTTGGCAATACGATTGGGTCACAGAAGGCAGCACAGCTTCACTTCTTTCACTAATCTAAGGCCCCTTTCACACTGGGGTGGGAGGTGCGTTGGCGGTAAAGCGCCGCTATTTTTAGCGGCACTTTACCGCCAATTTCGCGGCGCTATTCAGCCACTAGCGGGCTGGTTTTACACCCCCGCTAGCGGCCGAGAATGGGTTAAAAACCACCGCAAAGCGCCTCTGCAGAGGCGCATTGCCGGCGGTATAGCCGCGGTGTCCGATTGATTTTAATGGGCAGGAGCGGTGGAAGAGCGGTATACACACCGCTCCTTCACCAGTCCAAAGATGCGGCTAGCAGGACTTTTTTTACCGTCCTGCTAGCACACAGCTCCAGTGTGAAAGCCCTCAGGCTTTCACACTGGAGACACAGCAGCAGCTGTTTGAGTCGGTTTGCAGGAAACCAACCCCATCATTTACACACAAAAAAAGAAAAAAACACACCCCTATTTTCATTATTTTAAGTTTCCCTTACTTGTTTCAAAATGTAAAAGTGCAGAGCTGAAATTTATGAATGATAATATTTTGAGCGCGTACTGAAGATTAATTTGACATTGTTGACTCTGAAGTTACAGATGTATTCTAATTCAAAATGTCAGAATTGTTATTTCTAATACTGATTATTAAGTAGTTGGGACTGTATTGCTGTTGACAATGTTGCAGAAAAGTATGTAACAGGCAGTTCAAAGCATCTTTGAAAAAAAAGAAAGGCAAAATACATTTCATGACTTGTAACTATGAAAAAAAATCAGATTTAATTTTCCTTTATGTATAAATACAAAATCAGCATATGCATACATTAAAATATATTGACTTAATTATATTTAAAACATGCTTAAAAAGAAAAGTCCGCAATAAAATGCCATAAGAATTTTTTTTTTTTTTTTTTTTTTGGAAAAAGCACAGTCAACCCACCATGACAAGCAAAGGTGCATTTTTAAAAATAAAGAAATAAAATATTTATTTAAGAAATAATATAAGATGAACTGCATTTTCATATTTTTTTATGTATGGTTGGTTTTTGAGATTTTATGGTAGTATTCATTCTTCAGAGTACTTTGTGAAACACCAATTTGTACCTGTTTTATTCTTGTGGCAAAAGAAGAATTAAACCAAGCACATCTTAGCATAAAATCTAATTAAATAGAAAAAAAGTAAATAAATAACGGGTGCTACTAAGCACAAAAAGCATTCTATAAAAATAATTTGGAAAGAAAAGCATAAAAATGTACATGTACAAACCCTGTTTTTACTTTAGAATGTCTTGCATAAATACATGATTTTACAAAAACCAACCACAGGGTAAGATTTAGTATTCTGTATGAACTTTAACAATGATAATTATACTTTATTTATCTATAGATATTGTAAATAGTTAATTTTTTTTTTATTTGCACCTAATGATCTTCGTATCTTTTTTAGAAATAAAGAAAATGCGGTTGGTAAATCATTTTGGAAAATAAGGCATTATACACTACTAATAATGATTGTGTCTAAACCAATACCAATAGACTTGATAAGGTATTTGAGGATGTGTTTGAATCTAAGTAAGTTCCACACCCGAAGGTGAACACACTGCAACCTGCAATTAAGGTGCAAACATGATGGCAAAAATGAAATATCAAGTGACAGGTACAACAGTTGTGTCATCTGCCTCAGTATGGAAGGTTTAAAACCTCTTTCAGGTTTTATTTCTGTCTGTGACCTTACTAGGTAGAATCTCCCTCTCCATTTGTCCTGTTGACCCTTGCCAACGAGACAAAAATAAATGGAAAATCCAAAATAATTGATCCAAAACGATTAGAGCTGTCATCAGAAGAAGAGGTATGGGTGGATCTTCAAATAGGGACACCTAGATTGGTGACACCTACGAAGTGAATTCCCCTTGCTTTGCTCTAGTATATAATTGTAACAGAATTTCCAGATCGACTCAGTTTAAAATGTAAATACTGAATTAACCTCTTTATAGCAGCAAGTATACTTGCGTCAGAGTTTTCACTTACAAATGAAAATCTGAACTCACTCATGGTCCCGATAGATAAAGTAAACGGACATTTCTTCTTTTACTCCCTCTGTTTAAGCAACCCTAAACATTATAAGAAGAAATTAGGTGTGCTTTATTATTGAGATGCCTTTTAATAAAACGGCATCAGAAAGTCATCACCAAATGGAATTTTAATTTTGGGCACCTTTTGGAAGCCCAGTTTGAACAAGATTTACTGGGGAGAAACAAAAAGCCTTGACAGAGCAGCCCATGGGATGTGTGATATGAGAGATTTGTGAAATGAGCAGAAACAAAGTCAATGTGGGTGGTGGAAAAAAATGTTTGTCTGATGAATCTTCCAATGACAAAGATAATCACAGTAATCCACATAATGGTAGCCAGGTCTATACAAGCAATATGTAATATTTATTACATTTTTCCCCAAATGGTATGGTGGTACTTATCTATACTGACACAGTAACCAGACTTGAGCTGTCATCCATATACTGTATAGTAGACTGATACAAACTCACTGTTGCACTGGTATTATGGCTACTGTATGTGTGCTAGTGAAAAGCACCTTTGAAGTTACAAAGGAATGCTAAAATGTGTCATACAACAACTGCGGATATCTCCTTTTCCCCTATGCGAAGTGAAACCAATGAAAAAAGCAGTATGTATATATGTGTGTGTGTATATATATATATATATATTAGGCTGGATGTGTATTATCAATACTTTATGGTATTAACCCGTTCAACCCTAAAGAGTCACAGTACAGAATTTTCCATCAGCAAGTAAAAGAAACGCGTAGCCCTTAAACAGAAAAAAGTGGCAGTATTTTGTCTGTTTTCATTAGAAAGCATGTACATTTACTAACACATTTGTACGCTGTGACTTATAGGATTTTATTATTTTCATCAAAGAAAGAGAGCACAAACCCTAGTGTGCCCACACGGTTAACGGGTAGGTGTTTTTAGCATTCGGAACTCAACTGTTCCCTGACATGGAGCTGCTCTGCTCTGTTTCTGTAAGCTACTACATATGCATTATTATAGAAATAGCCAAGCAGCTCTCAGTGAAGTGGAAAACCTTTTCTAATCACAGCGCACAAAATGTCAATTTAGTTAACACACAAAAAGCTTTGTTGAACATGGTGCATAGAAACATGATGGGGGGTTACCCAAAGTACACTATATGGCCAAACGTTCATGGACACCTGACCATCACATCTATATTAGCTTGTTTGACATCCTATTAAAAAAAACATGGACATTAGTTTGGTTATGGCCCCCACCACCTCCTTTGTGAGAATACCACACAATTTAGAAATGTGTTTGTGGGAAATTAAATGTGTGCCCATACAGCCAAAAGAGCATTTGTATAGGTCAGGTACTAAGGTTGGAAGAGAAGATGTTACTCACAGCTGACATTTATCCCAGAGGGGTTCGGTAGGGTTGAGAAGAGGGCTATGTGCTGGTCACTCAAGCTCCTCTACACAAAACACATCTAATCATGTTTTTATGGACCTGGCTTTAGGCACAGACCACAATTATATTGGAGCAGAGAAGGGTCTTTCCCAAACTATTGCCACAAGGATAGAAGCACACAATGGTCCAAAGCTGTAGCATTAACAGTACTCTTCACTGGAAACACCTGAACTCAATAATTGTAAGGCCGCCCACATACATTTGGCCACAGAGTGTAACTGGTTAAATTGAATCAATGAAAAACAGAGGATGTCTGATTAGTTGCAAAGAGACTCTGTCAAGTACAGGTCAACCTTTGCCTCGTGATTTAAAAGATGTATATACTGTTTTAGACAGAATGGCTATAAGTCACCAATAACATTTGTAAAAGCTACTGTATCTCATTAGGTCAATAAATCAAGGTAAGAATAAATGCATACAAGAACTCTGCATTGTGTTTACATATAACAGTATAGCTGTTTCAGTTCATTGACTTCGGGGTTTTGAAGTAGCAGAAGTGGCGACAGCTTGTTTAGACTTTTATATATCTGAAATAACCGTCAAACCCTAATTTTGCTAAAGTGGGATAGCCTATTCTGGAAAAAGAATTCCATGTTCAAGACTCAAACTTAAAAGGTCTTTGCTAGTGAATGACCCCATATATCTGTATTGGCAGAAGGTGGATTTATTCTACAAAAACTTGTAAATTAGTACATAGTCTGTAGCTGAAACAAGTTAAAGGGCCAAATAAGTCAAATAAGTCTGTAGTTATGCCACTGAATGATCTGCAGAATTTACTAATGTATCACCTCTATGCCTTCTGCCTTTCAATCAGAAGGTAATTTGTTTCTACTAAGGATTACTGATGACAGGGAATTATAACTTGAAGCATCTGAAGAATGGACTGTTTCTGTCCAAGCAACCAACTACCCCATTTCCGGCATTATTACCTAGAAAGCATCAATCTGAATGGCTGATGGGTCAACATTCAGCAACCAGCTTTTCCTTTTCTAGCACCATTACCAAGAAAGGGAAAATCTGATTTACAGATGGGTCACAATAAGGCATAGGCATTATGGCCCTTAGAAAGGAAACTGTCCTATAGGATCATGTGACTTTTATTAATAGTTTTTTTTTTAAGATCACTCCACTAAGCAGCTTCTCAGTGGAAAGGAAGAGGTGGCATCTTTCATGTCTATGGGAAATTTGCTCCCAGATCAAGGACACTGCCATGAAGACCTGCACTGTATGGGACTTGGGTAGGTGCCATGTAAATATCATTCACGCTTATCGCCTACTGTACCTCAACTGGAAGCTGATTAGTAAGCTTGTTGTGGGTGTAATACAAGCAATTGTTGCCACTGCTGCTACAATAGGGTGAATAGCAGAACAACACTATCAATTCCATATTCCATATTCATTGTTGTGACTTTTCGAAGCAGCAAACTGTACGTAACTTACGTAACGTAAGTAATGCCCACACCAAAGATCACATTTTGGGCATTGTTAAAAGAAGCAGCATTAAAACTAGAGGTATGTGCTGAAGTATTTAGCAGGAATGTCCTATGAAATATTGTACAAGGTTTGCTTAACGTAATATAGCAACAGAAAATTGTTGGTGCGAAGGTACAGTTCTGTTCTTTATCTGGTAACCTTTCACTTTTAAAAAGCAACAATCCATGCAAAGATAGCCTCGGTGATATGTATGGCTCCTAGCGAATAGGCAGGCTGGTGTATATCAAGCCACCAAATGGCTGCCTTTGTGACACTTCCAGGTCTTTATAAATAGGCAAGCTGGATTTATAGGAGTACAAACTCAGACCACAAAACAGTGCTTACATTACTCATATCGTTTTTGCAAACGTAAGGCTCGGCCCACAAAATAGCTCCTTAAAGTGAACCATGCCATTCCTCTTGATATGCCAACTGCTCTCTCATTCTCATGTCATAGCTCAATAGCTACCTATAGGTAGCAGCTGTGAAAACTCAGATTGGAGATCAGGCTTTTGAAGGTACAGCTGATTCATACAGTCTTTCTGGATACAATTACATCATACCTGCATTCTTAATTGACTGGATTTATTTTTTCTGTTGCCTGAGTCAATAAAGAGTAATATTCCCAGTCAATCAGGAAACAATGTGTTAAGGAAGTTAAAGTGATAGTTAAAGCATGTAAAGTGCATTTTTACACAGAGTTATATAGCTGCTATCTAGGGATTGCTACAGAGCTGTGACATGAGAGAGGAAGCAAAAAAACTTACAGATAGGGTAGTAAGAGGCATGGAATGATTTACTACAGTAATATAACTGGTTTTTGGTGAATAGGCAGGCTAGATCCCAAGGATTTCCCTTTCAGGCCTACAAATGTCTGCTTCATAGGGTTAGTTCAGCAATATTTTAAAGGAACACTGTAGTGATAAAAATATGTTGCTATTGCTCTTCCTAAGCATATTGGTTTCTTGGCTATCCCTGGCTTTAAAACTTTCTCAGTCACTGACCGGGAACAAGCATGCAGATTGCAAAGTCAGAATTAACTCAGACATCCATATTGGCATACTTCCAGGTCTGGACCTCACACAGCATGAAAGCCATAGAAACCGTTTGCAAGCCAAGCAACTAGAATTTCTAGGAGAAGATAATAGCAATGGAAGACTCCATATTCTCTCACAATCAGTATCAATTAAATACCACTGTACTAAAATCTGTCTGATGGTAATGGTTCCTTGTGGAAATTAACTACTATCCTCTGAGTTTAAATCCACAGAACTGACATCAGTGTTTCTTAGTAAACAGATTATATAATTCTTTAATCATCCGAGTAATAATCCACCCAGTAAAATGCTTCAATGCAGTAACTAGCACCTAGTAAATGAACAAGCGGTTTTATCTGGAATATTAAAGCTGAACTCAAGGCAGATATATAAATACACATATTAAGGCAGGGTTCACACTGATGTGAATTAGATGCGGATTTCCCCTGCATCCAATTAGCATGACAGGAGAGTGTGACCGGCTCTCAATGGAGCCGGTTCACACACCTCCGGGGCGGCCGCGGTCCGAATTGCAGAAGGGTCCTGTTCATCTTCTGGTCCAATTCAGGTGCGAATTCAGCCAAAAATTCGGACCTGATTCGCACCTGAAACGGTGAAAGGACACGCACCAGACCCCCTGCTGTGAGCCGCGGACACAGCTAGTGTGAACCCAGCCTAAGCAGCTCTGCATTTATTATTAGAACTTTAATATTTTTTTAATGAAAACTATTGTGAGCACATTTTATGATTCAGCAGCACTCAGACTGGGAGAGAAAGGTGCAGGACATGTCTGGGAGTACATCAAATGTGCTGCATACAAATGCGCTGACAAGGATAATGCTGATAGTAAATGAGAGCAAAGTGAGCAGAGGAATGACCTCATCAGTCTGCTGCTGTTCCTTCCTTCACTATCCTATCAAAAGGATGTAGGTGGAGAGAAGACAGAGGCAGCTCTAGGCTTTGTGAGGCCTTAAGCAAAACTTAGACACGGGGGCCCCACCATGCCCATAATGGGTAAAAAATTTCAAGCAAATAAAAATGGCTGCATAAAGTTGCACGGATCTATCACACAGTGTCTGAGCAGAGGCAAATTAGGCGGCTGCGAGGCCCCTGTGAGTGCGAGGCCTTAGGCGACCGCCTAATTTGCCTAATTAAAGAGCCGCCTCTGAGAGAGGACACCACATTACTCCTTTACTGTAAGTGATGTCATCTCTCTGGTTGTGCGGTGTGGCAGAGCTGTGTTGTGAGGACTGGATTGACAGAAATACAAATCTTTTGGCAGCTAAATTAGTTACCTTTTTGTCTTTCATATGTGTGTTTAGAAGTTTGCCCAGAGTGCAGCTTTCCCTTAGGCTATACAAGGGTAACCTCTGTAATACAACTGGTTATCCAAACCCTTATTAATTGCAACATATGGAATAATGTTTCAGCTGATTAAATGACTAATGCAGCTACCATGTATGTTTTCAGGTACACAATTGACTCCTTAGTCACTTAGTTCCAAAATGTAAAACTTCCTCAGACAATACGTAAAGCAAATTATGCCTACAAACATTACGTTATCTCTGTATACTCATGGACAACTTGCTGAATTCTGTTTTTAAAGCACACAGCACAGATGGTAATCTCTCCAAGTATAATATAACTGTCTGGTTTCACAAAAGTTACACCGTCTTCCTAAGTCTTTCTGGAATTTAAACTTACATTTTTATCTCAAGTATGTTAATGCCTCTGATGAGAATATAAATATGCAAAATAAAAATAAAAATAAAATAGAAACAATAATATGAATGGATTGTTGCTTTAAACATTATTAAAAAATCAATTTGTAAAACTGAATCTAATATTTTGATTAAGAGAGAAATTCAGTATTAGCATACGTATAATAATAAAAGTACTTATGTGCAAACCTAAATTATGGTTGTATAGCTTCAGATCACTTGGCTACAATTTACAAGGAAATTGTTTGTTAACGACTTTGATGGGTCTATGCGTTCAGCTCCTAATGCTCCTTTTCAAACCTACTTCCAGTAGGAACAGTCCTTTAAAGATCACACAGAATTGTAAAGAAATCCAAGTAAAATGAATAAAAATTACAAAAAAAAAAGAATTAAAAGTTTAAAATTACTTAAATCAAAAGTCTAGTCCTAATCATGGTCTGTAACAAAACATCTCCAATAAGGTACAAAAAACCATTTCAGTCAGTTCCATGCAAAACCGTCCCTTTTCAGCGGAATCCAGTTTTCAATGGCTTCCAAAAGTCCTCCATTTTTTTTTTTTATTTGAACGTTCATCGTTTTAAAAAGTCTTAGAAGCATAAGCATATCCGTCATGTATTGGTAGAAGTCTTAAGTATATTAGTATGCAAAGCTTGTTTCGAGAAGTTCGAGGAGAGTGTTAGAGCAGAACACGTTTTAGGAAACCAGCTCTATTTTTTGTCTTCTTTGGCAAATTAATAGCAGATGCAATAATACACAAAAAAAAAGAGTAACAAGTTTCGGCCAAGAGTTTGAAGTACAGGTGGGGGCATCGGTCCTGCAAAAAGTCATCTGGATTCCTTGGTTGTCGATGTTCTTTATGGCAAAGTAGAATGGTACAAATGAAAAAGTAGAAAATCCCTCTAAGCATCATATTTTTTACCAGTCCTATGTATTTGCTGGAAGAGAGTCATGGAGAAAGCCATTCCGAGTATCTAAAAATAAAAGGTTGACAAATGGCAAGAGTGAACATTATATGCAGGTCTAAAAAAAAAACTTTATGGATTATCATATTCAGTTTATGTGATGGGATTAGTTTACATTTTAATTGCAGTTTACAGATGTGCTCAGTCTTGTATCGAAGGAAGAAAAGTCTTTTCTTTTTCGTACATCACTGGACACAGAGCGACTTAGTCATTACTAATGGGTTATATAGATTACCTTCAGGTGTTGGCACTGGCCAATTCCAAACCGAAAGTACCCTCCCCTATATAAGCCCCTCCCATCCGGGAGCACCTCAGTTTTTTGCCAGTGTCTAAGGTGTTGGCCAAAGAGTAACATGTGTTTTCACTGGGCTTGCGTACAGGTTCTTTTGGGCCTTAGTAAGCTGTTCCGGATCCCACCAAAAAAGCTTCATAGCTAAACGGTCGGTACCCGGGCCTTGCAGCAGAAGAGCAAGGTTTTGCCTGTAATGCCTCTCTTAGGAGGGCTGGACCCTGGGATCCAGAGCTCTGGTCATACCCACGACCAAGATGTTGTCTGTGCAGGGTGCTATACAGGTCCAGGGGAGTGGAATCCTTGGGAACCCGGTCCCTGAAGGTTTAATTACAATGCCTGCCGTGATAGGTGAAGTTTGGACTTCTGTGGACCAAACAAAGTCCTGCGGCGGGGATCAGGTAAGTGGGGGCCCCCAGGAACTTGGTTCTATTGGGGGACCCCCAAGCCTAATTTGTCTTTCTGTCTGTTACCTAACGGTATTCCCGCTAAATATCTGTGTTTGCCTGTAACTACTGAAAATGTAAAATTTTAATAGTAGTCAAGAAAAAAAAAAAAAAAAAAAGGGACCGCGGTACCTGTGTTAAACCACTAGAGGCCGCTGTAGTCCATTTTTCTTGTCATGTGGATCTTTGGTTTTCTCAAGTCAAAAGATCCAGGCAGCTGGTAAGTTTCTCTGTGGGAATCCACTTCCTCTGCCCTGTTGCTGCGCTCATCCACCGCACAGGCCCTCCGGCAAAAAGGGCCCTGGCTCCTAGTCCCTGTTTGATTTCGAAAAGGGCGCCAATGGCGCACGGGCGCGCGCGCGGGCGCGTGCACGCGCCTCCTATGAAAAAAAAGGGGCGGGGCGGGTGGATGACGCTCGATGCGCGCCGCGGCGCTTCTGCGCATGTGCAGGCGTCCCAGCATGGTTAAAAGACACAGTACAAGTGTCAGCTGGATGCAAACAGAGCTAGCAACAAACAGTGGCACACAGAGGAGGTTGATGCAGGCATCCCCATAGAAAGGCACTTTAGTGGACACCAGCTGGTATATAGCAGCAACTGTGTTAGACTATTACCAGCAAAAATTGGTGTATGACGACGGGAATACCTCAGCTTTGTGCTTAAAGGATATGTCGTCCAGACGCTCCGGAAATAGGTCTTCCAGGAAGCCAAAGGGGTCTCCATCGGGCTCTGAGGATATTGGGCATGCTTGTACTGCACCAATCTCCCCTGAGAATTCAGAGGTCAGTAGCCGTAGAAACCCCGCAGGAGTGCCTGGTGCTGCGGCTGTCCCCAGTCCACCTGCTCCTGTATATATAACAGAGGAGGTTTTATCCTCAACTCTGGGAGGATTGGAAGAGAGATTAACAGCATTGATCGCTGCTTCCCTGTCACAAGAAAAGCGCGTCCGATCTCCGTCTCCTCCTTCAGAATGCCTGTTAGTGGAGGAACAGCCCCACACAGAGATCGACCTACCTGAAGGGGATCAGGATGAGGTTGATTCAGTTATGGAGGAATCAACAGTGGAAGAACCTTTCTCAGCATCTCAGGCTGAAAGATTATGGGTTCAGTCTCTGACTAACATGGTCCGATCAGCATTTAAAATGCCTCTGGCGGAACCACCATCCACTACGGTTTCCTCGCTGGGGTCGCTAAAAGCTCCCCAGGCTGTCTGTTCCTTCCCAATCCACCCTTTATTAGAAGGGCTTATTTACCAGGATTGGGAGCATCCTGATAAAATATTTGCTCCCCCCAAGAGATTTCCGGTGATCTATCCCATGGAGGATAAGTTCATAAAAAAAATGGAGGGTCCCTACAGTGGACGCAGCCATCTCTTCTGTTAACAAATCACTGACATGTCCAGTAGATAATGTTCCAATGTTCAAAGACCCAATAGATAAAAAATTGGAGTCTTTACTAAAATCTGCTTTCTCTACAGCAAGCATGGTGACACAACCTGCGGTAGCAGCGATTGGAGTCTGCCAAGCAGTGAAAGATCAGTTGAAACAAGTCTTAAGGGACTTACCAGATCAGCAGGCTCTTGCCCTAGCTGACCTGCCTAGAGCCTTGTGTTTTGCAGTGGACGCCATAAAGAATACAATCCAACAGGCCTCCCGCTTTACGCTGTCTATAGTACATATGCGTAGGCTTCTGTGGCTCAAAAACTGGTCTGCTGAAGCTCCCTGTAAAAAACTGCTGGTTAGCTTCCCATTTCATGGAGAACGCTTATTTGGAGAAGATCTGGACAAATATATCCAGAAAATTTCTGCCGGTAAAAGTTCACTCTTACCGGTTAAGAACAAGGGTAGAAGTCCTTCTTTTAAGAGGCCTACTTCTCCAGTCCCTGGCACATCGGCTGTGAAACAGTTCCGACGGCCTCCGCGGTCAAATCCAGGGGGCAGAAATCAGGGACACTCACAGGGTAACAAGAAACCCTGGGTCAAGAGAGGTACAAAACCTCCCCCTAAGTCATGAAGGGTTGCCCCCACTCAGTCGGGTGAGGGGAAGACTTCAGTTGTTCACAGAGACCGGGCGGGACACCATCAGAGATGGGTGATCTCCGCAGTAAGTCTGGGATACAGGCTGGAGTTAAAAGACATTCCTCCTGCCCATTTTATAAGGTCAAACGTGCCAAGCGATCCCCAGAAGAGTGGATCCCTCCTTCTGGCACTAGAGCAACTATTGCCCCAAGGGTAATCATGAAGGTTCCCTTGGAAGAAAACGGGTTCGGGTTTTACTCGAACCTTGTCACAGTCCCCAAACCAAATGGGGACATGAGGCCCATATTAAATATAAAAGGGCTAAACAAGTTCCTACATATCAGGACTTTTTCGGATGGAGTCGATCCGATCGGTGGCCACCGCCCTACAAGGGCAGGAATGGTTAGCCTCGATCGACATAAGGGATGCTTATTTGCATATTCCCATCTGTCCGGCCCACCAGAAATTTCTACGCCTTGCAGTAGAAGGGCGCCATTTTCAGTTCAGAGCCTTACCTTTCGGTCTGGCCACGGCACCACGAGTGTTCACAAAAATTCTGGCCCTACGATTGGCCAAACTAGGAACACAAGGTGTAACGATAATGGCATATCTGGACGACTTGTTGCTGATAGACCACTCAGTGAAAAAAACTAGAAGTGGTCGTTCACAAGATAATCAAGTATCTGGAATCTCACGGTTGCATTATCAACCGAGACAAGTCAGCCCTAAAACCAGTCAAAAGCCTGGAATACTTGGGGGCTAAGACTGGATTCAAATCAGAGAAAGATTTTCTTACCTCCAGAGAAGGTGTCGTCTTTGAAAGATTTGACCCACTTAGTGGGTACAAAAAAGAAAAACCATCCATACGCCTGTGTATAAGGCTGCTGGGAAAAATGGTGGCTTCATTCGAAGCGGTACCCTACGGTCAATTCCATTCAAGGAACTTGCAGAGGGCCATACTGTCAGCCTGGAACAAAAAAGTTCAGGCTTTAGACTTACCAATGTCCCTGTCCCCTTCCGTTCGCAAGAGCCTCCATTGGTGGTTGGTGCCCCAGAATCTGGAAAAAGGGAAACCCTTCAGTCCGGTTTCTTGGAAGGTGGTCACTACAGTTGCCAGCCTCATAGGCTGGGGGGCAGTACTGGAGCAATGGTCTCTCCAGGGCAAGTGGTCAGAAGCAGAGAAGGCCCTGCCCACCAATCTCTTAGAGATACGAGCAGCCCGGTATGCCCTAGTAGCATGGACATCCAAACTCCAAGGGTCACCTGTCAGAATTCAATCAGACAATGCCACAGCAGTGGCATATATCAATCACCAGGGTGGCACCAGGAGTCGTGCAGCCCAGAGGGAAGCGAATTGCATCCTGGAATGGGCAGAAAGGTATGTCACAGCCATATCCGCGGTTTTCATCCCAGGAGTGGAAAATTGGAGAGCGGACTTTTTAAGTCGCCAGCAATTATGCCCGGGGAATGGTCTCTTCACCCCGAGGTTTTCCAGGCAATATGCCAGCGGTGGGGAACACCGGATGTAGATCTGCTAGCATCCAGATTCAACGCAAAGGTGGACAGATTTGTGTCTCGCACAAAGGATCTCCTAGCTTGCGGTTCGGATGCCCTAGTGTTCCCTTGGGATCAGTTCAAGCTGATATATGCATTCCCACCGCGATTAATCCGCAGAATCAGGGTAGAAAAGAAACCAGTGATTCTGGTGGCTCCAGCGTGGCCCCGAAGGGCATGGTACGCGGAGATTGTAAAAATGTCAGTGGGAAGTCCTTGGACCCTCCCACATCGTCCGGACCTGCTTTCGCAAGGACCGATATACTACCCTTCCTTACCAGCCCTAGGTTTGACGGCCTGGCTATTGAAGCCCACATTCTAAAAAAGAGAGGGCTCTCTAATCCTGTGGTATCTACCATGATCAATGCCAGGAAGCCGGTATCCAGGCAGATCTATTATAGGATCTAGAAGGCGTACATCACGTGGTGTGAGGCCAGGAAATGGCATCCACGTAAGTACATAATAGGTAGGATTCTGGACTTCCTACAGTGGGCTGTACATAGGAAGCTTGCCTTGAGTACTATCAAGGGTCAGACGGCCTTGTCAATATTTTTTTCAAAGGCCATTGGCTTTGCATTCATTAGTCAAAGCTTTCATACAAGGAGTGATGCGTATTAGCCCTCCGGTTAGTATTCCCATATGTCCATGGGACTTAAACCTGGTTCTGTCGGTTCTACAGAAACAACCATTTGAACCATTGTGGTACATTTCCTTGGTTCTTTTCACCAGGAAATTGATTTTCTTAGTAGCCATTTGTTCGGCTAAAAGAGTATCGGAATTAGCCGCCTTGTCCTGTAAGGAGCCATATCTGGTTATCCATAAGGACAGAGTAGTATTACGTCCTCATCCAGCCTTCTTCCTAAGGTGGTATCGAGGTTCCATTTGAACCAAGATGTGGTTCTTCCTTCCTTTTTCCCCAAACCTAGTTCGGTAGAGGAAAAGTTATTGCATTCTTTGGATGTAGTAAAAGCAGTTAAAGCTTATCTTAAAGCCACTGCTCAGATTCGTAGAACGGATACTTTGTTTGTTCTGCCGGAAGGCCCCAGAAAGGGTCGGGCAGCATCAAAAATCTACTTTAGCCAAGTGGATTCGACAGGTCATAATACAAGCCTATGGCTTGAAAAGGAGACCGCCTCCGTTCAAAGTTAGGGCGCACTCCACAAGAGCAGTTGGAACTTCATGGGCAGTGCATCACCAAGCCTCCCTGGCTCAAGTCTGTAAGGCCACAACATGGTCCTTAGTACACACGTTTACTAGATTCTACCAGGTAGACGTCAGAAGTCAGGAGGATGTCGCCTTTGGGCGCAGTGTGTTGCAGGCCGCAAAAGAGCCTCATGCCTGATGGCGCCCAGCTTATGTATCCCTCCCCTCATTTGGCATTGCTTTGGGACGTCCCATTAGTAACGACTAAGTCGCTCTGTGTCCCGTGATGTACGAAAAAGAAAAAGGGCTTTTTATAACAGCTTACCTGTAAAATCCTTTTCTTGGAGTACATCACGGGACACAGAGCTCCCACCCCTCTTTTTGGGACACTTATTGCTTGGCTACAAAACTGAGGTGCTCCCGGATGGGAGGGGCTTATATAGGGGAGGGTACTTCCGGTTTGGAATTGGCCAGTGCCAACACCTGAAGGTAATCTATATAACCCATTAGTAATGACTAAGTCGCTCTGTGTCCCGTGATGTACTCCAAGAAAAGGATTTTACAGGTAAGCTGTTATAAAAATCCCTTTGTTTACTTAGCTACATATATAAAAGATGTTCTCATCAAATGCAATGCTAATTCCATGGACTCTTATAATTTAGGGATGGTGACATGAGGGAAGACTTTGTCAAAAATTATTTCAAGCAGCATGTTTAAAGGACAAAATGCCTTTTACCTTTGGTCCAAAACCACTCTGTCTCAACAGGCAATAATAAATCTTTGGCCCAAAAATTGACCCCTTTCACATTAATCTCTGTCTTTACATTAATCCCTCTGGTCCCAAGAGTCAAATAGAAGACTAGCCGTGGGGTCAATTTACCAATGCATAAGTCATGAGGTATTTTCATTAACATGTCTTGTTCCCTCACTTTTGTGATCAAATATATATTTTACAATTTACTAAATAAATAGCTGAATTTACTGAATGCATGATATATTAGTGTTTGTTTTCTTTTGTATTTTATATATTTTAGTCGTTATATAAGAAACTTTTGCCAATTATTTTCTTTCTGATCCTGCAACCTTTCTTTATAGATAGCTTTTCCTTTTTTTTCCCAGTCCATGATGTCATGGATCCTCTTCTTCCTCCATTAATAGGTGGGTCTCTAATGCTTAAAAAAATGGTGTCACATAAAGATGTGGCACAGCTCTTTTCAGCATCCTCATTTGAGTTTAGGGTGGCTTGATGATGTGCGTAATTGACACCCTGGGCTCACAGGAAGTGGAATAAGATCACTCGACTTGCAAGAGGACTAGTGCTGGACTATAGAGAAGGGTGCTTAGGGCAATGCTGGAGGCTGGAGCAATAAAGTGGTGACCACTGCCTAGCAATATTATACATATACTGCACATATACAGTGGAATCTTGGATTACGAGTATAATCCGTTCCAGGAGAATGCTCGTAATCCAAAGCACTCGCATATCAAAGCGAGTTTCCCCATAGAAGTCAATGGAAACAAAAGTAATTTGTTCCGCATTGACTATGGCATGCAATACTGCATGTGGCCAGAGGTGGATGGGCGCCGGAGAGCCTCGGAACTACTCGGAAAGGCTCGGGGACAGGAGTAATTCCGAGTTTTTCCAAGTATTTTTGAACGGCTCCGATCGGCTCCACTAGGCTCCGGTGCCCCTGGACCTCTGGCCAAATACGGTACTGCACACCACAGTGGCTTGAGTCCTGCTTTTTTTGCGAGACAACACTCACAAACCAAGTCAGGATTTAAAAAAAAAATGCTTGTATTGCGAAACGTTTGTTTAACCGCATTACTCGTAATCCGAGGTTTCACTGTATATATATATACATGTTTAGTAACCAAATAAAAAAAGGCTAGAAGGGGGTATTCAGATCACTACCTACCATGAATAGTGATATATTCCATGTTGTTCTCAGTAAGCAACAGATCAACATTGCAGTGATTTGATGTTGCAGAGGTTGGCAGGACAGAGTTAGATCAGGTCTACTTTGTATAAACATTCATGCTGGAGTAACAGAAGGTGCTGGTAATGTGACAGATGACATCAGAACACTTTCCCATTAAACACAATGTTAAAGCATTATATTGCACTGCACTGTTAAAACACTTTAAAACAGATATCAAGACCAGCAGCTGATTGATTCAGCATCTGGGCTTTGTTCTGGACCACAGTTGTCACTGACCCACTGGAGCCAAACCTAGCTGCTATTTGGGGTGTTCTATGATGAACGTAAGCATACCTGCAGCTATTAGGAATGTCCTGCCTTTGCATGGAAACGTTGCAAACATTGAAAATCCCACAGAATAAGATCATGTTAACAAAACTGGATGACTATAACTGAATATTATAGATGATTAAGGATTTGCTCTGTTAAAATTAAAATGCCCCTCTAGGTTACAGGTAAGCATTCAAGGCATTGGCCTAAAGGCTTTCCTAAAAATCTTGTTACACTTTTTCTCCCAAGTCAACAAGCACATTTTGGACACTAAAAAACAGTTGCTATATTAACATTTAGACAGCTTCTAGGTCAATGTGGTTGTGAAAACTGTTTAAGATTACAGAACAAGGCAAAAAAACGACCTTGACAGTGTGCTGAGATCTTAGATTGCCGGGGGGATTGAGATCATTTCCTGCTTAAATTTGTTAACTTGTACAAATGCTGACAGTAGAGAGCCGTTATAGTGCAGACCCTTCCTCAATGATATATTGTCATATCTGGAGGTAATTAAGCATCTAGAAACATATACTATGAATAGCACATAAAATTTGCTCCGCGGAACCTTAAAGCTGAACTTTGCCCATAATAACTTAATAAAAAATAATGTTCTTTAGCAAGGAACATACATTCAATGTTAATAATGATGCTACCAAAATTAGTGTGTGCTGTAAATTGCTGAAGCCCAGAGCACCAGAACAGAAGTAAATCTTTAGCCTGTCAGCAGATCGGCCTCTATATATTCAGCACAATGCTGAAAAATAGAGAGCAAACGAGCATGTGAAGAGCAGGATGAGACAGTGTATTACTGGATTTTAAACAGTACAGGCGTTTTTACCTTAAGGGGGTTGTAAACCCTAATTTTTTTTTTAAAACAAAAAACAAACATGTCATACTTACCTCCACTGTGCAGTTTGTTTTGCACAGAGTGGCCCCGGTCCTCCTCTTCTGGGGTCCCTCAGCAGCGCTGGTGGCTCCTCCCCGCATCGAGTGTCCACATTGGAGAAACGCTCTCCTTCGTGGACACCCGTGCGGGCGCGCTCCCGAGTCCTGCATCTGTGCCCATTCACACAGAATGCAGGACTCGGCCCCACCCCCCCAGCGCCACATCATTGGATTTGATTGACAGCAGTGGGAGCCAATGGCTGTGCTGCTATAAATCTATCCAATCAGGACACAAGACACCAGCTAGAGCTGGTGTGCTCGTTCCCGGCCAAAGGAAGATCGGGGTCAGGTAAGTAAAACAGGAGCTCGGGGGGGGGGGGGGGCTACAGCACCATAGAAGGTTTTTCACCTTAATGCATAGAATGCATAAGGTGAAAAACCATGAGGGTTTACAACCCCTTTAACTCTTTAACATTAACATTATCTTATTGTGCCTTACATCTAAAATACTTATTAGTGGCTGCATATAAATTTATTTGCTACAGCAATTTTTATTTGATTTTTTTAAGTAGGAAAGGGTTAGAAGAGTTAGCTTTTTATTGTGTTTTGTGGCCCCACTGAGAAGATTAAAAAAATAAAATAAAATTGGCAGTGGATATATTTTCTTCTAAAAAATGGTCTGCTTTGTATGAGTCAGAAATGATGGTGGATCAGTACAGTACACTGCAGCATGTGCAGTGGACCACCAAACCTGGAACCTCCAATCGCCCAATGGGTTCCAATGGGAATTTTGCTTTCAACATGACCATGGATTAGAGAATAGAGTTAGCATCCCCTAAAGTTCAGCATAACTTTCTTTCTTTAACTTGACCAGAGGCCACATTAATGGCCTTAATATAGTCAAAGTATGAAGCGTATCTGAACTGTTTAATAGCAACCAAATATCTTTTAATTGCCCATATGGGGCTTAGGTCAGAGAATCAGACTGACTGCAGAGGGCAACAAGGACCAATCTAAAATTTAAAAAAATTATGTTTTTTGGTCCTGTGGCATCAGTAATGTACAGTACATAACCACTTCTCTTAACCACCAGTCTGTCTTTACAAGATGCATTGGTGAAAATAATCATATTTCTAAAGGTTAAATGAGGCATATACTAAATTCCCGCTACTGCAGTTGCACATTCGGCCATCTTACGCCTCATATACATTTTTCACCAAAGGTATTTGGGCTTAAATAAAGCTTAATTGAGCTTGTAAACAATAAAGGCAAAAGCAATGTCCTTTTAGGCAAATTTAAACTTGTTCTTGCTCCATTGAGGCTGCATTTAAACAAAGTTAAACAACGCTATTCGCAGAGCGGTGCTGTAAACGCAATTGAGCGAACATTAACAGTGTATACTCCAGTACAAATATCTCTACAATATACTGCTATTAAGCAACACTCAAGAACTAGGCTGCAGTGATATAGTTTGTACCTATTTATATAGCTTTTCAGATTTGCTAATATGAATATTTTTTACCAAAGTCTCTAAAATGTAAATGATTTCTTCAATAGCTGAGAATTTTTTAATGTCTATTAAAGTAGACCTGTGGTCCAATATCAAGCCAGACCTTGCATGAAAATGCAACTGCAGCTTACCTTTAAGACCCCTACCCCCAAAGTACTGTACTGTTCCTTTGAGGATGAACTGCTCCATAGTGGCTTCAGCTACAGAGGTCAATAGAAGCTTGTTTTAAAGCTGTTTAGTAAAATGAACTGCACTATAAAATAACTTGAAGTCTATGTTTGGGCAAATAAAATAAAAAAACATCTCATCAATACATTTTTCCATGTTTTTTTCTCTTCCAAATACTGCACGTATACAGTATAATACCAGTTGATCTGCCAAAATGCAAAAATCAAGGAAGCTTCTAACTTCCTGTGGTGAGATGACAATGCTGCCTCTGCTGTACTGAAATCCCAAGCAGTGTTGTTAGCCCTAAGTTCTCTAATGATGTCATACAAAAGACTTCTCCTTAGGTTATGGAGTTTTTTTTTTTTCACAGGAGAGGTTATGAAGTTTTAGAGAGGGGGTGTTCTGTAGTCCAGCAGGGGAGAACTCTGGCATGGCTGACTACATTGCGTTGGATTTCTGCGCAACAAAGGCAGTGTTGTCAGATCACTACAGAAACTTCGAAGCTTACAAGATTTCTGCCATGATCAAAATATTTTTTTTTCAATACTTGCACTGTTTTTTTAAAGGTAAAATGTGGCAAAATGAGCATGTGCTTCAGAGATGTAAAAATTTTTTTTTTTTTTTTTTATTCTACCCAGATTTACACCTTAAGTGGTACTACAGATTGATGATTCAGGGCCAGTCCTCTCTCTCTCTCTCCCTCTCCCTCCCTCCCTCTCTCTCTCTGTGATTGTTTAATATGCAATACGCTAATTACCAGGGCTTAGCCAATGCTATCCATATAAATAAGAGGACAGTCACCTAACCTTGCTGTTTTTCACAGGACAGTGTCAATCTCTTATTTACTATACCTGTGCACTACAACACATAGGATAAAAAAAGTGATTAGGTTAGAAAACATATGCCATGTTTGTGTATTGGGCAGTCAAACAACAGTGGTTGAAGGTGGTCAGATGGCATGTGTATGGCCAACTGCCTTTAAATGTCTATGGACACACTTTGTGCTCTCAGCTTTAGCTGTTCCATGGTTTTAGTAAATGTGTACTTTTAGATGTTACCTTAACATTATATAGTTTATTCTTCAACTGTAAATGTCATTAATTATCATTACTAGCTGTTCCCTGGAACTGCCATTAAGGCCTTAAGGGGACATTTAGCAGTACAGTATATTCCAGGATCCTGAGAGAAGTGACCTATTTAAAAAAATGACAGGAGAATAAAAGGTTGTTTGAAGGCTTAGGTAGAAAGCTTATACAAGGACTGCACAGCAGGCTGCATTTTTTCCCAGTTTTGGTTATTTAAGAACTGAATGAGCACTAAAGGGCACCTGTATTGCAATAACAATCACAAAAACAAAGGTCAATGTGGTTCTAGGTTCATTTAGAAATAGGTCTGGCCTAAATACTGATGGCCTGATGTCTGCATGTCAGCTTGTAGTTATTGAGACAGACTCTATTATCATTCAACATCTTAGAATATCTTTCTTTTATGCCTTTTTTCCTTTTACCTTTGATTCTACAAATAACACAATTTCTGTCCCTTTATGTCTACACTCTGTCACGCATGCCAGACTACAAACATTTGTGGGACTAATAGTTTACACAACACAGATAAGGATTTTTGTGAACACTGCATTTCTGGCAGGGTTAAACTGGTATTTTCTGTAATTGCTGAAAATTATCTTAGCCTAAAAACTAAAGCAAACACCACATCTAAGGATAGGTAAACTGCAATAAAACCTAAAAATGAAATTGTATATGGTATTATTCCATATACATTTTCATTTTTAGGTTTACATACCCTTGAAGGTAATAAAATGCAAAATTTGAACTTACAAAGAAGGATGATAAAAACTAGGCATTTTCATGTTGGAAAAAATATATCTTAGAGGCCACCTAATGAAGAAATTTAGCGGGGGGTACACATCTATCGATATAATCATACAACTGATCATTTAGTACAAATAAACTGATCAAACTGAATGCAAATCGCAGACCAAACATCTTTCATTTGCTTCATTTCATGTACTCTCGGTCGTTTCAAACTCTGCAAGAATGAATGGCTCTGGTGGAATTCCGTTAATCATTTCTAATCAAACACATATTTTGCATGTGTGCAACTGCACTGATTGCACTTTAGATTGATTAAATTATTGTTTTTAATAGATCACATTTTTTAGTCAAATGCACGCTGTGGGACAATACCATTCATTTTGCATCAGTCGATATTGTAATTAATTATATTTTCATTTGCTGTTGCAACATACCTGGGTGGGCTCCAGACGCAATGCTCTGCGTCCAGAGTCCACCCTATTTTGAAACCTATTAGAGCCTATGGTTCTAATCAGTGCTTCCAAAAAAAAAAACCTGGTCGCTGTAATTCATATGCCCGGTGGCCCGAAAGGGGTCGGACACGTGAATAGGAGGTGGGCGCCGCAGGCAGTGGATAGATTAATGCTATGCATGAATTTATCCTTTATGTATATAGGGGTGGCGAGGTTAGGGGGGACCCTTGATCTAAATCTAAGTAAATCACAAATCACTACATGTACAGAATCTCACAAAAGTGAGTACAACCCCTCACATTATTGTAAATATTTTATTCTATCTTTTCATGTGACAACACTGAAGAAATGACACTTTGCTACAATGTAAAGTAGTGAGTGTACAGCTTGTATAACAGTGTACATTTGCTGTCCTCTCAAAATAACTCAACACACAGCCACTAATGTCTAAACCGCTGGCAACAAGAGTGAGTACACCCCTAAGTGAAAATTTCCAAATTGGGCCCAATTAGCCATTTTCCCTCCCCGATGTCATGTGACTCGTTATTGTTACAAGGTCTCAGGTGTGAATGGGGAGCAGGTGTGTTAAATTTGGTGTTATCACTTTCACCCTCTCATACTGGTCACTGGAAATTCAACATGGCACCTCATGGCAAAGAACTCTCTGAGTATCTGAAAAAAAGAATTGTTGCTCTATATAAAGATGGCCTAGGCTATAAGAAGATTGCTAAGACCCTGAAACTGAGCTGCAGCAGGGTGGCCAAGACCATACAGCGGTTTAACAGGACAGGTTCCACTCAGAACCGGCCTCGCCATGGTTGACCAAAAAAGTTGAGTGCACCTGCTCAGCGTTATATCCAGAGGTTGTCTTTGGGAAATATATAGGATATACACAAGATTACAATTATATATTTTTTTACACAGTTGATTTCTGCACTGGATTGTTGCACTTTTTAATTATTTTTCACAGTGGTTTTTTTATTATTTCACCTTTATGAAGAGTCATTTATGAATGTGTCTTAAAAATTATCAATATTTGATGTTCTATGCGCCCCCCCTCACCCCCCCTTTTTATTGTTAGACCTATGAGTGCTGCCAGAACTGCTGTAGAGGTTGAAGGGGTGGGGGGTCAGCCTGACAGTGCTCAGACCATACGCCACACACTGCATCAAATTGGTCTGCATGGCTGTCATCTCAGAAGGAAGCCTCTTCTAAAGATGATGCACAAGAAAGCACGCAAAAGTTTGCTGAAGACAAGCAGACTAAGGACATGAATTACTGGAACCATGTCCTGTGGTCTGATGAGACCAAGAGAAACTTATTTGGTTCAGATGGTGTCAACTGTGTGTGGCGGCAACCAGGTGAGGAGTACAAAGACAAGTGTGTCTTGCCTACAGTCAAGCATGGTGGTGGGAGTGTCATGGTCTGGGGCTGAATGAGTGCTGCCGGCACTGGGGAGCTACAGCTCATTGAGGGAACCATGAATGCCAATATGTACTGTGACATACTGAAGCAGAGCATGATCCCCTCCTTTCGGAGACTGGGCCGCAGGGCAGTATTCCAACATGATAACGACCCCAAACACACCTCCAAGAAGACTACTGCCTTGCTAAAGAAGCTGAGGGTAAAGGTGATGGACTGGCCAAGCATGTCTCCAGGCCTAAATCCTATTGAGCATCTGTGGGGCATCCTCAAATGGAAGGTGGGGGAGCGCAAGGTCTCTAATATCCACCAGCTCCGTGATGTCATCATGTAGGAGTGAAAGAGGACTCCAGTGGCAACCTGTGAAGCTCTGGTGAACTCCATGCCCAAGAGGGTTTAGGCAGTGCTGGTAAATAATGGTGGCCACACAAAATATTGACACTTTTCGCCCAATTTGGAAATTTTCACTTAGGGGGGTACTCACTTTTGTTGCCAGCGGTTTAGACATTAATAGTGTGTTGAGTTATTTTGAGGGGACAGCAAATTTACACTGTTATACAAGCTGTACACTCAGTACTTTACATTGTAGCAAAGTGTAATTTCTTCAGTGTTGTCACATGAAAAGATATAATAAAATATTTACAAAAATGTGAGGGGTGTACTCACTTTTATGAGATACTGTATGGCAACCTAATGCAGCCCTGCAGGGGAGGGTTTTAAAATTGGGCACTTGAGTACTTACTTTAAAAAGTAGGCATCACCAAATACTAGCAAATTGTCTCTTGCCCCACAACATCATCTGCTTTACTACTGGCCCATCAATACACTGCATTGATCAATAGTGAGACTTAAACGCATAAGGTGCAGAGAATGAGGAGAGGCTGAACATGTTGGCCCCATTCTTTTTTCCATTAACTGCATAACCATATGGTACAAGCATATTTATTATATGTATATATCAAACTTATACAGCAATACTTTGTATTAGCCTCTGCATACCTGTATTATGAGAATACACATCCCGATTGTACCGAGAACATGCTTATTGTCATCAAACCAAATTTTCACTTTCTCATAACAACCCTAAAGAAAAAAAAGTAACAAAAAAATTAATTAATTAAAAAAATCATTCTGAAGGTTCTCTTAAGTCTAAAAATGGTAAAAGACTACGTTTGACATTTACAGACATTTTTAAGGTAAATATCACCAGAAATAGAAATTTCAGTTCTTGGTAGACGCTGGAAAGTTAAACCACCCAACAGTTAATAATATTTCTTGTGGACTCTATCGATGAGATCGCTGCACTGTGTTCCGGGGGGTTTGCACACCTGCTGTGCTCATCATAGGGGGTTGTCACTCTTTTCTGGATTTTTTATTTATTTTATATTATGGAAAATGTAACAAGAGGAGCCGAAACACCCCAATGCATTTAAATGAATGAATGCAGGAAGGAACAACTGTCACAGGGACCTAATACGATTTTTCAGGCCTCACTGGACCGTGATGAGAACATAACCTTAAGAATGCAGATGCAAAGCTGTGATAATCCCTAATGTGTGAATCAGATTTACCGTTCTCCACACTAAGCCTGTAGAGTTGTGACCACAGTCCTGGGAATTCTCCATACAGCATCGATCAGGAACTGTGTTCTCACCCAGTACTGGGTACCAATCTGTGTAATCTGTCACCCCGCAGCAATGCATCTGTTAAAAACAGAAATAAGTCATCATAAACATGTCAATAAAAATGTATCCATTAGTTTGTGCCATATCAAAGTATGCTATGCAAAACATTTGCAGCGACAGAAGTCTTTCTCTGCAGTTAGGCTTTAAAGGTCAGTGGATTCAGTGACTGCAAAGTGGCGGACTCACCCAATGACTTTTTACACCAGGGTTCTCAGCTACACCCAGTGCAGTTACTATAAGAGCCCATTCACACAGGGGCGACTCGCGAGGCGACTCAGCCGCCTGACAAATCGCGTCCCACTCTGTTCAATAGAACCGTTCTAATAGGAGCGACGCAAGTCGCTCCGACTTAGAAAAAGGTTCTTGTACTACTTAGGGGGCGACTTACATTGACTTCTATACAGAAGTCATTTTGCAAGTCGCCTCTGAAGTCGTCTTCAGATCGCCTTGCCGTGTCGCCCCCAAAGTCGTGCCGCCCCTGTATGAATGGGCTCTTAGTGCTCATGCAGATGTTTATTTTCCTCCTGTGATTAAATTGATTTTAACAAGCTCTTTATACACAAGTCTTCTTCAAAGAAGTGTTACGTTTACTTTACTGGTCTAGTGTGGATCACCATTTTGCAGCTAGCTATGACCTGCTTTGTATTTCTTTGCACGTAGCAGGTCCTATTAAAGTGGAACTAAAGTTGGTTTAGTAAAAATTCTGTCAGGCAGGCTTTTTTATGACAGAAGAGACTGTGGATGTCTCTTCAGCACTCTTTTTCTGTAAATGTTCAGCTTAGTGTCCATTCTCAGTATGATCACATTTGTATGCATGGGAGTTATGCTAACTGGTCCAGCCAATTAAGGCTGAAGACTCCAAACCTGGAAGAAGATCAGGAGATGGTAAAAGCAATGGAGGGAGGGATGACTTTGCAGTGCTGGAGGGGATCAATTTTTAGGGCAAGTCTGCTATAATGTGATAAGATGCTGTGCACTGACAGAGAAAGAAGGTTTGGGAATTTTGTGAGGCCAAGACATAGAACGTCAAGTGCCTCCATCCCTGGTTGCTAGTAGCAAGGAGAAGAGGCTGTGCATACTAGCACATTATGGCAATAAGTTTATGGAGACCCAAAATTATTAATTTGGTCTGGGAATTTATTTCTGCTTTATTTCTGCTTTATTTCTGCTTTAAGTACATTCGTATGGCAATATGTAAGCTGAGTTTCGTGTACAAGGGCATGCAGCTCAATAGTACAGTAACAAAGATGCAACAAGATTACAGCAAGAAAACAAGGAATTTGTGTAGATGGATTTTACAAGCCTGGATTGGGCCCTTCAACACTGGGCTGCCTACTTGCCTAGGACAGTGTAAGGAATCTAAATAACACAAGTTCCAGTTCAGCAAAAAAGGTACACAGAATAACCAAAACTTTTAGGGTTAAATAACTCCTACAAGCAGCAGGTAGGATGCTACTCTTAAAGTGCTAAAGGAGCTTGGACTGTCTCCTAAATGGGTGCAACCATAAGCTCTTAAGCTAGCCATACATTTTGAGCCCACAGGCTGAACAAGAGAAAAAGCGATGCATTCTTTCATCCATATAAAGTGATATATCTTCCGCGCTAATAGTGAGTAATAGAAAGTGTAACCAGTGGTGTGATGCGTTCTCTAGCAGCAAATCTAGCAGTGTTCACTGTACTGGGAGACTGGGCAGGGAGAAGAGGTTTGTCCTGGTAGTGCAATTACGCACACAGACAGAGAGGAGACACTCAGTCCACCATATCACCACCAGTTGAGGACCAACAGCCGGTCATAAGGGAGGAATTCCACTCTATAAGGACTACCATTTAAACTCATTCACAACTATTCACAGTTTAATGTCATTCTTTTGCACACTAGAAACAGAGACTTTGTGACACCATTTTCATTTGTCTTTATGTTCACAGATTTTTTGATGTTATATTTTGATTTAATTTTGTGTTTAGTCCCATATGGGATTTCTTCAAGCGCGAATCACTTCATATTATTTATTCTTTCATAAATGCCAAACAGTGTGGATAGAGGAATCTCCCCTGCCGGTTATTGTATTCTGACAGCTGCAGTACCTGAAGCTGCCTAAACACCTGCACAGTGACTGCATTTGATAAGACGCCTTCACTGTTGGGCTGAGAATTTTCCACCTGGCTCAGTTGAGTTTTGATGAACGGGATCTTTTCAATAGGGCCTCTCATGGCTTAAATTTCAGACGATTCAGCAGGATTGTCCGAAACTCAAGCTGTGTATGGATAGCTTTAGACGGTTGGTGATATCTACCTATAGAAAACTTTTAAGGGTTTCCCTGCCTTTCTAATATCTATCTATCTATCTATCTATCTATCTATCTATCTATCTATCTATCTATCTATCTATCTATCTGTGATTATGTATGCTATTTCCCATGGATATGGGATGGGGTATGGCTAAACTCTAAAGCATGATTACTCAAGGGAGCTCTGGACACAACTGTTTGCCTACACTGGGATTGCTTTAGAGAATCTTTTGTTACATCAAAGTACATTCTATTTTAAAGAGCCTTCTGATTATATATTCTATAGGTCTCTAGCACTGACAAAAAGTAGAAAAATGAGACAGGAGGAGCTTATTAAGATGGGAGTGTGGCAGGCACAGCTTAGCAGTCTACAGAAGCAGCTAGGTGGTTTTGTAACATAGTCACATTTTCAACCTCGGAATAGAGACATTTATTTAGCAAACTCAGTTTTTTGTCTACAAAACCTAGTAAGGAACTTGTGAAAATGTTACTTTGAAATATGCGCATTCATCCTGTTGTTATTGTTCCCATTACACATTCAGCCTTTTGATTTTTCTTTTGTTTTTAATTTGAAAGGAAATCAGAAATTCATCTCTATATCTGTGTGGCAATATCCACAAATCTTATTTCTAATCAACACTGCATTTTCCGCATTTCTAACAGTGCCGTGCATCAGACATGTATGGAAAATAAAAGAAACCCACTTCAGCCTGAATAATGTTCCATGCGTTCTTCAGCCCGACATTATTCTCCGTATTGTAAAGCAATAAACCGTCTTTCAAATCCTGCTTTGCATTCTCATTGACCTAGAAGGGGAGAAAAGAAAAAAAAAAGAATACACAAATGAACAGAGAAATGAAAACACAGAAAACTCATTGTTTATTCAATTTAATTCCTAAGAGCTAAACCGAGAATAATTTTGAGCAAGAGATAAAAGAAATAAATAGATATAAATGAGAGAAAGGTACAGCGGAGGAAGTAAAACCCCAACAGGGGCATAACCTCATTTCCAGAGGTTTCCAGCTACATTTCCTACCATAGACATAGCTCACTGGTGCTGGAATAGCACTATAAAACTGTTCAGGCAAATAAAGCACAGTGACCCATATTTGGGAATGTCATACCTCTAATGGTTATGAGTACTTGGATTTGTTTTAAATAGAGCCAAAGCCTCAAATTTAAAAACTATATCTGCTGCAACACATTTGCACCTATAGTGTAGTACCACAGCTACCTGTTGCTCTTGCGACTGAAGTCCGGCAAATGCAGATTCCTGTGATGGTGTGGCAACGATGCTGCACTGCTCTTAAATTGCCACTCTCATGTGGGTTGTACCTGTTTGTACCAATGAAAATGTTGCAGGGGACGTGGCTATCATCATTGCCACTGCTAACTCAAAAGCCTGTAGCTTGTCAATCAGAACCTGGTCACACCTAGTCCTGCCCACTGCTTTCTGGATTGATGGCACTGCCCCTGTTGCTGAAATCCCCCCCACTGTGAGCTGCAGTGTCTGGGAGGAGCCATACAGGAGCCTTTAGTTGTACTTTAACATTTAAAGAGAATCTGCATTTTGCCTATGACCCACCATTTGCCCAATTGTAGAAGAAGTAAAAGTTTGTGTTAGGCTGCTCTAGCTGGAGCTTTCACTGGGCTAAGTACTTATCACCTGTGCCCATGAGAAAGTGCCCAGGCCTGGTGATTCAGGCACCCAGCATTCACTCTAGTGGTTAAGCAAAGAAGAATGAAAGGAAGGCTAGTATATTCGGGTTTGGGGGGGGACAAGATAACTATTCCAGACCCCTCTGATGTTTTCTAGATTAACATCCTATTGTTCCTTTATAACTACATTCAGCTGCAGTTCTATTCAGTAACATATGCCCCAAAAAAATAAAAAGTGTATTTTTAACCAAAATGTTTTTTCCTAGTTTTGGATTGAGTACTGAAGGATTGGACTTTTATGATTGTCTGTGTCCCACTGGGGAATTTCCCCTTCAATTCCTGTCATTGAGACATGAGAGAAAGTAAACTGAAATTTCTCCAAAGTAAGGGGAAACTATATTTTAGACAGTTGTTAAAAGGAACAGGTGTCACCATTGGAAGAATTCCACTCACCTCCCGTTCTGGTATCAGCTGTAAAATTTTGGACAATGATTCTGAATCTGAGCACATGGAAATGTTGACCATCTCCAGCTGGGACACAACCAATAATACAAAAAGACAGGGATCCTAACCATTCCACGCTCTATCTAAAGCTACAAAAAGTAGTTATACATTCCCTTTGAAGTAGTTACTTCATCATACATTTTTTTAGGTTTTAGATAGGGGAAGGGTGTAATCTCTGACGGGTTTTAATCACTGTTTCCTAATTTAAAACATTTTCCATCCTTCCTATTCTCTCCCTGGGGCAGGAAATAGGTTAAAGATTTCTACATTTGGACACAAAAAATAACCCCCCCCCCCCCCGCGACTTTCCCCAGTGGTTACTAAATGTTACTAGACAAATAAAAAAAAAAAGAATTGACTTGAATGACCCTTTAATTTTTACTCTGTCATTCTCTCATTGGTGGCTGCCTTTGCTGGCCCTTTTTTGGAAATGCTAGTTGCCTTACTGAGTCTAGCTTCAATACTTCTGAGTCAGAGACTCAGGAGAAGCATGCTGTAAATGCTCAGTCAGAATTCCTTATGTCTATTTGTCCAAAGTCAGAAACTAGAGTTCTCCAAATTCAGGTCAGCATTGGCAGCCTCTATACTATTCTCATGACAGAGTCACTTTAACCACTTGAAGTCCATGTTATAATGTTATAGCAGAAAGACGGCTACAGCACAGACCTCAAATGCCAGGAGGGCGTCCATGTACATTCTCACATTCCCGCGCCGCATGTGCACTCTGGGGCGCAGGCGGCGCACACTCTGTGATCGCAAAGTTCTTGGGACTTGGCTGATCACAGAGCAGAGTAAAGGGCCAATCACAGCGGGCCCTTCACCACGTGATCAGCTTTCAGCTAATGACAGCTGATTACAGAAGTAAACAGAAGCCGGTTACCAGCTTTTTTTCTTCTTCACGCAATCAGTGTGAAGGAAAGAATAAAGCCGGTAACCAGCTTCTGTTAGAGGGACATCGGTCCCCTAAGTGCCCACCAGTGCTACAAATAAGTGCCCTTCAGTGCTGAAAATCCGTGCCCACTGGTGCCATCTATCAGTGCCCATCAGTACTGCTAATCAGTGCCCACCAGTGCCACCTTTCAATGCCCATCAGTGATGCCGATCAGTGAACATGAGTGCCTCATCATCAGTGCCTCCTGATTAGTGTCCACCAGTGCCACCTATCAGTGCCCACCAGTGCCACCTATCAGTGCTGCCTATCAGTGCCATCTCTCTGTGCCCCCTATCAGTGCCACCTATCAGTGCCTATCAGTGCCGCCCATCAGTGCCGCATCATCAGTGCCCATCAGTTGCAAAATGTTATAACACAATATGGGAAACAATTAGTTTCTTCTCCAACATTTCCGGTCTTTTTTTGTTTGTTTAGCAAAAAATAAAAAACCCAGTGGTGATTAAATACCACCAAAAGAAAGATCTATTTGTGTGAAAAAAATTACAAAAATGTTATTTGGGTACAGTGTTACATGACTGCGCAATTGTCATTTAGAGTGTGAGAGCGCTGAAATCTGGAAATTGGCCTTGTCAGGAAGGGGGTATAAGTGCCCAGTAAGCAAGTGGTTAACTTGTCTATGTCTATTTTAGGGTGTGAACAGAACCACTGCTGCATCAGAGCAAAACAGGATGGATGTCACTTTTGTGACATGCATGCTCGTTCAGTTTCTGCCTGCATTTTCACAGTGGACTGTGGCATACCCATGTTGGATCTATAGCCCTGGTGTCCAACGGTGCTTTGGCACTTTTTGTGCGGCCCTCAGGCCCCCTGCAGGCACTAAACTGAGTGTCCCTATTGCCTTGTTAAAGCAGTGATTTCTAGTAGCCTCGTGGAAAAAGGCTCTAGTCAATGACTGTCTCCTGAAGCATGCTTCCAACAACTTCCATAGCATGTTCACAGTCTCTGATAACCTCCTTCAGCATGTCTGTCATCTCTGGCCATCTTTTGTATCATGTCTGCAATTTTTTTACCAACTCCTGTATTATGTTCACAATCTCTTACCATCTCCTGTATCAAGCCCATAGTCTTTGACTATGGTGATGTCGAGGGCCGTACTTGAGGTTCCCTATATCAAGAAAGTTGACCACCACTGATCTATAGGTTGCCAGGCTACCTTTGAGCTGTCACATTTAGGTCCGGAAAAAACAAAAAGGACACAGCCCGGACCTGGATCTGGGAGGAATCAGAGGTAGGTGGCTGTAAATGGACACACTTCCATTTACATCTGTCTGTATGGAATTTTCCGATCAAGTCCTCCTGAAAAACTGATTGGCAGACCTAATCGGAAAGCCCATACATTCCTGCCAGCTTACACCCCATCTAATATCAGAAGATATATTATGTATAATAGGGATTCCTCAAGTGATGCCAGGAATGATTCAGTGAGTCATTTTGACACATGAACAAGCCAATACAGAAACTAAATCTGTCATGGTGCCAGGAATCAAAGACCTGCTAATTTTCATTTTACTAGCTCTGCCAAAGCCAGAAAGCAAACACAAAAAAAAAATCATTCAAAATCATATTTACAAATTAACTTCTTCATTGCAGTTTATACTGATATTACAATTTAGACATGAGTTCTCCTAGAGAAAAGTACTTCTGCAAATATTCCACATGAATTGGGTATTGTAGGTTGAGAATAAAATGGGAGGAATGGAACAACAAGATTTTAATGGAAACATAAGACATCTCTACTTTTCAATTGCCAGGATGCTACATTCTCCATTTAGTCTAAAAGAAAAGGGGCAAGGATAAATATATATATAGATATACGATCTGCCTTAACTTGTGATTGAAGGTGGAAGATACAAGTCTGTCATTCTCATCCAAGCTTTGCTACCTTAAACCCAATCCCGGGATACTTTTAAAAAAAAGTATTAAAAAAGTAATAAAGCACCTCAGGCTGCAATGTTCATGTTCAATCTGGAGTTGTCTCTTGCAGTAATTCTCCTGTGCCATAATATATCCTCAGATTTCAGGGTTGAATAATGCTCAGTTTTATTCAACCCAAAAGAGGGCGTCATCAAGGCACCCTACAATAAATGTGTAATGGTGCAGAGAGCAGTGCTGATATAAGCCCCTCAATGCCACACTCTGCATCGAAAAGGAACAGCTCAGAAAAAAAGGCGGAAAAGGACCTGTCTAGCAAATTTCTTAAAAGGAAGTATGTTGTATGGGGAAAAATAGAGGCTTTAATGGACTATATCGGCACCATATGAAAAACTGATAGACAGTTCAAGATATAAGTATAAAAGTTTTTATTACAAAAATATATTAGAAAAAGGGGAATTTTCACCATGTACACATTTATAGATAAATAGTTGTGACAATCGACAGTTCATACCATTGAGACACAATGGAAAATCATACAGGTATAGTTACATAGTATGCAGTGCTCAACATGTTTTGCGTTAATGATTCCACAAGGAATACACTTCTTCAGGAGCTGAATATAATGTTATTTTCAATGGAAAAAAGCATGAGTTGTCACGTAACATGGGAGCCAGGCCTTGCGGCCAAGACACGGATCAAGTGTGTGTGATCAGCTGTGTGCTGCTGGGAGGACACATCCTGATCTATCCCCTTGGCGTTTCAAAATCCCTCTTTACTGGGGAAGCCTGCTAGTCACAGGCATCTGGGACTGCTGTCTTATCTTCATCTTTGGTTACATCAAACAGTATTATACCACCGATTCCTGGTCAATAATACCCCTCACCCACATATGTCCCGGCAGATCTTCAAAATAATCAATTTTGCAAAGATAATACATTTAAATATGACTAAAAGACCTCCCTATACCCGGAAGGGTCTACTATTCGTTTTTTTACCCTCTCCATCTTACATGCCTTTTTGGGATGATTATGGATGTGTCCTCCTAGGAGATTACTACCTCCTGGATTTCCATGTCTTTGTTGGGGTCCCATGTCCCTGTGGGCACACCTGGATCCTTGATCCGTGTCTTGGCCGCAAGGCCTGGCTCCCATGTTACGTGACAACTCATGCTTTTTTCCATTGAAATTAACATTATATTCAGCTCCTGAAGAAGCGGATTCCTTGTGGAATCATTAACGCGAAACATGTTGAGCACTGCATACTATGTAACTATACCTGTATGATTTTCCATTGTGTCACAATGGTATGAACTGTCGATTGTCACAACTATTTATCTATGAATGTGTACATGGTGAAAATTTCCCTTTTTCTAATATATTTTTGTAATAAAACTTTTAGACTTATATCTTGAACTGTCTATCAGTTTTTCATATGGTGCCTATATATATAGTCCATTAAAGCCTCTATTTTTCCCCATACAACAAATTGACGGGACGAAGGCACCAATCTATATATTCCCTAATACCCATAGCACTTTCAACACATTAAAAGGAAGTATAAAAAATTAGCAAAGTATACTTAATTTAGAACATGGCTTTCAACGCCTGCTGGAGACACAGGTGATGTCACTGTACCTCAGAGTTATAAACCAGGACAGCTTGATTCTCAAAATGTGAGAATTGGCAGATTCGTGTTAGATTTTGATAATTAGCTCTTTCTCCATGCAGTGCCGAGACACAGTGACATGACCCGCATCTCCTGAAAGTGTTAGAAATGGGTTCCAATGCTAGCATTTTTAATTTCTTTTTCTAAAAATGCTGCATTTTTTGCAACTGTTTAGGTACTTTTTTCACTGGTGGTATGGGACTGACAACTAAGCAGACCTTCCATTTTCATGGAAGGTCGGCTTTAAAGAGAAATGTGGGAAATTAGGGATCCTGGGTGATACGGGGGACATAACTCTCTAAGTTGCACTTCTCTGGCTAATAAATGTAGACCCAGATACAATTATACCATTATCGTAATGAGTTCAAAATTCTAAGAAATTCCAGACATAGAGACCTAATGTTTCCTAACCTTTCACATTTTTCGTAACCTTTTACAAAAAAGATTTCTTACTACCAACCCAGTGTCTGCTTCTAACAAAGCTTCATTATCCACTAGGTGACAGCTTAATAAACTCAACTTGAGTTTTTTTTCTTACTGCAAAATATAATGTCATCCTCATTAAGGAAGGTGACATAGACTGGAAATAAAAGATATACATTTCCACCTGAAAACCATAAGTCACTTTGACCTCTGTGCCAGGATTTACATTCTGTAATAGAGTGTTGAGGGTAAATAAATAAATAAAAAATGACATTCGTGATTTATGGTTAGCAGGAGGGCAAAGGACATCAACATTTATTGGGAGCAGTAGTTTATTGCTGAGTGAATTTTCAAAATTATGATAACCATAGATAAAAAAAAAACAAAAAAAAAACAATTAAATGGAAATTGCATTTTACACTAAATTGTTTCCCCAACAATAAAACAAAAACAGAATAACCGCTTTGTAATGTATATGTTAATAGAGCTGAACTCCAGGCAGATATACTGTAGAAGACACAAATGAATGCAGCTCTGCAATAATGAATCATTTATTGTATTTTTTTAATACAAGCAGTTTAAGTACTTGAATTTTTCTTGGCACTAGCCTCTTACAATTTCCTGTATGTCAGAGTTCAGACAGGGGAAGGTGCCAATCAACTGTGCTGCAGTGTTTATGTGCTAACAAGGAACACGCTGATAGAAGAAGAGAGCAGAAGGATTAGACCATCAGTTTGCTGCTTCTCCTTTCACTGTCTGGTCACAGACTAGCAGAGGGAAAATACCTGTTAAACAATTGCAATAGAGAAAAATCTGATTTTCTACCCCGTCAAACAGGGCTGTGTTGTATGGAAGAGCTGTGTAAACCTTAGAACAACATGAACAGAAATAGAAATCCTTTGCCATGTAAACAGCTCCTTTATTTTCATCAATTTGCCTTGAGTTTTGCTTTTGTCAAATGAAGCTATAAGAAAATATAAGCTGAAATGCACACTGGCACTACACACTGCTTCCTCTGTCACAGCTGCCCATAAAATCCCCAACTCGGGCCAGATGCTAGGGGGAGCATTGACATTACTGCATACATAATGTGGCACTAAGACTGCATGCTAGACCCCGGCACTGTCACATGGAAGGAGGTCTCATGCACTCCAATACAAGAGCATTGACACTGGGTGCAATGGAGGAAGTGGTGAGGCAGTGCTGCCAAGGTGAATATCAGTGGGTTAGAGCCCCTTTCCAAAAGCACTGTCACTTTGCCCTGAATGGGCAATCCTTTCTATTTAACTGACCTGCAATAAATATAGACATAAGCAATTCTGATACTTGTCTATTACTCATTTATCACATGCATGGTTTGGTCTAAAGCCAGACAACTAGCATTTTTTGAAGAAGACCAGCAATGGTAGCCACAATACTTCTCTAACAGCAGATAAACTTTAATCACTGGGTGCTCAAGAGAGGAATGATAAACTAAAAAAAAAAAACATTTTACAATCAATAAGTGTTATCAGGTTTTAAATTCAAGAGAAAAGCTAGGGGCATGAACTGAACATTTGAATAAGTCGACAAAGTCAAATACATGGGCTATGACCACGAGTGGACTTTTCAAGGATAGCTTTTTAAAACATCCGCTTGTTTAAAAGAGGGCATCAGTTCATCCAAAATGGTTTGTTAGCTGCATTTCTTCCCCGTTAATGCTCTCGACAGCAGCCTAGTCAGAGGAGTACTTCTCAATTAATGGTCAGTGGAGCGTACTTAATGCAAGGTCTGTGAACCGAGCACGCCTGATGAAAAGCCAATTGAGCATCGCTCACAACTTGTGGACAATAAACATCTGGATTATATGAAGCTCCTCTACTCAGGATATTATACTTTTAGAATCCTTATTATACACCCAGGAATTTTTTTAGGTGGGGTTAATTAATGGGTAATTGGTAAGTTAGTGCTGACTACAAAGATGATTAGTAATTTTAGCTGGTAATACTGAAGCAGTGGCAGACAGGACATTGTAGCAAAGTTCTTTGACTGACCTTCAAGGTGTTGCTTCCTGCATAAATTGGAACTAGCATCTGCGGGACATTAAGGGTCAGCTCTGCTTCTTCCCCAGGGCCCAATTATATAATATCTGTATTAAATCCCAATTTCTGTGATTTTTATTTTGAGATAGGCAGCCCAGCTTAATCAAAAAATATAACATGCAGCTCTGGCTACAATTATCCGCTTCTCTTTAATGTTATTCCCCAAAGACTAACCTTTCAAGGTTCAAAAAGCCCTGGGCATCATGGACCCGCACCTCATGTCCTCGTGCACTCTATACAGTATAATGCCCTGTACACACGATCGGATTTCCGATGGAATAAAATCCGATGGATTTTTCCATCGAAAATCCGATGAAGCTGACTTCCATCAGTCTTGCCTACACACCATCAGTCAAAAATCCAACCGTCCCAAACGCTGTGACGTAAAACACTCCGAAGAGCCGAGAAAAATTAAGTTCAATGCTTCTGAGCATGTGTCGACTTGATTCTGAGCATGCGTGGATTTTTTCTCTGATGGAGTTCCCCACAGACGATCGGAATTTGCTATCTTTTTTTTTTCCATCGGTAAAATTTAAAAACATGTTCTATTTTTTTATACCGATGTAAAAAAGACCGGTGGGGCCCACACACGATCGGTGTGTCCGATGAAAAAAGTCCATCGGTCTTTTTTCATCAGAAAAACCGATCGTGTGTACGCGGCATAACACCGTAGAGAGTGGCATTGTTGTGTATAAGACCCCTTTCACACTGGCTCGGTTTGCAGTCGCTATAACGCTAAAAATAGCGCCTGCAAAGCGCCCTGAAACAGCCGCTGCTGTCTCTCCAGTATGAAAGCCCCGAGGTGCGCTAGCAGGACGGTAAAAAAAGTCCTGCTAGCAGCATCTTTGGAGCGGTGAAGGAGCGGTGTGTATACTACTCCTCCACCACTCCTGCTCATTGAAATCAATGGGCACCGCGGCTATACCGCCAGCAAAGTGCTGCTGCAGCAGCGATTTTCGGGGGTTTTAACCCTTTCTCAGCCGCCAGCAGGGGGTTAAAAGCGCCCCGCTAGCGGCCGAATACCCCCCCAAATACGACGGTAAAGTGCCGCTAAAAATAGTGGCGCTTTACCACGGACGCCCCAGTGTGAAAGGGACCTAAGTCACGTCTTCACCTGGAAACTCAAACAGGGACCCTTGAAGGAAAATCTTGTTGAAAAACTGACAAAGTTTAGATCAAGTTCTAACTTAGATATGCTTGTGCTTTATTAAAAAATATCAAAGACACGCATAATGAAAACATTTATATATTTTCACGTTGGGTATGTTTGTTATTTTTGCACTCCCACATTTAAGCTGGGGGGGGGGGGGGGCTTTGCACATATAATGCAAATTAGGAGGCTCATTTTACTGTAGACCTTTCCAGCCACATACACTTACCGTACTTTGCGTTTGCTCACCAATGGCTTTGTTTTGCTGCTGGGAGTGAAAGGAAATCCATGTGTTAACTACAAGTCACTGGAGTTGTAGCTTACATGAGGATATGGACTCCCTGTGTGTCAGCCCTATTGGTCCAGAGTTGTCACGTTAAGCAAGTAACATGTTCCTCCATACCCAGATGTACTGGGTATTTCTTTAGGTTCCTGGCGCTGAACTGATCAGTGGAAAAGCAAGAAAAGTATATACTGCAGAGGACTGACAGAATAAAACAAACCCTTTGCTTTACCTTTGCACAGCACCGGTTTGCTTTTAGCTCTTACAAAAGAGCTTACAAAATGGCTTTCTACTCAAGGCTCCAGTGGGTAAATGGGGCAGCAGGGGAGCATGGGGAAGGTAAGTATCAATATCAGAGAATCTAGGATATAAAGAGAACTTATAACTTTGTCCTGTAATCTACAAAGTGACAGATTCACTATAAAATAGAGCAGGTACAATGTGATTCATCGTATTTTGCAAATAACAGCCTGTGCCCCTGATCACATCATTAATGACGAAATGTGTTGGGCAGAGTCCCGGAGTGAGCCTAGTGTGTGATAGTTCGGAGGGGTGCAGCTTCTGGCTGGCAGTGGATATTGTGGTGAGACACATAAACAGTAATGCGTGGCTTTATGCACTGTCTTTGATCTACGTGTTTGTTTAACACACTTTGTAAGTGTAGTTATTACTTGATTTTAATCCAATAAAATGTCTAGCGGTGAGCACTATAACTGTTCTCCTAGTGCCTTACGGTTTGGCATATATGAGTGAGGCTGAGTCTGACAAGCCACCTGCTGTTTGCTCTTGGGAGCAAGAGGTTTATTCTGAAAAGCCTGTTTTGGTGAGGGACAAGCTCCATAGTGAGGGGTTTGATGCTGACTCCATCTTCCTGGCTCTGCACTGCCCTTGGATTTAAAGAGATATACATGTTTTGATGTTTGTGGTGAAACAATAGAGGTGTGGGGACACCTGAGAGGGGTTAGTGGAGGTCTCACGTGGAGATTATGCGAGGGAATTTGGACAGTTTTTTCTCCCAAAATTTGCGCTGAGCGCTTTTTTTTTCATTAACATATTTATAGACTGTTAAATGAATGATTGTTCATTTAATTGTTTTGTTCATGATGCTAGTAAACACTTAGCACATCACTTTTTTTTTTTTACACGTTTGAAGTGACTCATCATCATTGTTCGTATTTGCAGCTTACACATTTTTTTTTTCTGATCTGCGAGCAAATGTATTTACACGTAAGCTTCAGAAGATCAGATACTGGGAAAAATTATTTAAAGTGTTACTAAACCACCCAGCATTCACTGTATCTGGTCCCCCACAGTACACAGATCATGGAAATGCAATTATTTTAGTAACTATAAACTGCTAAATACCTTTTCTCAACAGCAGTATATAGCAGTCTTATGACTTCTATCAGTGTCTGGTTAAAGCTTGTAGGAGGAGTTTTCATTCTACTCTGTCCTATGAGGCTGCAGGACCCCTGTCCCTCTGTTTGGACAGTGCCGATTGGCCCTATGCTGATTACATGCACCCTCCCTAGCAATACACACCAAACTGAGCATGTGCAGATTGCCTTTAAGGCTCTGTGCTATCAGTAGATGGATTGGGGACAGTAGAAGAAGGGGAGGATCAGAGAAGACAGGATCAAGCAACCTTCTTACATAATGCAGAGGAATAACCCCTTAGGTTCGACAGTGAGTATAACAAGCATGCTTCACTGCATATACAGACTGATTTTACTGTTGTGGGTTTAGTAACACTTTAAGGGGTCTGTAAAAGGCTTAGTTCTAAAGCATTAAACTTGAATTTAAACAAACATTTACCAATGGTGAATCAATAATGCCGCGTACACACGATCGGACCCTTTCCAGACAAAACTCACATCGGAATTCCGACGGAAAAAAATAAAACAGGTTCTATATTTAAATTCCGATGTAATTCATCTGAATTTCTCCGATGGGGCCCACACATGGTCGGAATTTCCGATGAAAAAACGCCATCAGACTTCGTCTGACTTTTTTCATCGGAAATTCCTATCGTGTGTACAAGGCAAAAGAGCCCATTCACACAGGGGCAACACGACTTCCAATGCGATTTTATGAGGCAACTCAGACATGACTTGAGTATGAATTGATTTCTTCAGCCAGCGCGACCTGAGGCGACCTGGGGCGATTTGGAGTCGGATCCAAAGACGCCCCTGTGTGAATGGGCTTTAACTGTCTTCTAAAACACATGCTCCATGAAGATTCACCTGCAGGGAATGTTTGGTGACTGATAGGGGTTGATTTACTAAAGGCAAATAGACATTGCACTTTGCAGTTGTCCCCTACAAGTGCAGTTGCTCCAGAGCTTAGTAAATGAGGTAAGGCTTCAATTTGCAAAGAGTACCCAATCACATGCAAGGAAAATAAAATAAAAAAATATTTTTTGCTTGCAATTTATTGGATGACGGAAGTCAGCAGAGCTTCTGCTTATTTACTAAGCTCTGCAACTGCACTTTGCAAAGTGCACAGTCTTTTTGCCTTTAGTAAATCAACCCCTCAGAGTCACTGCTTTATAAATATACTCTTATTCATGTTCAAATTACAGCAATAATCTAATAGCTATTGCAGTCTGAAAATCCTTATTTTTCTCTGTCTTAGGGTGTTTACAGTCAGCAGGTAATAACAAATGATACTCCTGAATTTGAGCATCGCTTGCAATTATGGGGCTGTTTGTGAACTCCTAGAGGGCGATAAGCGCTTCAGGCAGTCAGAGGTTCTCATTAAAGCAAAAGTGGAAAATCTCTCTACCATTAGGACTGATCCTTTCTTCTGCTATGAAGAAGAGGAAAAGATCAAAGTATAGTACATGCACTGCTGTCATCAGGCTCAGGCTACTCACTTGAGGCTGGGCAGATATCTTAGGCTAGTCATTCCTAAAGAGACATTTGCCCGTCTATGGCAGTCATTACTGGACAAGCCCATAAGGCTCTATTCACATCTAGACTTTTTTTTGGGCGTTTTTGCAGAGATTTGCAGCATTTTTGTACAGGCCTAATCTGCCATAAAAGAAGCTCATGTTCTTTTTTGGGCGACGGGTGTTTTTCTTTAAGTGACAGAACGCTCATATGTGAACAGAGGCCACTGAAATGAATTGGATTTGTCCTGTTAGGCGTTTTTAGAGCTGATGCTTAGAGCAGAAAAACGCCCAAAAACACCTAGGTGTGAACGGAGCCTAATGCCGCGTACAGACGATCGGACATTCCGACAACAAAACCGTGGATTTATTTCCGACGGATGTTGGCTCAAACTTGTCTTGCATACACACGGTCACACAAATGTTGTCGGAAATTCCGAACGTCAAGAACGCGGTGACGTACAACGCGTACGACGAGCCGAGAAAAATTACGTTCAATAGCCAGTGAGGCTCTTCTGCTTGATTCCGAGCATGCGTGGAATTTTGTGCGTTGGAATTGTGTACACACAAGTTTTGTTGTCGGAAAGTTTGAGAACCAGCTTTTACATTTTTGTTGTCGGAAAATCCGACAGAAAATGTCCGATGGGGCCTACACACGGTCGGAATTTCCGTCCAAAAGCTCCCATCGAACATTTGTTGTCGGAAATTCTGAGCGTGTGTATGCGGCATTAGAGTTCCAACTGGCTAACTAGAACACAACCTCTCCCCAGCTAGACTTCTGCCTATTACGATCTGTAGTGACAGTTAAGGTAAGTGCGCAGTTGCACTGCAGAACACAACTTCTGTGCACGTAACTTTTTCTGGATAGGTAAATAATAGGTAAAAACTGATATAATTAAAGGACATCTAAAGGCAAAGGTTTCAATTTTGGATAGAGTGGTGTAAGGGTTAGGACATCTGTCTGTTTTTTGTTTTTTTATTCTGGCCTGTTTCTGTGTTGGAGAGATTCACTGTCGTGATTTGTCCCCAATGGTACACAGATGGCAAAATCCTGACAGGTTTTTTTTTTTTTTGTATATTCTTTATTTTTCCAAGTTTTGTCGTTCACAAAGAAGAAAGCAACAAGCAAATCCTGACAGCTTTTAACCATTCCTTTCTCTATCCAAAATAGAAAAAACATTTTAGCTTTACTGTAAGTAAATAAATAATTTAGAATACACTGTACTAATGGCTGATAGTTTCCTGTATTTAAAAGAAAAGGACACTTTTAATCGTTCAAAACTGAAAAATCCAAATATAAAATATTCAGCACTTGAGTGACCTTAGGAACACTGAAAAATGAAAATAAGGCTAAAACTAAGCATTAAGGGGACCTAGCATCCAATATATTTTTTGTTAGCTGCTTGCAGTAAAAGTATGAATATAGTATGTATTCCACAGCGCTGTCACTTTAAATCATTAATGTTCCGCTTGGACTGCTTGCTGTTCACCAAATGTCAGTATATTAAACACTTGTTTCCAATATACAACTCTACCCCCAGCGTTGTCTTTCAATTCTACTCCATTTACATCCTAGATCTATAAAAGCAGTTATACCATTCTCATTCTTCTTAAAAGTATAAATAAATAAAGTTTAATTTCAAATAGATATCTGTATGCCAATTTAAAGTGGTTGTAAACCCTTTACAACCACTTTATGCTACAGGTAATCCTCTATTAAGGCTTACCTGTAGCTACCCAGGATATCTCCTAAACCTGCACAGTTTAGGAGATATCCCCTGTCCCCTGCATGTCATCGGCACATGCGCACTGGGGCAAACTGAAGCAATGGCACGTATGTGCCGTTGCTTCTGTCCGTGTGCCATTACCGGCGGCTCCCGCAAGCATGCGCGGGAGTGACGTCATCGCGGCTCCGGCCAATCACAGCGCCGGAGCCGGATACCCGGAAGTAACCCCCGGGAGTGATGTCGGCCGCCGGAGCGGTGTACGAGGCTGGCTGTGGGGGCTTCGAACTCAGGTAAGTAATTCATAATGAGCTAGTATGCTATGCATACTAGCTCATTATGCCTTTGTCTTGCAGGTTTTTTTTTTATTTTTTATTGGGTTTACAACCACTTTAAAACTGTTTATCGATATTATTTATTTATTTTACTCTGTATTCCAAAGGCAGTTTGTTTTTTGTTTTTGTTTTTTGGACATGTGACCAGCAGCAGAGGACTAGAAGCTCCCCCTGCTTATGATTCCCTGCAGACAGGCTGGGAAAGATCTTGGCCAAGTGACATCTGTATATTGATTAGGAAAAAGGTACTTAGATGTATTTTTTTTTTTTTTATTAAAATAGTAACAGTGTCATCATCCACATACAGAAATTGAAGGGACAATGTAAATTAAACAGTGTGTTTAGTATCACTTTAAAGGTATTGATTCTCAGAGACATGACAATATTTTCCCTGACATTGCCTCTAACTACTTATCTCTCTATAACAGTGATGGCGAACCTTGGCACCCCAGATGTTTTGGAACTACATTTCCCATGATGCTCAACTACACTGCAGAGTGCATGGGCATCATGGGAAATGTAATTCCAAAACATCTGGGGTGCCAAGGTTCACCATCACTGCTCTAGAAGGACAGAGCCATCTTAGTTCAGGCATCATACAGGGTCAACATCTTCTGCCTGGACTTCAGATGCAGACTCAGAGCTGACACAATCATGTAAATCCTGGGCCTCTGCAATGTTTGACTATTATCACAAACGTCTGACATGACTGCTGAGGCACAATGGGCCCCGGTACAAATTAAATGTAACATAAATGTATAGAAAACCTTCACCCTTGCCCCCTCACCCCATTAAATAAACACACACAACCATTAGGTTGGAAAGGGCAAGGCCACAGCTTTATTAAAATCCAACACATAACACTTTTAAACCAGTGCCAGTCACAGTTGTACTGTGAGCACGCAATTCCAAAAGGGGGCCTGTCCCTACCATAAGTGCTGGGCAGGCCGCCTACTTCTGATTTCCATCAAGGGCATAGCCCATTACAGAAACTTTTAAGCTGGCAAGGTCAAGAAACCGCAGCAAGCTGTGACATACCATAAAAAAAAGGGGCGGGAGGGTGGGAAGCTCTTCCAGCCACATTCCTCGAAAGACCCAGAATTCCCTGGGGCAATACTTTTCTGAGCTCAGGCCCAGCCCATCGTACAACCAATCCTTGGTGACCACTCAGCCACCTTGTCCTGCACCTGGCCATGCCCCCATCAGTCAAGACTCTCTTTCCCTAAGGGGGCTCAAGAGGCCTTCATCCTGCTGCACTGCTAAGACTTTCTACAAAGCTACAATTTGGCTGTCTGATCACTGGGGCAAAGGAGATTGAGGAACTGCTTCTTACTGCCTGCCAGCAGACTGTTGGCATCATCCTGGCCTAGGCAAAGTCACTTGACAGGGCCTAAAAAAATTAAAATAAAGAAGGCCAAGTTTGTTTGAAAGTTATACTCATGGTGTATCTTGAGAAATGGCATGAATATTTGTAGTGTAGACTTATTACTAAAAGATCTACTTTAGGAGAACATCCAACTGATTCAGCTGGCTACAGGTAACAACTTTATGTCTGTAAGCCCTTCCCGAGGCTGGCAGACATCCTTAGGACAAGTATTTTCGATTGGGTCACATTTTTCTTGCTCCCAGTCTCCCTTACATAGTTCAACCCAAACATGCATATTCATAGAATGTTATTTTATAAGGAAAATTGTTAAGTGGCCAGATCCTGCTTGCAAAATTGACCGCCATCTTAGGTTTGTAGAAACCTTTAGGATCTCACCTATCAGAACTTGATCATCCAACCTGGCCAGAAGCCTATAGCGTGGTGGATGTCCAGGGGGGCTCAGCTACGACTTTCATTCTTCTGCTGTAAACTCAAGGACATCAAAATTGGTCAAAGATGTGCACCTGTCGGTCACTTCATAAAGTTTGTCTCTGATGAGGCTATGCTAGTACAGACAATGCAAATATGGTGTCTATTTCAATTATTATTACTGTGAATCTAACCGATAGGGAAGGGGATAAGCTGCTTCCTTGCCTAGGGCTCCATTCTGATTTAATCTCTCTCTGTCTCCTCTCTCCTGTATAGTAAAGGAACAAGATCCTAGTCACAGCTTCTTGGCACCAGTCCTCTGAGCCAACACCTATACATTTTTCGAACGCTGGGACAAAGAACTGATATTGCAGCAGTAAACTTTCATCTCCCTGTAGATTTAATAGAGTTTTAATTGGTCTAAATGGGACCCATTACTTTGTCCGTCATTACAAACTCCACTTTTGCTCAGAATCGCTGCCATAACTTTGAAGTTCTCCTACGGCATCATTAAGTCTCTCAAATCCTGTTAGATGCAACAGCAATTGCTTTTCCAAATAAGACATCCTTATAAACATCCTTCCACTTTGATATGCAAATGCCTTCAACATAAATGCAGGAATGCCGGTAACGATAAGAAAAGTGATTGTTCGTCACTAGTACTTGTTTCTTCCCCAGAAATATCTTAAAAGCAATAAGACAGCAGATAAAAAAAAGAAGCAATTTTTTTTTTTTTCTAATTTAATATGCTTCCTTTGTTTTTAACAGCTACACAAACCTTCTGTCAGCTGAACTGCATTTAATCCTAACCTGAGATATAATTCTTAAATATCCCTTTAAGCTTAAAAGATTTTTCTAAATTGCATCATTAGTAAAAAGCATAAAGTCGATATAATATATATATTTATATTGTAAGGGGGTCAGGCTGCAGCGGTAAACATGCCCAAGCAGGAGTGGCCCATCCATTAAGGGAGCACGGGCGCCGCGCCCTCGGTCACGCAACCACCCCCCTATATGACTAAATGATAGATTTATGCATTGCATGAATCTATCCATAGCCGCCGCTGCCACCCCCTATTCAGGCGTCCGGCCCCTTTTTGGATTCCGGGTGTCTGAATTCCAGCGGCGGGGGTGTATTTTTGAAGCACCTGATTAGAGCCATAGGCTCTAATAGGCTTAAAAAAGGGGAACTGCGAGCGCAGAGCATTGCATTCGCAATCCACCCAGATGTGTTAGAAAAGCACATTAATATTTGCTTTTCTAACACTGAACCACCTCTATGCCAATCAGGTAGCGCGGGTCTAATACCCGTTACCTGATTGGCTGAAGGCACAGGCGCTCCGATTGGACGCCTAGCAGAATGGAAAAAAAGAGGAGGGGGAAGCATGGAGGACACAGGAGCCGTCCCACAGCTTGCCGCCCTCACCCGCTGCCTGACCCGCTACTAAGATGGGATAAGTGCCAGGCAGACAGCGGGCGGGCAGGGGTCAGTGGCAGCTTATAATGGGCACAAGTGGCAGCATTTGATGGGCACAAGTGGATGCATATGATGGGCACAAGTGGCTGCATATGATGGGCACAAGTGGTGGCATTTGATGGGGCACAAGTGGCCGCATTTGATGGGGCACAAGTGGCTGCATATGATGGGCACAAGTGGCTGCATATGATGGGCACAAGTGGCGGCATTTGATGGGGCACAATTGGCTGCATTTGATGGGGCACAAGTGGTTGCATATGATGGGCACAAGTGGCTGCATTTGATGGGCACACGTGGCTGCATTTGATGGGCACAAGTGGCTGCATATGATGGGCACAAGTGGCTGCATTTGATGGAGCACAAGTGGCGGCATTTGATGGAGCACAAGTGGCTGCATATGATGGGCACAATGGCTGCAATTGATGTTTTTTTTCAGTATTTTCCAGTTTGTTTGCGCCCCCCCAAAAATTTTGAGCACCAGCTGCCACTGTGCCCAAAACAGGGACGCACAGGTGTAGTTCAAGTGTATTTGTTCTGCACATTTATTTAGAAAGGCAATAAACAAACACAATTTGATGCAGTGGGGCTTTTTACAGGAAGACCATAGTTTAAAACAAAAAAACATTCGTTCAAACCACTACCTAAACTTTTGTCAGCTGCTGACTAACACAGTACCCTCAAATCAAATAAACAGGGCTCTAAGTACCCATCAGCTCCTAACATAAATATAAATACTGTATATATTTTATGAGGCCTGATACCTGGAGCCCAGAGACTTTGTACAGTTTTAGGTGGGATAAGGCCTCTAGTTTAAGGTCCAATCAAAATTGGACCTTGAACTAGAGGCTGTGTGTTACAATCTGATTGTACAATCTCCTTTAGATCTACCAACAAGTAGGTAAGGCAGAGGACTGCATAATTGGTTGCAAATTGATTAGATAATTTAGGCAGGTCCTCATATTACACAGTTTAGATAGAACCAAAGTTGATTGTACAGAGATTGTATGGTCAGATTGTATCGTGTGTATTGAGTCTTAAGGTGTTCCTTAAAGTGTTACTAAAACCACAACTGCAAAATCAGTCTGTATATGCAGTAAAGCATGCTTGGTATATTCACTGTAGAACCTAAGGGGTTAATAGTCTGCATTGTGTAAAAAGGCTTTTTGATCCTGTATGCACAGATCCTCCCCTTCTTGCATTGTCTCCAAAACATGTCCGGATAACACAGTTACTGGAGTCAGGCTGCACATGCTCAGTTTGGTGTGTATTGCTAGAGAGTTTTTTTTTCCTTGGGAGAGTACATGTGATCAGCACAGGGTCAATCAGCACTGTACAGACAGAGGGTCAGGTGTCCTGCTTCCTGATAGGACAGCCAGTGCAGTATGAAAACTCATCCTACAAGCTTTAACCGGGCACTGATTGAATTCACAAGACTGCTAGATACTACTGATGAGAAAAGGTATTTAGCAGTTTATATTTACTAAAATAATTGCAATTCCATGTTCTGTGTACTGTGGGAGACCAGATATAGTGAATGCAAGTCCTGGGTTTAGTAACACTTTAACCACTTCAGCCCCGGACCATTTGGCTGCCAAATGACCGGGCCACTTTTTGCGATTCGGCACTGCGTCATTTTAACTGACAATTGGGCGGTCGTGCGACGTGACTCCAAAACAAAATTGACGTTCTTTTTTTCCCACAAATGTATCTTTCTTTTGGTGGTATTTGATCACCTCTGTGGTTTTTATTTTTTGCGCTACAAACAAAAATAGAGGGCCAATTTTGAAAAAAAAGCAATATTTTGTACTTTTTGCTATAATAGATATCCCCAATTTTTTTTTTAAAAAGCTGACTTTTTCTCAGTTTAGGCCGATACTTATTCTTCTACATATTTTTAGTAAAAAAAATCGCAATACACGTATATTCATTGGTTTGCGCAAAAGTTATAGCGTCTACAAAATAGGGGATAGTTTTATGGCATTTTTATTATTTCTTTTTTTACTAGTAATGGCGGCGATCTGCGATTTGTATCATGACTGCGACTATTTGTGGACGCATCAGACACTTTTGGCACATTTTTGGGACCATTGTCATTTTTACAGCGATCAGTGCTATAAAAATGCACTGATTACAGTAAAAATTACACTGGCAGTGAAGGGGTTAACCACTAGGGGGCTCTGAAGGGGTTAAGTGTGTCCTAGGGAGTGATTCTTACTGTTAGGGGAGGAGCTACCAGTGACACGTCAGCGATCACTGTTCCCGATCACAAAGGCATCCCCATGTTCTGCCTTTGCCGACCGCAATCGCAGGCCGCCCGGGAACATCGAGTTCCCAGGACCTGCGGGCACACTCACGATGCATGCGGTGGGCGCACGCCTCCGGCGGCGTGCACGCGCCCACTGGGCGGCAAATTTAAAGGGACGTACAGGTATGCCCATTTGCCTGCCCGTGCCATTCTGTCGACGTATATCGTGGTTAAGTGGCCTTTTCTTTGTGCGATTGGCAGATTTTTGGCCCAAGGACTTGGGGTTAGAATACACCAAATAAGCGACCTTCTGAATAGTTGTCCAATGAGTCCCTCAAGGGGACTCAGTCCCTTGCTGTCTGTACTAGGGAGGCATTACTTGAGCAGTGATAAACCTATGCCCTAGTGAGGTCCTGTTCAGAGGATGCATTATTTAATAAATTGCCATGATACATGTGCTGCCCATCTGAACCTACAAGACTTCAAAAAGTATGTAGGCAGAACTATCCACAGATATGTGTGTAGTAAAGTTATAAAACATCAGAGAAATCTCTAGTGATGTAATTCCGTGATTTATCCTCTTATATCACATATACAGTACTGTATGTAATGCACAGAATTCAAGGTGGATTTACTTAAAGCAAATAGACTGTGCACTTTGCAAGTGCAGTTGCACTCATTTTCCCCAGAGCTTAGTAAATGTGGTGATGCTACACTTTGTAAAGAATACCCAATTAGGTGCAAGGAAAATAAAAAGATAGCATTTTTGCTTGCACATGATTGGATGATGGAAATCAGCATAGCATTACCACATTCATTAGCTCTGGGGAAAATGACTGCAAATGCACTTTCAAGTTTAGTAAATCTACCCCATTGCATGGCAAGAGAATACATTAAAGCAGTGTTCCAGCCGCGATTTTAATTTTTTTTTAAAAGTCAGCAGCTTCAAACACTGTAGCTGCTGACTTTTAATAAGGACACTTACCTGTCCTAGGCGCCCGCGATGTCGGCCCCCCGAGGCCGATCCCTCGATCGTGCCAGGTCCCGTCGCCACCATCCTCACTAAGGGAAACAGCATCGCGAGTCGCGCTGCGTTTTCTGAATGGGCAGCTGTTCTCTGGGATACACACAGTTCCCAGAAGACACCGCGCCCCATTCCCCAGCAGACAACGTGAGGAGGACGAGGAAGAAGACCAACCGCAGACTAGGAAGAGGCAGATTAGGAAGGTCTGCCTAACAACCACAATTTCTGGTAAGTCAATTTTTTTTTTTTTTTATGGAGCATTTTTATGTAATTTTTTTTTTTAGGTTGGACCTCCACTTTAAGGTCAAAAACACCTATACTTTGGAGCCACTTTAAATTTTAATGTGTGCTGAAGGTACAGTGTCATGTATATTGTTGAATCATTTTACGGTCTAATATAGGTCATCACAAGCCAACTATTAATCAGAAAAATGAAATGCTCCATCAAGAGAATCCAGAAGCGATTCAAAACTATCCTGCATTAGTGGAATCACTTCTTTTAATAGACAGCTTCCCTTCATTTCCAATTCCTGTCTGAAATGCTAATGCACAGAAAATCCTCTGGCAATATACAGTATTTTTACTATTCAATGTCCGAATTTTGTACAAAAATATCAATTATGACCTATTCTGGTGACAGATGTTTGTTATTTTCAAGCAGTGTGAGTTGAGAAAAATATGCATGAATGTACTATCAGGAGTCCAGTGTTGGAGTATTAAACATCTGTACCAGTGGGAAAGAAATCCTGGAGAGGATAGATTTAAAACGGACATGTGCATTGCTCTCGACCCACTGTTCTGTACATTCAGAGGGGTGATGAATGACCCTCTTCTTATTATCCAAAAACACTCTAGTTGGAGTTTACACAGGGCTGAAAGCTCTCTCTCCAACCCCCATATGACAGCATATGACAGCTCCAGCCATGTCGCATGAGAAGTGAAGGAATGAGTCACATGCTTCTTCATACCCAGTGTGTGGTGACTGAACGGGGAGCAAAAGAGAGGTATGTTCTACTGGGGTGGAAAGCATTAAAGTGAATCTGTTGCTTTGCCCTATATGTGCAAAGTGCAGGTTTGTATTAAAGTGGTTGTAAACCCTGGTAATGTTTTTATTTTTTAAATCCCACCTGCAAGACAAAGGCATAATGAGCTAGTATGACTAGCATACTAGCTCATTATGCATCACTTACCTTAGATCGGGGCCCCCGAAGCCGTCCTTGTCTCCCTCTCCAGCCGCAGCCATCGCTGCGGCGATAGCCGGAATGTTACTTCCTGGTATCGCCGCTCCAGCCAATCACAGTGCCGCTCCGGCGCTGTGATTGGCCGGAGCGGCGAAGACGTGACCCCACGCATGCGTGCGGGAGCCGTCAAATCCGGCTAAGCCGAATTTGTGAATGGGATTAACCCTACGAATGCGCCGTTGTCTATAGTGCGCATGCGCCGTAGACAACGGTGCATTCTTTTTTGTAAAATATCTCCTAAACCGTGTAGGCTTACCTGTAGGTGCAAGTTGCATAAGTGGGTTTACAACCACTTTAAAGGACAGTGACTTTCAATACTAATTTGCAGTATGGCGGCCTAGGTTCAGTTAAACTCCTTGTTTGTTTCCTCACAATGCACCCGTTTCCTTTTACAGTCCAAAAATATGGGGAAAAGAGTCAAATGAAAGACCTCTGTTATCTCCCAGTAACCGTAAGGGAGAGACTGTATCTAAGTTCCCAAGTATATCCACTGTGACCATTATAACTCTTCCAGTGGGATATTCTTATGTATGTAATGTAGTGCCCACTACCTTTTGGTATGTGCTAAATAGTGTTTTTATTATTTTTAAACTGTCAGTGCAGGTAAATTTAGTCAGGCCTTGCATTAAGCTAGGCCTGATTGTTTTGATCTGGGACTGGTAGTGTCAGAGTAGCAGTGGGTGTGGTCACCTGTGCTCAGCCTCTGGAACTCCCCCCCTGCCTTCAGGAGAATCTTCTGGAAAGAGGGCGAAGCTGGAGGTTCTGAGTGACAGGCAGCTTGTGTGGCAGCTCTACCAATCCCCAACTAGGATTGGCAGGGTCAGGACTGCTATATAAGCTGAGGTAATATTCCACTGGGGTCAGTCATGAGGAGAGAGAAGATGGGGCAGTAGTCTCTATGTGAGAGGCCCCAGGCCTGCGGGCCTACCCGGTGCTGAAGAGGACCACCTTTCTTTAACACCGTATAGGAAGAACTAAGAACTAACATCTAGCATCCTGGAACTGTTTACTGCTGGGCTGTGCGGTTGAACCATGTCCCTTCCATGGACCAGGGACCATGGAACAGGTCAGTGGGTACACTTCAGCAAGTGATGGGACCAGAGGAGTCTGTTCAAGGAGCTTGGTAAAATCTGCTGTTGCCCCTAGTAACTGAACAACACAAAGGGGTGTCTTTGACGGGATGTTGCACGGTCAGTCCTACACAGCAGGATATTACAAGGAGTGACTTTAACTTTACCTCATCTCAACATGGAAGGCTGTGGCCGGGGAACTCAGCCTTTCCATCACTGGACTACTTGGGCCTAGTAGTCCGGCAGTTACCATTTTCAGTATAGACTGTGGGGTCGGAGGGGGGTGTATGAGGATACCTTCCGGACACAGGGCTGGCATTTGGATAACTGTTCATCACCACAACAGTCATTTAGAGTGACTTATCTTAAACAGGGCAGCACATAGGGAGCAATGGTCTGCAGTGATGCAGCTCACTAAAAATACAATCTTTGCTGTGCCTTATCATCAGAATCTAATCTGTTAAATGCTAATCTACTAATTTATGGGCATCCCATGTCATCACATCCTTACCCAACTCTACCCAAGAAACCTTTTATAATAAAAATACCGCAAGGTAACGTAAGTGACTCTTCATTGTGTCTAAAGGAGGGAGAGTGAGACAAATGGATGAATGGAGGGTCAGACAACAAGGTGATGTGTGAATCTGTTGAACTTTTGCCCAGAGTGCACCGCTACAGTAATATTATAGCAGTTTTAGAGGAATTGAAACTCTTTGGGATGTGGGTCTAGACAAATTTACAAAGAAAAATTTACTTTTCTAATAAAACACTATACTTGTTTTCACAGGGTCCTTCTCCGCTGAGCACCAATGTAGGGGTGCACTTCTCAATTGGCCCCTAATGTAAGAGGCACTTTCCATTGACCAGTGATTGTAAGGGAAACCTTCCCTACTGATTAGGAATGTAACGGGGCCTTTCTGCACTAATCCACAATGTAAGGGGGCACTTCTCAACTGACCACCAATGAAAGAAGGAACTATTCCACATACCACCAATTAAAGAGGATACTGCCCCACTGACCACCAATATAATAAGGCACTTCTTCATTGACTACCAATGTAAGGGGCACTTCCTAACAGACCACCAAAGTATGAGGGCATTTCTTCACTTACTACCAATTTAAGGGGAACATTCCCACTGATCACCAATGTAAGGGGCACTTCTCAACTAACCACCAGTGTAAGGGAGCAATTTCCCACTGATCACCAATATAAGGAGGCGCTACATTGATTACCAATGTAAGGGGGCACTACACTGACCATCAATGTAAGGCGGCACTTCACCATTGACCATCAATGAAAAGGGAAATTACAATATTCACTGCCTGTATTTCCTTTCTGGCCATTATAATGATTAATACATTTTATATTACAAAACAAATCTGTAGTATTGAGCAATAGGTGTTAAAAATAGTCAGCCCTAAATATCAAATACTCTAGGTAAGTCACAATCTCTATTTATAATTACATCCACAACCTATTGATTATAGTAAAGTAACATATGCTGTAGATATATTAGTATCGGGAAGGGGTTCCCTGAGACCTGAAAATGAATACAGGGTTTTTCTCATGCTAAAAAGTTTGAAAATGCAGATCTGGAGGAAACCCACAACAGGGAAACATACAACATACAGGTTGTTTCTTTCATGTAAATCTAACTCAGTACCCAAGTGCTGCATGACAATTTCTAACCACAAAAATGTAATATAGAGAATCACTGGGTGTTGCTTTTTAGCTGTTGAAGACCCGTCCAATGAAAAGATCTGCTTGGTTTCTTGGACAGCTTGGTTGCTCTACCATTTTTGGTGGACGTCAGCTGGGAAATTTCACTGCTTTGCTGCATGAATTACTCCAAAGAAGACTGAGACTTATAGGGAAAACCTCCTATACAAATGATGTAGCCTTAGCAACGTGATATTTGCTGGTAGATATTGCATGACTTTGTATTTTAATAATAGGCAACATATATTAATAGCTTACCTTGTCCATGTAGACAAAGAATAGGATAAGGAGTATTAGCTCAGCCAAAAGAATAATCAGCAAAATGATGAAAAACTGCAAAAGAAGTCAACAAATGAAATGTCAATGTACTGCCAGAGATCAGCAGACCTGAGATGCAAAAAACGACAAAAAAAAAAGAAGCTATTTCCGCAGAGTGGAGCAAGTCCCTTAAAGGAGAAAATACGTTTGATGGTGGTTTAAAGAGTGGCATGGTTGACCAGCAAAATTGTTCATTGAAAGCATGATTACTGACCTTGTTGGTCAGTGTATAAGGTGAGTGAGCACTGCACCCAGAGGTGATTGGTGGTTGGAGCATTCCTGGATATTCAACTTTTTTCATTTGCTCGAAGTGTGGACTTTTTTGGAGCACATATAATTGTATTATTTTATTTATGGATATTTATATCTGAGAGCCCGTTCACTTATATATTACTGAATGATCTTTTAGATGCAGATGGTTTCCATTAATAGTATGTCTCTATGTGAATATATGATGAATTAAGTTGTATTTAGTCATTATGTTTATGCGGTATCACTAGTATATGTTTATGGAGGTTTATGATTAAGTTTGATATATTCATTACGTACATTTTTTATTATATCATAATGCACATTTTTTTTTATTTTATTATACACATGTTTAAAGGAACAGCACATCATTGTTCAGATTTTAATGTACAAAACAACATGACAATCTGAAATTATATGTTATAAAATATTCATTTACTAAACATTTATATTGGCATAAAGGATGGGTTCACACAAGACTGATGTGCATTCATACTTTTATGAGTGGAAAACGATGAGATGAACACAATTGGTTTCTTATATTTCTTGTAAATTCCATCACTGATATCTCTCTGAGATGAAAGTTCTCAAATATGCCATCCCCAGCACAGCGTATCAATGCTCTTATTGATTTTTTGCATAGGGAAAAAAGGTGGAGCTGTGATCTCAGGATTAAATGTTGGTGTTGTGTATAAGAAGCCAATGGATGGGAAATGTCAATTAACCACCCACCAGTAAATCACCCATCAGTAAAGTTATTTTGTGTACATCTTGTCTGTCTGGCAGCATCTTTGTTCAGGCCCATCTTTTTCTATTAATGATAAGTTCAGACAGAATACAATATTAGTGGGAAGAGGTGGCTCTACAGATGAAGACTAAAATGTTCTTAGTGGGGGCTGCTTGGCAAAGATGATGACACCAGATCTGATTCTTTTTACAATGGTGGATGGAGTTAACTGGGTAGCACCTTGTTCCTTACAGCACATATAGACAATCATTTGATCCTTCTGTTTATATGCGCTGCCCTATACAGAAAGCAAGACTCTCCTACTTTTCAGTTTTCTCTATCCACCATTATTAATAAACAATTTAGCATCCAGGGCTCTGTGTTGTGGGGCCACATGGTTGCAGCATGCAGTACTAAAGTTATGCATGTTTCCTTACCTCTCTCTATTCATTAGATTCATGCCTGGCTCCAATAAACTCTCCTGAAAATCACACACTTTTATGCTTGCTTTCCTTTAATTTAATTTTGAGGCTAAAGGTGGACATACACTGAAAAAACTTCAGTTGGTTGAAATTTAATCAGTTGGTGGCCCTGTTGGCACCACTTCACCCTGACATCCTTCAACTGAAAAATCAAAGGAATTACAAATGTTTTGGACAAACAGCACCTGCATCCAATCAGATATTTTGCCAGTTGGCAGCAGGGTATTCGCCTATCAACGCCATTTAGCTTGGACTGAATAATATGTTAAATTGTTTTTTATTTAGGACACAGGCTAAAAAAATATAATCTATTGCTATATGGCCAGTCTTAATGGGTGCCATCTGTTGTCTCCTTTAGGGTTCTTAAAGGTAAAAATCTTTTCTCAGGTTAGGTCTTCCAATCCTGACAGGAGACTGTCAGTTGTCTTTAAGACCCTCAGCTGCCCATTGCTGATGTTGATCCTGCATTTTTGCACTATCCCCTTGTCCAAAATGGTTTGAATGACCCTGATGAAGCATGTAAAGGGTTTAGAAAGCAAAATGGTGTGGTGCTCTATCATTGGTACAGACCTAATCTCCAGTATGCTAGGACCTAAACGTCCTCAAGTTCATCACCCATTTTTTTTTTTCAATTGCTTATAAATGAGCAATGTGTACATAAATATGAATTCAGATTTAAAAGCCTAAATTGCATTGCAACTTACACTTAAAAGTAGGCACTTGTTTTCCTTGATAGCACCTAGACAACCGAGGAAGCCGGTCACCATGACAATTGTGCCGATGGCAATCACTAGGTTTGCCGCTGAGAGCGATGGAAAACTGGGAGAAAATGTTGCAAAGTTTCCTTGTGATACAGACAGCCATATTCCAACTCCCAGTAATCCGCATCCACAGAGCTGAAAGACAAAACAATAAAAAAAAACTCAGTAAAACAACTCCTAAAAACTCCAGGTGGCATAGTATTCAAAACCAGCAAAAATATAAAAAACAAAAACAGTTATGCATTATTTTCACATTTTTAAATTTGATAAAAGTGACCCTTAAACCAGTGTTTCTCAACTCCAGTCCTCAAGGCGCACCAACAGGTCATGTTTTTGGGATTTCCTGCAGATAAAACAGCTGTGATAATTACTAAGGCAGTGAAACTGCTCAAATCACCTGTGAAAATCAATGGAAATCCCAAAAACATGACCTGTTGGTGCGCCTTGAGGACTGGAGTTGAGAAACGCTGCCTTAAACTATTGAAGTGTTATTGGTTTCTAATAGCATAATTTTGCCTATCCTTGGATGCTTTTATGATTTCTAGGCGTTTTTATATTTATTTTTACATATTTTGTACTCAAACCAATGACCTACCATCTTGTAGCTGCTACTGGATCCTTTTGTACATGCAACATGACCCTCAAACAAGCAAAGCTTGTACTCGTAAACCTATTTCAAACACGATATTATCATTGCCATGTTACATGATAAACATTCTCAGTTAAGAGAGAGACATATTATGAGACACCACTGCACAGCGCATCAGACCATCATTTTAAAGAAAAGTGCATGATTTAAGAGACTGTCAAGAAAAAGAAAATACTACCAGGTTAAAGAAGACTGTTGGTATGCAAGCTAAAAGTTTTAAAGGGTCAGTCCACCAAACTATTTAGCTACTGGATGGGGTCTGTGGGTCTAAGTAATCTGTTTTTTTTTCCTCTTGAAATCTCTATAAGTGAGATCACCCTGCCATAGTTCCTGGCTCTGTCCCTGCCTTCTTTGAAGTTTTGAGTTTTACATTTTGCAGTCTACATAATGTAAAATAAATACAAAATTTAACAGGGAGATTGGATCCCCCTCATAATGGGCCCAAAAGGTGTGCAGACCAAGATTCTCACCTCTTGGGAGATACAAGAAACCATTAGAGAGCCTAACACTACTGCAGATATGAAACACTGAAAAGCCTTGGGGCTTTTTTCTAGGAGATGGTTGATCCAAGTGGCATTGAAGCATATTTTAAAGCCAAAATCACTAATGTAATATATTGTAGCTTATCTGTCCTTAGATGAGTTGGCTACATTAGCTTACTTTTTCAGACTTTATTTTCCCCTACTGATCCCGCAAATAACATTTTTTTCTCCACTTTATCTATGGGGACAGCAATGGTTGTCACACAAGCTGAACCTCAAACATGTCTGCCTTTTTTCCTCTCCATTACATAGTTGATTGATGGGACTAGTAGGTTACACAATAAGGACAGGATTTGTTGTGCTTCTTTGGATGCTGCATTTCTGGCAAGATTAACAGGCATTTTCTTTTAGTTGCTGAAAATTTTCTTAGCATGAAAAATAAAAACGAATACCGCCACTGCAACTAAGGACTGGTAAGCTGCAATACATTATATTTTTGTTCTTGGGTTTAGATGCACTTTAAAGGGTTATTTCACTTTTACCATAAAAAATTATGTCCCTCTGGAAGCTTAACTGGAATACGTACAGGATGTTACTAGGACATTGCTAAGACAGGCCTAGTCCTTAGTGCTCACCTCTACCATCACAGCAGTGAGCTCTCAAATGCTAAGCTCAGAGCTACTGCATTGGGTAGAGAAAGAGTATGTGAGGGGGTTTGAATCAGAGGAAGAGCTCACTCCTGTGATGGTGGAGGTGAGCAGTAATGATTAGGCCTCTCTTAATATCTTGTTTGTATATACTTTATTTTAGAAACTTAGCTACTTGGTAGAACATCTATACCTATCCCACCTCACTCTCCCACAACCTAACCTCTAATGCCTTGTACACACGATAGGAATTTCCGATGGAAAAAGTCTGACGGACTTTTTCCATCGGAAATTCCTACCGTGTGTGTGCCCCATCGGAGAAATTCCGATGAATTCCATCAGCGTTTAAATATAGAACATGTTCTATTTTTCTCTGATGGAATTCCATCAGAAGGTCCGATCGTGTGTACGGGGCAGAAAACAAAAAGGATGTTTGGACAGCCGCACTCCAGGAAAAAATTCCTTAAATGTCCTTTATTGGTAAAAATGGAATACACTACAATCCACAGCAAACAGAAAATCTGGATTTTCTGTTTGCTGTGAATTGTAGTGTATTCAATTTTTACCAATAAAGGACATTTAAGGAATTTTTTCCTGGACTGCGGCTGTCCAAACATCCTTTTCGTTTTCTGCTATATGCATTGCCAGCACCCGTGGTCTTCAGGAGGAGATTGATCAGCCAAGCACACCTATCTGGAGCGGTCACTTCCCTTTCCCCGTGTGTACGGGGCATGAAGCCGTGTACACACGATAGGTTTTACCAATGAAAACAGTCCGATGGACTGTTTTCATCGGACAAACCGATCGTGTGTGGGCCCCATCGGTCTTTTTTCCATCGGTGTTTAAAAATAGAACATGTTTTAAATTTATCCGATGGCTAAAAAACCGATAGCAAATTACTATCGTCTGTGGGGAACTCCATCGGATAAAAAACCCACGCATGCTCAGAATCAAGTCGACGCATGCTCAGAAGCATTGAACTTCATTTTTCTCGGCTCATCGGAGTCTTTTACGTCACTGCGTTTGAAACGGTCGGTTTTTTGACTGATGGTGTGTGGGCAAGACTGATGGAAGACAGTTTCATCGGATTTCCGATGGAAAAAACCATCGGATTAGAATCCATAGGATATCCGATCGTGTGTACAGGGCTTAAGAGTTGCCATGGATCATAAAGGGGGTGTTTCTTGCTAGACTCATAATTCATATTTTTAAAACAAACTAAAAGCATTAACTACAACCAAGTCTAGTTCCTTCTTACCTTCACCTGTCGGCTACTAAATGAAAGCTGGAATTTAAAGACTTGAATATTAGGGTTAGATGGGCTACAATATTTCTACTAACCAGAGGGAGAGACGTGTGGGTAAAAAATATATATCTGTATGGTTATTTATTTACAGCTACTAGGCTTAATCATTTATTTCACAATCGCCTGTACAGGTTCCTCGGCCATTTATCACAGAGAAATCCTACAGGCGTCATCTATTGTATATCAAGAGAGAATTGGATTTGAAGCAATGGTGCCCACGGGAATTTAGTTACAATTGCATCCTAATTCAGCCCTCAATCACTGCAAGTTTTTTTTGGCCAATATTAAACCTGGAGAAAATAGCTGTACAAAGTTGAGCCTCTTCTGTCATGGAGTTATTCAAAAAGATTACTTTTTCATATGGAACCTGCAAAACGCCATTAAAGGCCGATTCAATTATGATGCTGAAAACATAAATTAAAGTTTTTAGACCGGCGCAGATTTTACTTATCAGCCCTCAATATAACTCTCTAAGTGGTCCCAGGACTTCAGCACATTTCCTTTTATTTTAAATAAAATACGGATGTAATAGACCACAAAAGCTATAAAGGGAGGCTGAGCGTAACACACCAACTGCATGATGCTACAGTGATTATTTCTAATCCTTACATAGGGCAGAAAAACACGATCGCAACAAAGAGCAACAGACTGCTTTTCAAAGGACTGATTATATTTTTTAAAGGAGTGTATACAATTTTAGCTATTATAGTCTACCTGAAAGGCATATGAATGTCAAATTTTTACAAACTAGTTAGGGGTTCTTTTTTTACTAATGGGCAGATACTCCCTCTATTGGCTGTCCAACGGTTGCTGAGATCAAATCAGCTTTAGGATAAGCCACAACAGACGATGATGAATTTTTTATAAAACAGTTGATTCGGCACAAGATTTTTTGATAATACACTTTCGAAGAGTACATATATAAAAATGTAGTGGTGGTTTGAAAAGAAAAAAATGTTGCGCTTTTTTATCTAATATTCTTTAAATTTGGGATACATTTGTCAACAACCAAACATACACCCAAAAAACAATTTCTTATCCAAGAGTGTCATCTAGTGGTGTCTATAAAATATGTCTATAAAAATGGTAAGACTGTATCAAGCTAGGATCAGAGTAGGGTAACGGATGGCCTTCCGAAATTCTTAAATAATCCCTATAGGAATTCAGCCATGTAGCTTACATTTCAACCCCTTAGTGCCCCCTCAATAATGACTGGTAGCCAGCGGGACAGACTCCTGATCATGTAACCACTGTGGCAGCCAAAAGCAGTGTTCACGTTATTGGGTGATTTGGCCCTCCCCCTGCGTTCAATTTTTTTTAAAGGGATGCCGGGGCAGGTGGGAAAGGATTAATAAGAACATATTACAAGATTCTACAAGTAGCTGAAACAGGTCAAGTGCAAGTCAGCTGCTTCTGCAAATAATTCTGAATGATTTTAAACACACCTCAAGTGGATGCCAGAAGAATGCTGCTTTTGCCCACCGGAGCCTGTGGACACTGGCCCTTACACTGAGATAGGAGGAGCAGTAAGGAATAATCAACTAAGTAGGAAGTAGTGCAGGTATATGTAATGAAAAACTCTGACTACCCTAACATACATACGTAATTGCAAACTATACATAGAAACACCTTTTATTTAAAACAACAAAGTAGAACTATGGTGCTCAGATGCTAAAACCACTTACGGAAAAAACGCATCCCTGTCTTACAGACAAGCTCAGATATGTTATCCAGGCTGCTCACACCACTAAGATGGTATTGTATGGTTTGTAAAGTTCTTCCTGTAACATAGTCTTTGTACCTGGTGATCCTGTCAGTAGAACCCTTCAAATCCCACTCCCTCCAACAGAAATTACTGCAGTATTGTCAGTCACCCTTTGCAGCTATTTTGTGCCAAGACCAACTCCTCCCATGAGTTATGGTAACTGACAGCACACTTCTCCAATCTGGGCCATAATAGTACATCCACATACCCTCTTGCAGCTCAGCCACCCACAGAGCCTGTCTGATTGGATATAAATTAATTGGATAGAACAGGTAAATTCTCTTAAGCTTTGCTGTAGATGAAACATGTTGGGAGCATGGCGTTGGGTAGAAGTGAGAGGTGTGCTGTCATGGCAATAAACTTTGGCTGGATGTCTTTGGTGTATGCCTGTTATTTTGATGGTGGAACACAGTGGAGAAAAAGCAGACTCCGGGGCCTTGACACCCAGCCAAACATAGGAAATCAAAGAGGATACAGGTTGGCCTGTGAGTTGGGTTTGTCTAATAGGTAGGCCCTCATGTTACATAGTTTTGATAAATCTAAAATTGACTGTACAAAGATTGTAAAGTCAGATTGTCATGTGTATGGTTACTCCTAATTACATTTCTGGTATACAACTAAAGCCCCCAGAAAATGAACATGGTGGTTTACCTTGACCATAGCTAGCAAACTATCTGAATAAAAAAAAATCAGGATTTAGATGTAATTTAACATAATAATACAATTACTTCTTATAAAATTTTAGGTTTTTACTGTTAATGAACAAAATAGGACAGCATGCATTCTTCTAAAATATAAATGGTTTCAGATCAAGAATTTCTAACAAGAAAATACATCTACTGTATATGCTGTATATACAGTATGTATAGAATTACAATGCCTCTCCTTGGGTTTTTTAAATGCAACAAATTACACTAGAAGCAGAAAAAGATGATTTTTATATGATTTAATAACCTGTTTCTGAGAAGTTATTGGCAGCATTCCCTACTGAATTCCTCCCACACCAAGAAGCATATCAGGAGGACCTAAGCAACCATAGCAAAGTATGAGCGGATTGGACACAGGGCTTATGCCGTCCATTTATTTTATTTGGGAAAGTTGACAGCTGAATTCTTTAGTTCCAGCTATAAAAGACCATGTTCTGCTGGTGGCAGGTACTCTTTAAAGGAAAAGTAGAAAGTGTGGGCAAACTCAAAAAAATTATAAATAATGTAGTTAGGTACCAGTATTAAGGCTTGGTTCACACTGGTGCGACATGGCATCCGACTTGAGAGAGCACAAGCCGCATAACACGTCAAATGAAATGTTTCTCTATGAGAGCTGTCCTAACTGATCCGACACAAGTCGCTCCGACTTTTGAAAAAGTTCCTGCACCTGTTTGGTCCGACTTTGATACGACTTCAATGCTACAGTTTGTAAAATGTCACATCAAAGTCGTATCAAAGTCATATTCCAAAATTGCACTGAAAGTTGCGCGACTTTGCAGCCGGGGTAGTGTGGACCGAACCTTTTTTTGCTTATCTTCTTGTAACATAGTTTTATCACCTGTTAATCCTACCAGTAAATCTACTATTTTACACTTCCTGGTGGTTTACAATGGAAAACTTTTATTCAAATGGTTTAAATTCCTCTCTGCCCCCCAAAAAAGTTGCTATAACTGCTTAAAAATTGGAGTTTAATTTGTTGTTTTATTGGAAATCTATTTAAAAACTACATGACAATTTAAAGTGGTTGTAAAGCTAAAACATTTTATAGCTTAATGCTTTCCCTGCATTAAGGGGAAATTTTTTTTTGCCACCTGCCGTGACCATCCAGATCCCCCCCAAACATTTACCCGAGTCCTGTATCATTCCAGCGCTCTGCCTGGCTGCAGTTCATCTCCCCTGTCTTTCTCTTCTCACAGGAAGATTGGATAGTAGGCATTGGCTCCTACTCCTGTCAGTCAAACCCTATGATCAGAGAGCCAGGAGCGGTGCCAAGCCATGCTGTGTGTATCTATAGATACACACAGTACGGCTTGGGAGGAATACTGCCCATCTGCCCCAATAGCAAGCTGCTTGCTATGGGGGTGGACACAGAAGAGGAGGAGCCAAGATCGTCAGTGAGAAACCACAGAAGAGGCGATTCGGGGCTGCTCAAGTTTATTACTTTACAAAAAAATTGGCTTTAGAACTGCTTTAAATATTATTGTAAAATTCCCCCAAGGTTTTTTTTAGCAGTAATATAACAGAATTAGAAGTAAAAAATTTAGAAAAATTCTTTAATGAAAAGTTTCAATGTCATATTACAATTAAAATATATAAATTCTGGCTATAAGGTACAATACATTATCCATAATACAGCATGCAAACATAGAACTGCTTTAAGACCACCTTGTGGGTGACAACACTGCTGTGCGATTTAACTGAACAGCAAACATCGTTGTCACCCTATTACATGCTAACATGCAATGTCCTCCCCCCATGAACAAAACAACAGACCAATGAACTGAGAGCTCATTTACATATGCCTATTGTGCTGTGTTTATCTGCAAAGATTAACACAGACTCAATGCAAGGGCAAAGAAAGCAATTGTTTTATATGTGCCCTTTTCACGCCATAATGCTGCGCTGATGTGGGTTGTGTAAAAATGCAGACTTGCTGCATTTTTAAGCGATGCACCACATGTCTTCGTAGCACACTTTGGCACATAGAGTTGAATAATGTATCATTTTGTGACACTTTAATAAAGTAAAAAAAAAAAAAAGTAAACAATGCAATGCAACCCATCCTATTGCCCCTTGTTGTCCCATTGCTACACAACACACATCTGCCTGCACATGTTTTAGCATGTGGGCTGGTATGAACGAGACCTATGGCCATATTGCTTTTTATATAAAATGGGGCAAATAATGTATGCTTGGACATACTCCTGTGAAACACACCATAATAGGGTTTCCTAAGAAACATGTACTAAAATTTTGTTCTTTATTAAATAGGATTGCAAAGAAGAGTGGAATATTGAACAACGCTGCTCAATTTTTCACATGCCTCCTCAATACACTTTCTATTAATCAAAATACCAGAATGGAGGCTGTACGCACCTAAAACATGCACAACAATCCCAGAAGATTAATGCTTCCAGCTCATGAAAATAAATAAGCCTATTCTATATAAACTCCAAACACAATTTGCCCAGTTTATCAATACAAGGCCAATCTTGCTACCAAGATGTGTAATTTATAATAAATTAGAGGCAGCATAATAACACAAGCAAAGGGGACGGGGTGGATATTTACAGCTTGGATAAAAGGCTTTCCGTCTCATGCTTTTCCATTATTTTGTATTGTGTTTATTTTTCTGTGTTCAAAGAAGGACGGTGTAATTAATTTGTTTCTGAAATTGCTCATAATAAAACTTCGATGGTAGAGCATGGAGGCATATATAACAAATAATAAAAAAGTTTACGGTTTTTAATAATTTTAGGGGAAATGCTGCTGTAGGTACCCCTCAGTACTGATCACTTATGGGCATTTGGTCATATGATCTTTACTGAAGGGGCGGATCATTCAGACTAAACTTTACCAGGACAGGAAGGGAGAAAAAAATCTCTCATAGACAGTCATAAAATCCTGAAAGAGGTTCTAATTCTTCATCGCACTTTTAATTGTGTACCTGACATCAGAACAGGAAGTGAGGGGAAATCTCCCCAATGCAGGGGTGTTTAACTTTAACCCCACTCTAGCTACAAATAAAAAGTAAAAAAATAAAAAATATAAAAGTTTTTGCTTTGCAAAATAAACTGGGAGAAGTTCTTATGCTAATTGTTTCACAGCAGCTCTGCAGTTAAATAGCATTCCCCCGGAACTGAAAGTTGGGATTGTGTGCTACCACATGCTTAGATCTATAAGATGACTATACCTTTAAAGTGAACCTATAGCCAGACTATGTAAATTGTAATATTTACATATCCTTTCTGACTTCTGTAGCTGCAGGCACTGTGGAGGAATTTCTCTTCAAAATTCACAAAAAATTCAGTAAACTTGTTCAAGTGGGGTCTCAGCACCCTGCTCCATTGCCTCCCTTAAAATTCAGAGTGAGATCAGATGGCAGCTGGAAGGAAAAGCATAATGAGCTGAGCTGTTGAAACTGAAAGTGCTTCAGATGGGAACTTTGGAGGATGAATTGCTCCACGGTGCCTGCAGCAATAGAGGACAGTTAGGTATTCTTGTAAAACCCTTTCAATGCTTGTTATGTAGTACATGAATGCACTAACTTGAATGTCCACAGTCTGCCCACAGTTGCATTTTATCGTGGGTTTTATTAATTTGGTCATGTCGTTATGGTACAAAGTGTCCTATGTAGCATGTATATATTCTTAAATGTCCTTCTAGAGTAGGACTAGGATAATTGTGCCCCGTTAAGCATCTTTTACATCTTGCTTGATGCAGGCATAGCTGGCTTTGGAGAATAAAATCTGAGCTGAACATTACACTGCAGCTTTGGAATTCTGATGTTCCCCACAGCAAAGTGTGCCAGTAAACTACTTCACACTTCTGTTTCAGAACACAAAAGAATTCTGAATGCTTAATTCAAATAAATCATTCTTGAGTGCTGGAGCTCTTCCCAGAGTCCCAAAGATATTTTCAGCTTGGATCTAATGTAACTATTGGATGCTAAAAGACTGGAGTTTTTGGCCATGGTCAGAGCAGCTACTGCCATTACTGTCCACACCTGAAGAGACACGTAAGCTATAAATGACCCTGCACAAATTAAAGGTATAATAACAAATACAGGTCCATCAGACTTCAGATGAGTAAAGAACTAAAAGGCCAGTTTTGGCTAGTCCCCATTATTTTGGAAATTGTGAAATGGGGTCCTCAGGTGTCATTTTATAAAGCGGTGGCATTAAGAGCACAGCAAATACCTAGTTAAAGTGGAACTCCAGCAAAAACCTTTTAGAAAGGGTTATGCTGTGTACACACGATCGGTTTTACCGATGAAAACAGTCCGATGGAAATCGATCGTGTATGGGCCCCATCAGTCTTTTTTCCATCGGTGAGAAAAAATAGAACATGTTTTAAATTTATCCGATGGGAAAAAAAAACATAGCAAATTCCGATCGTCTGTGTGGAACTCCATCGGACAAAAAACCCATGCATGCTCAGAATCAAGTCGACGCATGCTCAGAAGCATTAAACTTAATTTTTCTCGGATTGTCGGAGTGTTTTACTGTACGTCACAGCGTTTGGGACGGTCGGATTTTTGACTGATGGTGTGTAGGCAAGACTGATGGAAGTCAGCTTCATCGGTTTTCTGATGGAAAAATCCATCGGATTAGAATCCATAGGAAATCCGATCGTGTGTGCAGGGCTTTAGTGCCTTTTTTGTAGGTTTTTATGGACTCCTGTTATCAGGACAAAAAGAGAAGAGAAACCCAACATTTTATGGCTGTAACCAGAACAGTAGTAGGGGAGGAGTGCCTCAATGGGGGCACCTGTGTTAGCGACAACTTTGCCCTCACTTAGAAAAGATTTCCTTTAATTTCCTATCAAGGGTGGGTTCTACCCAATGGATATACAGTCCTTAATAATAACCTTGATAGGTTCTTATCCCTTCTTACGTCATTTAAAGGTTAACAAATAAGTGCTTGGATTGTACTTTGAAGTGACCTTATCACCAAAATGCAGACAAAAGCTTAGAAAAATCAAGTATTTTAAATATTTTAATACAATTTTACCTTTTCAAAACTTTTTATTATTTATTCACTTGCAACGTGCCTCTGATCCTGATAGCAATTTTGACTACTTGAAGGAAAGTAACTTCTCAGCACAACGCCCTCCCTTCTTGTACCTCATAGTCCTCTCCTCTTCTGCGAGTTTATAATTACACTCTGTACTATCTCAGCTCCTCTACTCCTCCCCTCACTCATCTATATAACCTTTTGGCTCCATACACACTATTTTTAGGCTCCAAGAACCTGTTATTAGCCTTTTTTCCTGCTTCTAGAAGCTAAATATTGTTATCCTATGTGTCCATGCACGCTACCTTAGGTTAATAGCGTTTTGTGAGCTTCAGCATCTAGGAGCAGAAAAAAATATGTTTTTGTAGAGTTTTTTGTAGCGTTTTCCAGCGGACAAAAATGCTAAATGCTCCCAAATGCTACTAAAATGCTCCTTACCATTTTTTTCAAGTGTTTTTTGTTTTTTTTCTTCATGTACTGTAAAAACAAAAACTCAAATAAAATTCTATTGCTCCTAAATGTTTCCAAAAGCTTCTAAAAGCTACTAAAACACTACTACAAGCTGGCACAAAAACGCTATTATCCGCATTTTCATCCAGCGTTTTTTTTTTTTGAACTGCTGGCTGAATAGCGAAGGAGAAAACTATAGCGTGTCACCTGAATGACTGCTCTGATCCCACTGGGGCTGCTAACGTTCCATTCAAGACGGGTGCCCAGCAGCAGACTCAGGACTAGACAAGAGAGGCTAATAAGGTAAGTGGTAAAAAACATACCTAAAATATGGTAAATTTGCATATATTCTTAGGAAGGTTGTTGTTAAAATGAATAGTCTGGTGACAGGGTCTTTTTAAACTTATAGCATGCTGTCTCCACTTTGTCTAATGACCTCTTATCCTTCTACAATATTTGTGAAATATACAGAAACATTTTTCTTTGGGAGTAGCTGATCGATTTTCCAAAAATAATTTTTCAGCTTATTTAGTAGCTGTGTGCCCTTATTTTTTTTTATATCTATAAAAGTTGCACACAGTTTTCACCATTCAAGGTTGAACAGACTTTGGGTATAAAATTTTAATATAGTTGATCCTGTGAGGCTCCGACTATTGCTTCTGTCATGTACCGAAGGCTGCTTTAGTATTACCAGATGCATGAAAAACACTTTTTTAGTGGAGAATATTAGATGGTAAATTTCATCTTCTTAAACTTCCCTGCCAAAAGTGATAAAGCAGCATAGACAACAATGATACGCTTCAACCTTTAGTGGAATAGAGTTAAATAGGACCTTCTGATGCGCACTGCCTTTCACTGGTTTTCAAGCAACTATTGCAAATGCTTAAAGGAAAACTCCACTGACTTCAAAGGAGATATAGTCGACCTACAAAAGCTGCTGAATAGAGAATAAGAATGAATGGGCTACAACCCAGACTAGTGTATCTGTGGGGTGGATCATGTCACAATACCTGTGAATCTTCTATTGGTCCTGAATTTATAAATCATCACCAAGACAGAAGGTAATAGGAAATGTTCCAACGGGGACACCTTTGGCACTGACAGCTAAGAAGAGAATTCTCTTTACTTTGAACATATATATTTTTTCTTCCTATTGCAGATTTGCCAATTTCTCCAAATGGCATATTGCAAAAAAGTTTTGCCATTAGATATACTTTAAAGCCCATTTGAACTTTCAGCTATAATGAGCTAAATACATTGAGGACAAAGATGGCAGTGTGGGTCACAGGCATGGATCACTGCAGGACAATGTCTGCTGGACAAGTGGATGTATTTTGGATTTGCCCATAATAGGTAAGGGGAAATGGGGAGGGCTGTTAAAATACCCCCCCCCCTTTCCCCCTACCTATCCTGCCCAAGCTGAATAAAAAGATCTGTGTACTTACCTATTTTTAACCGATTGCAGTCATGTGATCCTGCAGCCATACATGAAGCTCGACAACGACAGTGAATCCTGAGAGCTGTGACATCACTCATAGGATTCCATAGACCAGCTATTGTTAGCACTTCCTCCTCTCCCCTGCAGCAGCCGCTCGCTGCCACAGGGGAGTCAGAGCTGCAAAATCACAAGACTGGGCCAGAGCGGATTAAAAATAGATATGTAGCGTACGTATATGTATGTAGAGTGGTTGTTGCTTGTGTTGGGATTCCTGAGCTGACAGTGTGATTGCTTCCCTCTGCCTCTGAAAGATTTTTCCAGTGCATAGGGCTGGGAGATTCAAATGATCAGTTGAATATTTATCATGTCCCAGCCAATCCCTGGAAGGAGGAGTTCAGAAGGTGGCTGGGGAGGTAATAAATGGACAGGAGGCCTGAGAAGAGTGTTTTTTTTACCATGCCAGGAAGGGTTCCAGTCTCCTGGGGGCTGTTGACCCTGGGAGATAGAAGCTGCAGTTTAGACCTCAGTAGCTACCTGGCTGAGGGCACTGCACTGAAGTCCTGGGTCTGGAGAAATAACTTGTTATCTCTCCCACCATTGATCTACATACAGATGCAGGACAGCAGACAGTTTCTGGGACACTGTGAGTAGAGATTTTGCTGGAGACTGTTAGCTGCGCTAGTGCTATAGGGGAACTAAGCGCAACATTGGCTTTGTGGACTACTGCTGTAGGGTCCAATATACAGTTTATATTAACTAGAAAAGCTGCTTTGGGAGATTAGAGAGAGAAGTCTGTCTCCCATAGTTGTTACTGATGGTTGTGGAGTATCCTGTGTCCCTAAACCCTCTCCTCTTAAACTAAATTAACCCTAAAAAGACATCCCCTAGACTGAGCCTGAATTGTCAGTATGCATGGGGTGGAGCTTGTGTGACTGACAGCCTGTGTACTATTTGAAAGAACCTGGGCATATTCTCAGTGGCCCCTTTTGGGGTAAGTGCTGCGCTACAGGCAAGTAAACACATCTTATTTCAAATAGATTAGGCAGGATAGGTAGGAGAAGAGGGGAAGGCACATTTTTACAAAATAGTTCTAGTTAGGCTTTTCTTCCACTTTAATTTCAGCTTTAATAACACAAACCATAAAATGATTAATCAGTATTGTAATATCATTTCAAACCAGGAAGTCTATAAAAGCGACTCAATTTCTGTACATTTTTATTTTTCATATTAATAATAATAACCCTCGAGAAAAGATCATCTCCAAAATGTATTAATTGCAGATTTTTGTGATTAGATTATAGCCTCAGCAGATGGGTAAATAAAATAGCAGCGATTTCCATATGTGATTCAGAGGCCACTGGAAGGATAATTATAAGTTTTGAATCATGTTGGGAAAATATATAGTATGAATTTAAAGTGGGTTACCACCTTAAGGTAAGAATTACTTGTAGACCTGTGAATGTCCTTCTTTAAAGCTAAATTCCAGGCTAACGGCTAAACACACAGATTAAATACATTTATGAGAGCTGTTTTACCTGCCAGAGGATTTTATTCATGTCCATCTAGTCCCAAAATTTGCACAGCCCTGCCACACATCACAACTTGGTCCTTTTCTGCTGCGGTTTCACAATCACTTACAGACCCACCCCATCCATACCAGTGGCTGGTGGTAAATTGTTTGGTGGGGTGGCAAGTAGAGCACCCACAGCCACCCCCCCAGTCCGGTTGGGAAACCCGCACCCCCCCCCCCGGTCTGGTCACCTGGAGCACTTATCCCATCTATGGCGGGCGGCGGGGATCACGGACGGCTTCTCCTTCTCTCCTCCGCGGGCATCACGGCGGCTTCCGTCTCCTCCCACAGCCAATCAGGAAATGGGTCTTCCCGATTGGCAGGGAGGAGAATCAGTTTGAAAAATAGCGAATATTCATTCGCTATTATCACACAACTGGGTGGAATCGGTTCACACGTGCTTAAAAAAACACCCGCCCCCCATTGGAATCCATGCATCTGGCATCCTGGGGGCCTGACGCATGGATAGGGGAGGAGCAAAATCAGGAAAACAATAGTGAATATTAATTTGTCACACAACTGGGTGGGCTCAGGACGCAATGCTCTGCTTCCCGAGTCCACCCTTTTTTAAAGCCAATTTGAGCCTCTGGCTGTAATCACGTGCTTCTAAAAAAACAAAAAAAACAAAACATTGGAATCCATGCATCCAGCACCCTGCATGTAGATTAAGGGCCGGACGCATGGATTAGGGGGGAGGCGCCAATGTGGACCTTATGGATGGGCTGCCACTGTCCCAGTGCCTAAAAACAAGTTAGACTGTCAGCACTCTGCAAGCTGTGCAATGAAGTAGAGACATAATTTTTTAACTACCTAGGCTCAGTCTAATTTCTGCTACGCACATACAACCCCAATTCCAAAAAAGTTGGGATGTTGTGTAAAATCTACATAAAAAGAGAATGCAATGAAATCCATATTTTATTCACAATAGAAACTAGAAACCATAACTAATCATAACAAATGTTAAAAATAAAAAAATAAACCATTTCAAGAAAAAAAAGGGCCATTTTGAAATTGATGGCAGCAACACATTTCAAAAAAGTTGGGATAGGGCAACAAAAAGCAAAGTAAGTAGTACTAACAAGGAAGAGCTGTAGCATGATGCAGAGCTTAGAGAATGAATATTCTCATATTAATCTCTTTGAAACAATATTCGATACCTTAATCAGCCAATCAATTACACAGGATTAACGCAAAGGAAAAAGCGAGTAAAAGCAATCAATTTCATGATGAGGTCACATTTTATTTTTGTTCATTTTTTCTAATAAACCTATGGAAGTGATAAGACTGACGTAGGAAACTTTACAGCTGGTGTTGCATGGAATGATCACTTCCGACATTAAGTCTGCATCACAAAACAAAATGTGTGCATGAAAGGCCAACATGAAATCATTAATATCAAGCAAGCATTGGCAGAAGAGAAAAATCTACTTGCGGCAGAGAAAAATCTTCTTTTTTTTCCCTGGAAAAATGGGAACAAATATTTCAAATATTCATTTCTATTCATAGCCAATTTGTGATTTATTCCCTTATTGTGGCACTATATAGTATTGCCGCAGAGTGATTTATACATTTCTCTACACCTGAACACATTTCATTGGTTTGCAAATTGGAAAAGAAGTAGGCTGAGGATATGTAGCATGTGTCTGGCGAAATGCTTTTTATGTCTGTGCGCTGCATGCTGGTAAATCCTAATGCTGCCGCTGAAATGAATATGTTCCAGGGTATTAATTACTCAGTAACTTATCTCAGCCGGATGGTTTTGTAGCAGTGGGGTGCTTCCAGAGCAAGGTCACACCATTTAAACAAAAGGGATATTCTCCACGTGACTCTCAGTTATCGGTATTAGGGTGGATGCCTTTGAAGTGTGCGGTATCTGTTCCATTCAGTGTGAAAATTTCTAAGTGCTGTGCTATATCACTTAAACTACACCTGTCATTGTGTTATACTGCTTAAACCACTGCTAGAAATGAAATTCAGAGGCACATACGTTCACAGCTCCTTTTCATGCACCCCCAAACTACAGGCTCTCCTATGTAAATCCTAGGATTGGCAGATTCTGCCAATCACAGCCAGTTTCATGCCCCTCCAGCCTGTGTCTATTGTTTGTATGTGCCTATAGTCACAGGGAAGTGATGCCTCCATCAATCATATCCTGTCCCCATTGTGTTTAGCTGTTTGATGAGCATGGAGGAGGGTGTGGGTTGTCATTTATCCCTGTGTATACAACCACATGTGTGATTCTATAGTCGCATGGGCTGCACAGATAAAAGGAGGAAATTAACAGCTTAGCAGGGAACTGAAACAGGAGCATGCTCAGTAGATGTGACAATGTTTGGACTACACAATCTCAGGTTGCAGGGGGACACAGACAAGGTGGGAGGGACAATGAACAGCAGGACCAATCAGTTTTTTTGTAGAATACAGAAAACAAATCCCATAGAGTGAATATGAATAACATATAATACAACATGTACTGACAGTTTTTAATGACGTGGGTTTAATGACACTTCAAATCTGAATGCCAGGCAGATATAAAAAGATTGTTTATTGTAGTTGTGTGTTTTTAAAAAAATAAAATAAAGCAATTTTTATCGTGACTGCGACATTATGGCAGGCACATTATGCGACATTATGGCAGGCACATCGGACCCTTTTGACGCTATTTTGGGACCATTGTCATTTATACAGCGATCAGTGATAAAAAAATGCACTAATTACTGTGTAAATGACACTGGCAGGAAAGGGGTTAACCACTAGGGGGCGATGAAGGGGTTAAGTGTGTCCTAGGGAGTGATTCTAACTGTGGGGGGGCTGGGTACGAGTGACACGACAATGATCACTGCTCCCAATCACAGGGAGCAGTAGATCACTGTCCTGTCACTAGGCAGAACAGGGAAATGCCTTGTTAACAAAGGTATCTCCCCGTTCTGCAGCTCCGTGACACGATCACGGGACACCGACGGACATCAAATCCGCGGGTCCCGCGTGCACGGTCACGGAGCTCACGGCGGCGTGCGTGCGCTCACACGGCGGGATTTTCAAAGCAACGTACAGGTACGTTGCTTTGACCACACAAGCCATTCTGCCGACGTATATAGTCATTAGGCGGTCAGCAAGTGGTTAAGATGTATGTTGGCATAATATTACCCTTTTGATATTGGATACATAAAAAAAGGTACTTGCACAAAACTCAGATAAATGACCCAAATACTTGACAAAAAACTGTCAAAGAAATGCTTGCATTAATTAAAACTGATTGGAACCTGAGACAGGGTTTGTGGCACTTGAAATTCATAAATGATGTATGTGTCACTGCAAGGTTCAATCTTATTACTGAGACAATAACAAGGTGTTAAAACTGGGCTTCATTATACAATCTACCTGCATAAGAACCAATTATTTTAGGAAAATGTCTTTCTAAGTCGGAAAAAACCCCATAAACAGTAAAAATTCAACTAGATTTAAAGTGGAACCTTTTTGTCTGAACAGGTAGGCCTTTTAGTGCAGATGGGACATCATGGGGTTGGTTTAATAAAGGCAAATAGGCTGTTCACATAGCAAGGGAATTTGCCCCAGAGTTTAGTGAAGGAGGTGAAGATCTGCTAACTTCCATCTTCCAATCATTTGCATGCAAAATACTTCCAAGTGATTGGGTATTTTGCAAAGTGAAAATTTACCACATTCACTAAGCTCGGATGCAAATTTCAAACTACGTCTTGCCAGCATAAAGAGACACTAAAGCCGGCCATACACGGTTCGAATTTCGAAAGAATTTTCTTTCGAAAATCGTATCAAAGAATTTTCGTACGAATTTCGCACCGTTAGTGGGCTGCAGCAACAGCCGATTTTCGTGCGGCAATCAAATTTGAGGAATCGGACATGTTGGAAATTTTTGGAAAATGTAACGATTTTCTAATCAATGATGGGAGAATCGTGCGAGAAATGTAATAGAAAAAAAAATGCGCATGTGCAAGAAAAGAAAATTCCTGGAGAGAAAAGAATATTCCCGGAGAGAAAAGAATATTCCCGGCCGAATTTCAAAAATCAATAGTGGCATCATCGGATCACCAAAAAAACTTCCGGATTTTGAAAAGAAAATTAGTTCGAAATTCGACCGTGTATGGCCTGCTTAAGGTTGATTTACTAAACCTGGAGAGTGCAAAATTTGGTGTAGCACTGCAAATGAACCAATCAGCTTCAAGTTTTTTTTTTTTTGTCAAAGCTTAATTGAACAACCTGAAGCTAGAAGCTATCATGCACAGCTGCACCAGATTTAGCACTCTCCAGTTTTATTAAATCAACCCCATTGTCACCTTGCTTATTCAGTGACGGGGTATTTGCAAAGGGAATCCCCCGACCCTCTTATACTCATATTACCGGTGCTCCATCACAGCTCTTTGCTTTTCGTCAGCCAGCGGGAACACCCAGAAACTTTGAGATATAGGGGGCAGGCTCACCAGTGGAGATGCCCTGGTCTAGCAGCCAGTTGCCAGACCCAAGCACCGTCACATGACCAGCTCCCCCATGTCACCAACACAGTAAATATTCAGCAGAGGCTGTGAGGAGCAAGAAGGTAAATACAGTGCATGGTGGACTGGATATGTCCTTTGCAAAAACATATCAGTTTTACCTGCATTAGCAATTTGACGGTGTCTATTTAATGGTATAATTACACTAATCCCTTTCTATGTTCCATCTGCACTATGTTGCAATTTGCTGTACAATACCAAAGCCTGCATTTACCATTGAGCTAAAAGGATCTGCCAGCCATTACATCCTGTGGATAGCTGTATGCGCTTAACCTATATAATAAATACCATTTTGTTGTCCAACATATATATTGAATGATAGAAGAGGCTACACTTTCTAATATTGTATATTCTGCTAAGTAAGCACTTACAGTGCTAAGATAAACCAAATATTGGACTGTATATCACTTAACTCTGTCGGCTAATGTACGCTATAACATATTTATGGCCACTATAAGAGTCTGCCATGTTGTTATGTGCCATTGTGGATCTCTTGCCGGTGTGGCGAAACAGCAAGTTAACCCGGAATCGGTGATAGATGAGAAGGTTCATATGCACTCTTAAAAAAATATATTTAGTTTAAAACACCTCAGACAAAAACAGTTATTGTTACTTCTTCGGTTCTACGGCAGGTCACCACTGGGTTTGTGGTGGCTTATAAATTCAGTCTTTAATCCCATTTAAAGACCATAACAATTCACAGTAAATGTGTAAATGATTCTTAAAAGAGTAATGCTGGGCTTTAAAGTAACCCCATTATTCTCCGGTGGGAGAATACAATCTGCTATTAAATGTTACGGTTATTGTTGTGTGCTATTTTGTTATTTATCTTTATACAATTTTCAGCTTTGTGTTATTTTCTTTCCAGATACTTTTTTTTTAAAAGCTTTTTCTTGATACGCATCGGTATGCTCTCTGTATATCCGCATGTCCTTTTCTCTTAAATAAAGAATTTATAAAAAAAATAAAAGCTTTTTCTTGTTAGCATACATAAACCCAATCACTAAAATCTCAAATAAGTTTTAACATGTTAATAATTTCTAAAAGCAATTATTAAATATTTATTAATTATTTTTTAAATCTACAGCTTTGTTCAGACACTTCCTGTTATATGGAGACACCTCTCTGTCCCTGTCTCCTATTTTTGATCCTGCGTTGTCAGGCCTCTGGTGGAGGCTGCAAGTTGCAGTTTCTACACACACACATTACACAGGCATGGTCCACTGTTGTTACCATCAGCAAACCCACCCTAAATTACGTGATAAAAGATCCCTTATGCCTTGTACACACGACCGTTTTTCCTGTAGGGAAAACTGCCATGACAGCTTTTGGCCGGGAAAACCGGACATGTGTATGCTCCATCGCAGTTTTCCTGACAGGAAAACTGCGGGAAAAAAAAAAAAGAGAACCAGCTCTCTTTTTTCCCGTCAGGAAAAAATCCTGCCGAGAAAACCGGTCGTCTGTATGCTTTCCCGTGGGGAAAAAAAACGCACATGCTCGTAAACAATTCGACGCATGCACGGAAGCATAGAACGTAATTTTTTCGGCTCGTCGTAGTCTTTGACGTCACCGCGTTCTTGGCATTCAAAAGTTCAGCGGTCTTTTGTGTGACAGTGTGTATGCAAGGCAGGCTTGAGAGGAATCCTGTCAGGAAAAGCATTGTTTTTTTTTCCTGCCGGGAAAACCGGTCGTGTGTACGAGGCATTAGGGCCAGTTTACATCCGTGCGGAACCTTTTGGGCATGTTGCGTTTTAGGTGTGTTACCATTGAATTCTATATCCGTTTTGATGAAAGCGCCTCAAAGCAAGCAGGACTTTTTTTTAACACATGGCACCTAAAATACGCATAAAATGCACAGGTGTGAATGAGGCCTTACCCTGCACACATATCTGTATTTGCTTTTCTCTGGCACGTTGGGATTTGTTTTGCTTTTTTGTTTTTTGTTTTTTATGCAAAAATAAAAGTGTTCAAAGTTAATTTATCTAACAAGCAGCCCCGAGCTATTAAAACTTGAACTACCTGGATGTGCTACATTTTCCAGGTCTATTTAAATAGGCAATATTAATTAAGTAGACATTTTTTTTAACTACTGGGAGCTGAGCTGAAGACACCGCTGCTTTTAAAACTTGTTCAGGCAGTGTAAGTGGGTCAATTTTCATGCAATCTCAATTTCAGTTCTTTTGTTTTCTGATCTCTCCTGAAGAGAAAAAATAAGGCAGGCAGTCAGAATATCCCTTAGCAGTGCACTCGCTAATAACATCTTGGCAGTTCGCACAAGTGTGTATCAAGAACTGCACAATGTCACCTAAAATCATTAAAAAAAGATCTGTCATGTAATTTGTTACTTATTTTATTATTTAATAAATTAGTATGAATAAAAGGTTAAAGAGCACCTGTAGTCCTAGTTCTACAAAAAAATATTCTACTCCAAAGGAAACTTAGACATCGTCCTATGTTTTTTCATGCTAATTGGGAACAGGCAAAAAGCATAGAGGCAGAGCGAACTAGGGTTGGATGACAAAAACTATTCTAAAAGCTGTACTAGAATGACCAGGTACAGCATCAACCTCCCTTATCCTTTTTTCTTCAAATTGGGACTGCAGTCTCAATGCAAAGTAAATCAAAAAGCCTTGTTCCCCACAGGGCCAGTTCACACCACTGTGCAGCAGTCCTTTTTTTTCAGCTTAGCGTGATGCAACACAATACACCTTTTCATGCCATGCTGTGGCCAATGGAACTTAGTTAAACGTCCCTTGTGGCATTTAAATAAAATGTAAAAAAAATTCTAACAAAATAAAATAAAAAAATGCAACAGTGCAATTTGCTGGGGTCTGCATCTTCACTGTTTCCATGAATCAACCAGAAACCAAAAGCACAGTCATGGGGCAGATTTCATCACCAGGTGTCAGAACCAGACCCTCCTCACGTCAATGTAGAAGAATCAGATATCCAACTCTCCCATACCTTCTCAAACTTTATGGGACAGTCTCTGTTTAGGTAAGATGCTTTGAAAAACGGCAAAGCCTTATTAATTTTGGCTTTCCAAAAGTCTAGTGACGGGGCCGCTGTTTTTTTCCAATTTAGAAGGATTGCTTTCAATGCATAAAACAAAGTGATCGATAATAGGGTTTTCTGCGCTCTCAATGAGGCCAACTCCTCCACCAAACCCAGTAAACACACAAAGATGGTGAGAGGTACCTGAAGTGTAGTAATGTTAATTTGATGGGACTTTAGAAGCGACTTTCAGGAATGCCTGGGTAATCTTCCTGTAATGTCGGTTTCAAATCACATCAATATAGATGAGGTTTCGACTTGGAGGTGACTTCCATCAAAGTCTATGGGCTAAGTCGGATAGAAGCCCCTTGAAGTAGTACAGGAGTATTTTCTAAAGTCAGAGCAACTTCAGTAGTGCTAACTAAGACAGCTCTCATTGACTAACATGGAATTTCACATGTCATATGACTTGGGGTCTCACAAATGGGATCCCAAATCGCGGCAGTGTGAAATGGGTCTTAAACAAGTAACATATCCAGTTACTATGTGATGCACAAAAAAAAACTTTTTCCTTCCCTGAATGAAGAAATCCTTCTTCATTTTGTCTTACACACTCCCCATTCCAGACCATGCAGCTCACAGTGGGATGGTTTCAGCAAAAAGACTGTGCTGCCAATCCAGAAAGCAATGGGCAAGACTAGGTGTGGCTAGGTGCTAACTGACAAGCTACAGGCGTGTGTATCAACATGTAAATAGCCACTTCCCTGCATTATGTTTCCACACACTGTAGTTGAGGTAGGAACAGCCTACATGAGAGTGGCAACTGTTCTCTGAGTTCAGGAGCAGTGCAGCATTGTTGTCACCCTGTTACAAGATTACGTGGACTTCAGTGATCAATGGGTTTTTGTGGGAATTTGCAGGGGGCTAATAGAAAACTGTAAGTGCAGATGCATTTATAATTAAATGCTTCAACACATATTTTTTGGGGGGAGGGGCATAGTTAATTTTTGGAAGATAGGTATATGCGTCCTAAGGGGTAACAAGATTAGCAAAACAGGTCTTCTATTTGCTGTTGCAATGGGAGGATATTTATGCTTACCCTGCTTTTGCCCATCCCTTTTGATATACACAGTAAATGACATTGCTCCCATCTATGTTACTGACTTGCTACTGAAGCCTAACAATAGCAAAATATTTTTGCGGCTACACTATGAGCTCATGTAGGAGTAAATGGCGTATTCTTGATAAAATAGTTTTGTCATTTGAAAACTGTCAATGTTTAAAAACGACTGGAGGTGGTAAATTTATTATAGCCATTGTTACAGAGATTTGGATTTCCATCTGAACAAGGGGGAATAAACATGCTAGACAAACAATAATGAATAAAACTGTATTTGACAAAACTTTGGCTGAACCCAGCTGCGAAATGTGCTTTAAAAATGCAACAGATTTTTTAACATCAGAAAACAGAAATTTAAATATGCCCCGTGGTGTTGGTAAAACCACCAACGGTGATTTCACAAGTATCAAAATGATTATCTGTTTATATAATGAAAATGTTAAAGATGATAAACCACCTTTGTTGTTTTAAACAGTCTGACAATGACCGCCACCAGTTTTAAAGAGCTGAAGATGGAAAAATCAATCAAACTAATCCAATAATATCCTGCGACATACAAATAGAAGAACAAAAAAAAAAAAAAATCATTAATGGGAGCAGTAGCCCGGCCGTACAAAAACTAGCTGTAATTCAATGGATTGTGTCGGCGTGTCATTTATTATTAAAGCATTTCTGGGGATTTTTTATGACATCATAAAGTTTTAATGACACAAAGCAATTCCTTTCAATAGGAACTTTATCATTCGTTTATTCTTCTGTCAATTAACCTAAACTGCTGGTGGATTACACAATAATAATGTAAACAGGTTGCCTCATTACTAAACATTTGCAGTTTTACGAGGCACAGCAGAGAATTTTGATGGAGCAGCATTTTTAACAAGGTCAGCTAGTAAGGTTATGTTCATTGGTGGGTTCGAAAGCAGCGCTGCATCATGTGACCAATAATTGGCTAAGGTGGGAGTTGATGTCACACCTGCAATTGTGTATGTCTACAATAAATGTGGTGGGGAAAGGGGGGGTTAGTGGGTTAGGGCAGCGCTGTGGTTAAAAATGCCTAGATCTATAACAGAACTTTCTTAGATATGGCTATCACCCTCAGCTTTTACTGAAAGATGTAACTTTCCCAGCTGATGCAATAGCTTCATATAAAGCTTCAGTATAGCCACAGTGTCATCTCTAGACACCTTAAAGCAGAACTCCAGCTTAACCCAACCACTTTTTCCAATGGTCCACTGACTGATCTGGCAATGTCAATGGTCCTTTCTCTTCTCTTCCAGTTGTGCTGGTGGGCAGTCATTACTGCTACACTAAACTGCACCCATAAAAAAGTTGATTTTTATTTTAAAAAAAGGGCAGGTCTATGTATTTTTATTTAACTAGAATTCTACTTTAAAGTGAATCTTTACTTTGCCCATACAGGATGAAGCAACTAGTTCCCTTTAATCCAGGCCTCTATAGATGCATGTACTTACCCTCTTTTTACTCCCCTGGTGATCCATTTCACCAAGGGGATCAAAAGTCCTGTGTTAAGGTGTAAGTCACCAGAATCACATTTTGCACAGGGCTATTGACCTCCAAGTGATGTTGCAGATTGGCCCAATGCTGTCATATGGGATGAGTTACTTGAGCATCCATACTTGGACGTACCGGGTGTTTTCTTTCTGCTCCCCCAAAATAGGCATATCAGGTTTTTTTGGTCTATTCCTTTAAGAGCTATTGTTTTTAAGTTGGAATGGTATTTCATTTTTTAAAAGGTCTTGTTTATCGAAGATTCCACTTCACTGTCTCCAGTATAATCACACTAGAGAACTCGATCCAGAGTATATGGCACAGGTCATTCACGGGGTTAATCTACACCTCTGCTTTGAAATCCAGTCAATCTCCTTTCCCTTCAACAACTTCCCGGAGTCCTGTCTGCCCCTTTGCGCACCCTTTGAAGTGATAGCCAAAAAGATCATTAAAATGTGTCTGTGCGGGCAGAGACACAATTCCAATAATGGATGTGCTGCAAGATGAACAGTTTGGATGATCGAGATCAATAAAGCAAAATTTGACCTGATACAGAGGGAAGGGAGATGTCAATGTGAAGCTGGTCTTGTTACGCCGTGCAGAACTTGGTGAATCGATATGGCTGGTTGCTGACGGGTGGAGCTCAGCAGTGCGTGGAAATAAAGTTTGTGTTCTCAGTTTTGGAGAAAACAACATCAGAAAAATCAAGGCTCAAAATAATCCGTTAGGGCAAGTAATGACACACCATTCAAGCTGAAGAGTACCTGTCACACAAGACATAATTCTGCCAATAGGCAGACCGATGTGTCCTGGAGATAGAAACAGACAGCTTGATGTGATTTAGGATTACATAATATCACTTAAATTCTATCATGTAACCTTTATACCACTGCAATAGTATATGCTATTTGGCCATATTAGATCACTGGATACTTATAGAAGACCCCTTCAATTTCTTCTAAGCCTCCCTCTCCCTATGAACAGCAACAGCACAATTTTTTTTTTCCAAATTTAACTCCTGTGGCCATAAAATCAAAGTTTGATTTCCTGTGATGTCATCACGTTTGCCTCAGAGGAGCTCCAGCCTGCAAGAAGGGGGGTAAGGGGGGATTGGACAAGCCACATCATCTATTTCATGTAGAGATGCCACCAGGAGAGTTCTGGCTGGGGAAGGACTGGGGTTATGAACAGACCAAATCCATACACTCCAGACAGTGCTACCACTGGGGGAGTGCTGAGCTGCTGAGTCATTGTTTTAGGGAGAGGGGAGCTGAACTGCTGATAGAACAAATATAGTGCTTCTGGTGTCAAATTAAAGGATAAAGTGCTCCATAGTGCCTGCAGCTACAGAGGTCGGTGAGGGCTTCTTTTAATTTAATTTACTGATTGGTAAAGCAGAATAAAATCATAGTCATGGCCAGCATTTTCCATATTGTTCAAGTATACACAGCATACCTATAGATTATGACACACTTACTCACTTTGGGCCTGCCCTCATAGAGTATTATAAGTTCTGAGTTTCCCTCATTCACTTCATGCCTGCCAGTGCCATGTTATTTTCCTATTTTTTGGGGTCAGTCGTCTTATTCCTTGACCCATTGTGCACTGGGGTTACATTATCTTGGTACCTCGCCCCATTCACAGTAATAATCAAGGCTGTACTGTGCATGAGCTGCAGTCAATGTACAGATTTTTGAAAAAAATGGTAGCAGCTCTGTAAAATTGTTTTTTGGGCAGAAAAAAATATGTCTCTACAAAAAAACCCTACTGGCTGGAATTTTATTTTAATGGTTTACTGCTGCTATAACAATATGTAAATACTTGACTGTCCATAGCCCAGCCACAGGTTCACTTTAACAAAGCTCTTCATTCCATCAGACTCCCTGAATATGGGGTTGCTTTTACACTCATATACAGTTCAAGAATGAGTAAAGCTTCATCATCGTGAAAAAAGAAGTATTTTAAATTATTTTTTTTAACAGATAAAAGGGCCACAAAATCTTTCAGCCAACATGGTCATAAAATAAAAACACAATATGGTTTATGCCAAGAGAGCTTAAATGTCATTTTATAGATGAAGTGGTAAATAAAAAGATGTCAGTCTCGACTCTCTCGAGTATTTGATGCCAAATTTTCAAGGAAATACTGACATTCTCTTCACTGACATGAAGAAAGTCTCTTTAAAAAAGAGAAAAATAAATACAGCACACTATCTCTACGTTCCAGCGAATGGTTGAAGTGATTTAGTTACTATATATATGTTTTCACTGATTGACACATAAATAAAATGGACAAGCCTGAAGGAAAATAGTTTGTGAATAAAATGGAAACGGGCCAATTGGAAAAACTAACATCCTTTCTGTGAAAATAAACTTAATTCTAATGGTATTTTCATAGCTTTAACTACCATCTACTCATGAAAGTGTATGAATTTCTAATTGTGTGTGTGAATACTCTGGCTTATCAGTATTTCATATTGATCAGATCTGAAGCCACATGGATAAAAAATCTCCCATGAAGAAGCAACAGAGTTTACTACCTATATTTTGTAAGCTGTACCATAAACCTTTATGATTTCCTGGACAGAGTGAATACAGATACATTTGTTTTTAAGTACTGGATTCCATTTGACTGCACTGACCACTGATAAAGGGGCAAATTGCAACAATGCAGTCATCTACAGCAACCAATTACAAATAAAGCTGAAGTCTCCGTAAAAAAAAACTCTCCAGCCCCATTTCCTTTCACCAATGGTCTTTAGGCTGATGCAATGACATCGGAGGTCCTTCACCGTCTCCTACGGCAATGATGGCACCAACTTACATATTTGAGCTTACGTTGGGTTCAGGATTCTCTCCCTGCCCCAGGTGGCAGCACTGGGTTCTTGAATGGTCAGCTGACATGCGCTAGTGCTGTCATGTGACAGGGAGGAGAATGAGTCACATGCTTCCCCATATCTGGAAGTATTAGGTATTTGTCCTTGCTCCTGATGGCCAAAGAATAAGGCATAAATAGGTGAAAATTTAAAGGGCACCAGTTAAATGAACTTGTTGCTTTGCCCTGCATAAACAAAGTACACTTTCCCTTTAAGGATGTTTTCTGTATATCTGTAATTGTATATGGTTTTGCATTTGTGCCAATTGACTAATAATGCTGCGATAATGTGTAATCGTTGTATATATGCTACAGAGGATGGACCCTATTTTCTTATTTAGAAGAGTTACATTATGCTTTGGTTTAGGCCCCTTTCACACGGGCTATCCAATCAGGTCCGCCTGTAAGTTTTTTGGGCGGACATGATCGGACCCTCCAGTCTCTTTTATGGAGCGGCGGATGTCAGCGGACACATGTTCACTGACACCCATCGCCATCCAATCCGATCCTGTCTGCCAAACAGACAGATGACTGTCCTATTCCCCATCCGTCTGGTGAATCAGATCGGATGGCATCAGATGGAAATGGACAGGCGGTCAGTTACCATCTGTTTGCCCCATAGAGTTGAGCGGAACTGTGTCAGTGTCCGCTCTGCATAGCGGAGCAGGCATGGACCTGTCATCTGCCTGCTCAGATTCCGCTTAGCGGAGATGCTCGTGTGAAAGGGGCCTAAATGTAATTTTTCACCAAAGTGTTAAACAGATTCTCCAAGAAAGAGTAGAACACATTCCACTTACTCACAAAAAGAGAGTGTCCGGTGATCTTCTGCAATTAGCTTACCGATTTCTAGAGGCAGAGTGTATGTCTCATTCCTTACCTTAAAAATTACCTGTACTGTGATGGACTTGTTCTTTGAAAGGGCATTAATACATATACGGAACGGCATCGGTATCTTTAAACTAACTCATCCAAGCACTCTTTGCATGGCTAATTTTAGAGCTGGGCTTTGGCCTTAAAAAGCTTCAGCTTTTCTATGAGACCTATCATTGAAAAAAAAATTACTTTTTCCTGAAAATCTGTCTCTATAACAAAAAGTACTCTACAAGCTGCATGTCTTCAGCTGATTTTCTACAGAAGACACAACACCAAGGTCCCCAACAAATGAGTTTCTTAATGACCAACCTTTGTAAACCAAGCTTGGAGCTCATCTCTTGCTCTGCTTATTGCAAAGACAAAGGATAATGCATTGTTGGTTGACTCATATTAAAATATGACCCTAAGAAGACGATGCAATACTGCTTCCAAAGGATGTAAATGAGCCTGGGAAAATTCCAAAGCCAGCCATTTCCGAACAACTGGAGCACAGAAAACAGCCCCCCGCTGAGATATGTAACCAACACATGCAAGGTATTCTGTGGTGGAAATCCTATCTAATTACTCGGCAGCTGCAATTAGCCAACTCCATGTGATTTCCTCTTCTTCTAATATTAAAGTGAAACTATTCTCAGAGAGCAAATATTTGCAGCTGTTCTTAGACAGTTTGCCTGTTCATAAATTTTAATGTGACATTCAAATTTTGTATTTTTTTAAACTTTCCATATTTTCACGAAAGTATTTGAACCAGAGATTAGTACAGGGGTTCTTAAATGCTGGTATCTCAATCCCTTTGAATGATGGGAGCCCACATTTTGTATCCACTCACAGCAATTCATTAGTCCTGTAAAGTGATATCACAAGCAGCCACACCACCTAGCCAATGTCTTTGATTGATAGCAACTCATGTAGGGCATATGGCTGTCAACATTACAGGAAGTGCAGGTGAGATCTGTTACAGTAGGGGAAGCTTTGCTCATTAGAGAGTATCCAGCTCTACTCACAGTCCTCAGAACTGCTCAGAGCTTAGGTACAATGGCCGCAGTCATGTAACTGCCATTGAGTCAGCTTAAAAAATTAGGGGATTTATTTCATATTTTTAAACAAGATAACCTTATAGGTGTTATACGGATGGGTAAAGTATCTTTACTATGCAGTCCTGCTTGATGCTGCACAGCCTTTAATACACAAACATACCTTCTCTTAGTGTACATGCACAAGCAGACACACTCAGATCTGTGGATAAGCCCTACTGCGCCACAGCGTAGGCCACCATAAATATGGCTTACCCAATGGTATGAATGGGGAAATCAGCTTCCAGGTTTTTTGTCAAAGCCTGATTGAACAAGCTGAAGTTAGATGCTGATTAGCTACCATGCACAGCTGCACCATATTTTGCACTCTCTAGTTTTAGTAAATCAACCCAAAGGTGTGCACAATTTCACAGGTAAGGCCATACGGCGCCAGGCAGATCTTTGCTGTCATTCAAAAAATATACTTCTAGTCATTCAAAAAAATATACCTCTAGTGCTTAAAATAGTAATAATAATAATAAGAAGAAAATTAACACTTTATAGTTCTTTTTGCATTGGCAACATGAATTGCCAGCCTCCATATAGTTCTCTCATGACAGGTGTGCTCCACTGAAACTCATTCATCAGGCAAATTTAATACAGAATAGTTATGCTATTTGTGAGAAAGGAGTCAGGTATGATTGTTAAAAAAATCTGGGTGTGAAAATAAATGCATTGTTCCAAGGCAGGAAAGAAGGGACACAAAAACTCTCAAACACCAACACATAATATACCACCTCAATATGATTTACACTAAAATAGCATAAACTGACATTATGTAGACAAAGTGGTATGTGAAAAGGTAAAGAAATTGATAACAGATTACAGCACTCACAACCGTGCAAAATATACTTATCAAAATAGTATACAAATGTATCACAGGAATATTCTCTTATTGGGCTCTTAACACTACAAATTAATACCCAACACTTGCAACAATGTACAAGTTAATAACAATTGTGTATATATAAATCAAAAATAATATAATGATATTTAAATAACGTCCCAAAAAGTGCTCTTGTGCTCCAATCTTCTACAAAGTGCAATGTGCTCCAAATTTCCACTCTGTGGTGTGACACTCTTCCCTTCTGTGTCCCCACTCACCAGATCTATTGGACCCCTAGCTTTTTAATCTTAGAGTCAAACAAGCAGAGATCCAGCAGCTACTGATGGATTGGCTTGTACAGGTCCACAAAAGACCTCCCCCAGCGCAGCAGTTTATAAATGGAAAGAAAAGGGAACTAATAGTGAAGTTGTGTAAAATACGTGTTTATTGCGCAAACATTGATTTCTACTTACAAAACTCCAAGATAAAATGGGCGTATATTACTCCAAGAATACAATCCAGGAACGCAGCATCCAGTGTGCTTTCCACCGAAACCGGGAGTGACGTCGTATGGACTCGGCACAGGAAATGACGTCAGTACGTTTCACCCTCCCACAAGGCGTCATCAAGGCGTCACACGGCATTCCTGGATCAAGTTCAAGTTCCAGATCAGGGTTCGTATTGGTCTCCAGATTTGGCCACACATTGCTTGACTGCTTTGCTTCGCGTAGCAGTCTCACCTTACTCAATGACACGCTGTCACATGTCTTTACTGTACTCAACTTTTCTTTTCAAACATGAGTTTAGCTAAGCCTTTTCAAAAACCACAATTCCATATGACCCTATCAAAGTGTGGAATACAGAATGCACGTTTATAAGAAAACCCAACAAATTATTTTCTCTTTCTCTTGGTCTGAGGACACATTGTTCACTATTATATAGGTAAACTCATGCAAAACTTATTTTTCCAGCAGTTTGTGATCTTGAGTGACTGCATGAGTGCAATGCAACATACACATCATCATTTATGACTCCTGGCACTGACTTCAATGAGTTAAAAATGTATGTGGAGCAGATGCCTGCCCCCTGGTCTCAGTCTTTATCTTTTAGTTAAAGGCTAAAGATGAAAATAGTCTTTAGGCTTCAAAGACATAAAATATTCCTAGTCACAAAGCGCTTAAATAATGAATGTTTTACATGTTATATTGTACCTCAACTATAGTATTTGCTTCATGCTTTGTCAGTATCTCCATTCTCTACCAATTCTATTTGAGTGTGGTTTGATGAAGATTGATTTTTTTTTCTTTTACTCATCTCTTTTTCAATTATGGAGACTTTTAAGTGCTGAAAATAAATTAGGTGCCCAAACGGTACATATGCTGTTGCCTGGGGAAACATGGCTTCTGGAATTAATAAAATATTGGCTTTGTCGTTCCAACTTGTTAATTGCAATCATTCTTCATGGTTTTAATCAAAACATGTCCCAATCTTCAGTGCTGAACATGTACATAATGGAGAATGGAGGGATTGCTCGCGTGGCTGACAAACACTTGTTTAGAAAAGAAGCAATGCTAATTACAAGCACATATATTTGAGTAGATTTTCCCTCGGCAAATGAAACAAGGGTAATGCAATTCCCTTATTCCCATAGAACCACACATAAAATAGACTATGCATCATTAGTATCTCTGGCAGTCTTGGTACTGAACTATACAAAAGCACAAATGTTCTGACTTAAAGTTAAAGTTACTCCATTGTTTTTAATTCAAGATTACTGAGTTGTACAGAATATTAAAGCAATGCAGAAATGCCTTTTACTTTTTAACTTCACACTGACTTGTGTGTCTGAACACTGGACATAGACATTCACCTGGTGTAAATTTAGTATTACATTGTATCACTTAAAGCGTTTGTTAACCCAAAAAAAAAAATGGATCCTGCTCGTTTAAAGCATGGTATATGACACAGTGCTTGAGTTGTCATTTGGCCCCCTGTAACACCTAAAAAATCTGGCTGATCCTGCCAGTTTCTCCCCCACCCCTCTGTAAACTGACCACGGTCTATCATGGCTGCTGAGACCAGACAATGTGGTCAGTTTACGTGCCTCTCTCATCAGCCGCCTGCTATCTCCTCTCTGCCCCTGTGTCCTCCTCCCACCCCCAACCCTCTGTCTGTATGTGAGCCGCCCCCCCCTCCTGCTGCTCTCATAACACTAACCTGTATACACCATCAGCACTGCCACCTACTGCAGTGTCCCCCTCTGTGAATAATTTATAAATATAAATGCTGTAAATACTTCATTTAAGAGCCGAGATTGCGATCACATGACCAGCCAGCTCTCTTCTCCTCTCCTCCAGACTGACATCAGCAGAGGAATCCCAGCCCCACCCACTGCATCTCTCAGAGGAGGAAAGGAGAAAGCTGGCCCGTCATGTGATCGCAATCTCGGCAGTGAAATTAGGTATTTGCAGCATTTATTTTTAGAAATCACACACAGAGGGGGATACTACAATAGGAGGCAGTGATGATGGTGTATACAGGTTAGAGTGGCTTAACCTCCCTGGCAGTATGATTCTGTCAGATTTTAGGTGCTGAAAGCGGTACCATTATTCTGCATGGAAATTTGGCGTTTTATATTGTAGGCCTGTAATTCTTAGGAATAACTCACTTAAATCTGTCCAAACAAGAGTCTAGTAGACATCCCGGGTATGATAAAGTTCAAAAAACAAAATGATATATTATAATAAAATAAATAACTATAAAATAATTATAACAAATAATATAATAATAATAATAAAAGTGTTTTTCAGTGTTTGATGACGAATTTCCCCACAAATCTCTATCGCTTAATTCTGCGAGTGATTCTAATTTATTATCGCTGTTTTTTAGCTGGTCTAAAACCACTTTTGACGTAAAGGGACACTTTTTGGTTGCTATGGACAATCTCCAGTTTCTAGGCAGAAAGAAAAGTTTTTATTATATAAAAGTGCATGCAGGACACTGGGCAGACCACTAGGGACAATGGGGGTGTGTAATTATTACATACAGTACTGTAATCTGTAAGATTACAGTGTACTGTATGTGTATTGTGTTTTAACTTTTTTGAATTTGGCGCCGATCTCCGTCCCCGTGCGTCGTAACGTCGCAGGGAACGGGGCTCGGCGGCACTCGGAAGTGTGTGAATCGAGCGAGGAGACAGCTCGATCACACAGCGGAGAGGCATCGCAGGATCCAGGGGACAAGGTAAGTAACTCTGCCTGGATCACTGCGATGCAGCCCGAGTCTGGCTCGGGGTTACCGCTTTTGGTGCTGAAATTTAACCCCGAGCCAGACTCGGGAATACCGCTAGGAAGGTTAACAACCACTTTTATTGGGAGAGTAACACCAAGGTAAACTCACAAGATAATTAAAGTGAGGGAGGAGGGAGGAACAGGGGAGTGCCTTGCCATCCTTTGCCGTGGGTTTGTGTGTTTTTATTCATGCACACAGTGGTTGATTTATTAAAACTGGAGAATGCAAAATTTGGTGCAGCTGTGCATTGTAGCCAATCAGCTTCCAACTTCAGCTTGTTCAAGTAAGCTTTGACTATAAAGCCTGGAAGCTGATTGGTTTCTATGCACAGCTGCATCAGATTTTGCACTCTCTAGTTTTAGTAAATCAACCCCACAGTCTAAGGAGATGCAACTCTGGTTGCTGCATTCCAGGATGGCTCCATGAGATGCTGCAAGAAGAAGGAGCCTCCCTGAAACAGGAAACCTGGATCAGCAGTCATGGTGCCAGCTTAAACTGGAACATAGGCAAGAATTAAAAAATAAAGAAGCTTAATACTCAATAAGTGATTAAATCAGCTGCTGAAAGCGATTAAAAAAATGAGGGTTTAATATCACTTTAATGATCCAGGAGAGCCTGCTCTTCTACAGAAAAAACCATCAAGGTTGAACTTTTACTGAGCTATTTAATAATCAGAAAGATACTCCAAAACCACATTGACCCCATTATTAATTTACAAGGTGGTCCAAGACACTCACTCTGTACTCCAATTTTATGGGTAATCTTATAACTCTGCTGACATCTAAGATCATCATATATTGCTTGCCATTAATCATGTCTGTGTCATGTCTATGCTGCAATTTTAAAAGTCAAAGCCTTTGTTCTGATGTTTGGTTTGGGATTTTAGCCAGAGATCTCCAGTAAGTAGGTCACCCTTTAAATGATTTATAGGCTCACAACAAGACTTCAACTACTTTGCTATCATGCAGACATGTAAGAAACATGCTGCTGTTGTTGATAGGGTGGTAAAAAGTCATGCTGCAAAAAACAATATGCCTAAATTAGATAAAGAACACAGGGTTGATAGTGGAGAGGATTATTTTTGCCTGTGATCTGATGTGACGCTACAAGATACCGTACTTAAAATGAATCTGCCTGGTGTAAAATGTTTCTGCTCTAACAACTATGCTGAACTTCAATAACATTTGTTGTACCTGCAAGTATCTGTGTTAGTCTTCAAAACAATCCCTGCAGAGCCTAATTAGATCCTAGACTAAGGTGATTAGATTTTTAAAATGAAATCCGGGGACATATTTTTACTAGTAATGGCGGCAATCAGCGACTCTCTGCCCGTTGCCGCCACTGCCCGCCTCACAGCCTGTCAAGTCTTACTCTCCGGGCCCCAGTTACTACTGGGTGGGGAGCGGAGGAAGATCACTCCACCAGGGAAGGCAAGGAGATAGGCAGGCAGGCAGCTGACCGGGACTTGAGCCAACGCAGAAGAACATGCGAGCGGAGCTGAATGGGCATGCACCCGAAACTGAAGAAATATTCCCTCCGCTCCGACCAGCACATGATCATCAGAAAGGGGTACAGATAATAGAAAAAAAAAATGTTCTATTAATTCTGCACTGACTGTCTTTAAAATTGCCTCAGCCCCTGTTCAAATCCAATCCGGGGATAAAACCGGGGACAGACTTGGTCCGGGGACAGTGTCCTCAATCCGGGGACTGTCCCCGGGAAGCCAGGGATGTCTGGTCACCCTATCCTAGTTTATGTTTATGGGGCCTCAATGTCAGTCCAAGCTGGGCGCTAGGCCTCACACCCACCAGCCATCAAATGTGAGAGGTTTTAAAGACTAAGTCCTTCTTTTAAAAAATAAATGCATATAACTTTGCAGGAAAAAATGGCCCCTGCAGACTCTTATTCCTGGTGCCTGTCTCTGCCAAGATACAGCAGTCTAGTTGGAGAGCTGGAGAAAAGTAAAATAAGACATGGACTTGGAGTTTTGGACTTACCGCCATTGTGATACATTGAGAACTAAAAGTCTGTATGTTACAGATCTCTGTGAATGACTGATGAGGCTGTGCACTGTTGTGCAAATTGTAAAAGTGACAGTGCCTTGTAAAGACAGTGACCCATGTACAGCCTGGGTCTGTTATGGAAAATGCGGTGTGACTTAATCTTGGCTTGCTGAGGCCCCATGTATCAGACCTAAAATGAGACTTGAGTAGGACCCAGGGATTGATTTGAAGGCTAGAAGGTCAGCAATGGCTTTCCACACATGTCTCTAAGCACAGGTCTCCTTCAAAATAACTTATAGTACTTTATGCACTGACATATTTCCTCCTTGATGTGAATGCTCTTTAAGTTTAATTTTCCCAGCTGTCCTTCAGTTTTTAAACCTGAATAATAATCCCATCTATAACTGGGAGTTTAACCAGAAAACATGGCAATTATTTCTACTATTCACATGTGGATGACAGTTTCAAGGCAACTGCACCCTTGTTAGGCTGGTGTAAGCTTAAAGTTTACAGTATAGAGTACAGGGATTGAATGCTTATGTAAAGTCTTTTACTTCTCTTCATTTTTGTTAACGTAAAAAACTAAAGCTTATACTGATCTTTATTTGCCATAATGACAGCTTTTCAGTAATGGCAGCCAATGAGAGCTGCAAATAAAAGCCACATGGATGAAATAATAATCATTATAGTAAATATCACTTGTTAGTGAACTGTGTCTAATGTCATATCTATTAAATGTACAGTATATATAAAAAAATATATTATTTTGATTGTCAGTTAGCATCAGGGCTTTTTTCAGCTGGAACTTGGTGCAACTCAGTTCTACTACCTCTGGCTTAGGCCCTCTGCTCCCCGCTATCACTTGTAAACACAGAAGTCCGGCTTCTGTGTTTACAAGAGACAACTTGTCTCCCAATGGCTCACACAGATCTGTCCTTCTGAGTGGCTCCCACTGAGGGCAGGAGGGGGCAAGGGAGATGCAGGTGCCCAGGGGTGAAGATCAGATGCTGACACCCCCACTAGATGATCTCCCCGCAAGTGAATGGGTGTTTGACCACACCCATTATTCAATGAGGTTTGGAGGGGTGTGTGTGTCTGTGGGGGGGAAAGGGGTTTGGGGGGGGGGGGGCATTGAGTTCCTGTACCTATTTTCTGAGAAAAAAAGCCCTGGGAAGTCCAGAGCCCAGTAACATCAGTAGCCGGAAATCAGATAAAATACAGTTTATTCCAACAATGAAGCAGCAATAAAAACAGCAAGAAGACAGAGCTGAATGTTGGACAGCATTACAATAGGTGGATCCGATCCTGACCTGCAGCAGCATAGGTTTGCCGGAGGTTAAAGTGATATTTAAGGCAATTTTTTTTTTTAATAACAAACATGTCATAATTACCTACACTGTGCAGTGGTTTTGCACAGAGCAGCCACGATCTTCCTCTTCATGGGTCCCCCCGCTCATGCTCCTGGCCTCGCTCTCCTACCGAATGCATCCAGAGCAAGTAGCTTGACCCCACCCCCTCTTTCGTCATTGGCTCACTGGCTGTGATTGACTCCCAATGAGAAGGAAGAGTCCTCAGAGAGCTGAGGCTCTCGTGCACATTGCTGGATCACGATGGGGCTCAGGTAAGTATTAGGGGGGCTAGGGGGCTGCTGCACGGTTAAGTTTTTTTTACCTTCATGCATAGAATGTATGAAGGTAAACAAAACTTCTGCCGTTAGAACCACTTTAAATGAATGATGATTAACATTATAATATTACCAAATGTTAATTTTATGGTATTCTTGTCTAGTATTTAAAGCCAGGGACATTCCAAAAAATAAAAATCTCTAGAAACAAACATGAAAAGCAGAGATGGTCCCTGAAAATTGAGGACATGAATGGCTATGAGCGCTGTGGGCAGTGAATAGATAGGACTATCAAAGAACTGATGTTTTCCACAATTGTATATATCACTGTACATCAATGAAACATCATTTAAATTGCTAGGATTTGGTATATCCGTTTAAAGTCACATAAAGGCTCTCTGACTGTCTCTATACTGAATGTAAAACCAGGCCAGTGATCTAATGAGGTAAAGAGTATTGGAGCAAATCAGAATCCATACACGCAAGATGGGTCATTTGCTCTAGTTTGCCGTCAAGTCCTTTGCATCAGAGTGATGAACTAAGTGCCTTAATAGACATTAAAATTGCATTACTCTGTATCTGTGTGAGAGGAGAGACACAGACGTTGTACTGTACTGCCATGAGATCCTTCAGTGGGATTGCAATATTCAAAGCAGGGGTGCTGAACTTACTGAGTATAATGCCCCGTACACACGATCGGACCTTTTTCCAACCAAACTCCCATCGGAATTCCGACGGAATTTCATCGGAAAAAACTGGTTCTATTTGAAAAATCCGATGAAATTCATCAAAATTTCTCCGATGGGGCCCACACATGAAAAAACTCAGACGGACTCCGTCTGACTTTTTTCATCGGAAATTCCTATCGTGTGTATGCAGCATAAGAGGCCCATTGATTACACCAGTCTCTCCTACTGTTCCTGGTCAGAACATGTGTATGTAGCAGAGCCCAATGAGCTCCGAGTGTTGGGCTTCCCTCTCCTAGTACAAATGCTCTTAAGAGGTTGCCATCAAGATATTTATGATACTTCAATGTAACAATCTTTTTTCTTTATCTTTATTTCTGCTTTACATCGGTAAACCATTAGGAAAGGTACTTTTTTTTCTTTTTGCAATTCAAATAAAAAAAAAATCTTCAAAGATCCTTACACATATATATACGAGAGTCCAATTTATTCATATATAGAGCCTTTAAGCTTTGCTAATAATACAATCAGACTCTTCTAACTAATGCTACTCGAGCATCTAATGGACATTACCGTATAAGCACTCTATACTTAAAAGAGGGATGGAGATGGATCAGCCCTACAACTTAATCAGTGGCGTTGCTGTGTGCCCTATAGACATATAAGCCCGGCTACATACTGGAAATCCTTTTGATGCTTTTCTACCTTATGTAGATTTTATTTCACTCCTCATCTTTTGCTGGATTATTAGACTTCTAGTCTGGAGATGAGATACAATCTGAGGCCGCATCTTGGCAGAGGTTCAGACTAAGGCTCTCCAGATTGCCTGTGTGCTGTAGTGAGATCTGTGATTAGCCCCTTTTCTTTTACCTTGTGTTGTAACAAGGCGGCTTAAGAAAAGTTTAAAACAAATAGATAAATGCATAAATAAGTCTATCATGGCTCCTGGTGCAGTGGTTGAATAGGAATTCCTGCTCATACTCAGGTGTTTTCAAAGAGCGGCAAAACTGCAATGTGATATATATATGTAGCTCCCTGCTCCCAATGAGTGGGCGCTATGTTAAATTTAGAGGGTATCTGAGCCAATAGTTGGGCTCAGATGTAAAGGAGTAATGTTAAATTAGCCTCTGTTCCGGCTATAGCTGTGTTGGAAAACTTCCCACTGTTTGCCTGTGGGTGGCGTTGCCACCTCGGGCCAATGTGGAAGATTGACAAGTCAGAGTGCATTGGGTACCTTCCCAACAGTTCAGTGGGCGTGGTCTACCCGCTGAGCATGCTGGGGAAGGGCACTTAAGGGGCAGACGCCATCTTTTGCGGTCCTTCGTCCCCCCGCGGCCCTCCTGGTGCGAGGGGTATATTGTGTGATTTCAGCCTTGGAGCCATGTTGGCCCGAGGCTGCAACTCTGCCGAGTAGGCCCAGTTATGCTGACTGGGGCCTACCCTTTGAAGGTGATCCTGTGCTGTCCGTCCTGAGGGAGGAAACCACTCAATGGAGGAAACCAGGGCAGGACCTGTCCTGGAAAAGACCAAGCGGAAGGCTGGTGTCTTGAGGAGGGCCTGGTTATTCTATTGGAGGATGCACCGCAACTAAAGTTTACCTTGCAGTCTGCCGGATCGGCTTAAAGGCTCTTGACTGTTTGGCTGGAAGTTCGGGAGTTAAGTCCTGTGGCAGAGGATCCTGGATTATCCAATTCTGTGCACCTCCAGTCTGTGGCAGAGACTGGTCCTGATTATTGTTCGTGCATCATTCCGGCTGCTAGGCCAGGTGAGACGGGCCTATCCGGGTGAGCAATACCCACTCCAGGAAGAGTTCTGAATGACTGTATAGTTGAGGAGTTGTTCCCCAGTGATCTGTGCTGCGTACCTGAACCTACCCCTTCCCTTCATCCTTCTACTATTCTTCATAGGTTTTATGCAAAGGAAAATAAAACCTAAATGCAGAGGGTTTTACATCTTGTGTGGACATTGGAGTTCTTACAGACTTTCTTCCCCTAGACAACGAATATTGAGGTAACGTGCAAGGCCCAAATTAAAACCAGCAGCTCCTACGGGGGGTGTGCTACATAATATATATATATATATATATATATATATATATATTTTTTTTATGAAGTTGTGTCTGACTAAAGGTGACTGAAGGTGCCCTTCCCCCCTCTTCGGTGGTCCCTTCATTGGTGGTGGTTCATTTTTGGGAACTCTGAGGCGGTAAGCCTCAGAATGTTTGGGACAAACATTGGCAAATAGTTATAAATGTATTTCATGTGTAATGTTTTATATACCGTATATACTCGAGTATAAGCCGACTCGAATATAAGCCGAGGCACCTAATTTTACCACAAAAAACTGGGAAAACGTATTGACTCGAGTATAAGCCTAGGGTGTCCATCTGCATGCCTCACTGTGCCACACTTTGCCTCACTGTGTCCATGTGCATGCCTCACTGTGCCCATGACTCACTGTGCCCATGCCTCACTGTGCCCATGCCTCACTGTGCCCATGACTAGACTGACATTTAACATGGGAGTTTATGGAAGGGTTGCCCGGCTTCGAAAAATCGGTGCTCCCCGGCCGTAGGTCCCCCGGACAACAACCTTTGCACACTTGTAGAGGAAGAGTGGGGCTACATGTGTACCAAGTTTGAGGTCCAGGGGACCTACGGCCGGCCAGTACCGGGTCCCCAAATTCCCGGAAGATCAGGCGCAAAAAGGTGACTCGAGTATAAGCCGAGGGGGGCATTTTCAGCACAAAAAAATGTGCTGAAAAACTGGGCTTATACTTGAGTATATACGGTATATTTACATTTGATATGTTGTGTTTATTTTGTGCTTTTTGCATCTTTTGTACAGTCCTATCTATCATCTGAATGATTCGCATATCCCCTGATGAAGCTATTAAGCGAAACATGTCGGGCTAATATACGAACACGAGATTCCTGCTAAACATGAACTTTCACCATCATAACGAAATGATAAACATTTTCCAACAAATGACCTTGTTTGGTTTTTAATCTTGTCTCCATTAAACTTCTATGATTTTTTATATATATATGCAGTTTCCATTATTATTTGTAAACACCGTGATAATCCCTTCCCAATTCTCCTCCCTTGATTCAATATTGTTTTTTTATTTTTTTGTAAAGGCAGAAATTAAAGCTGTACTGTTGGCAGGCATAACAAATATCCATTAATACATCAATTAAATATTTGTATTTATTTTTAATTAAGGTAATATAGAGAGTTGGTAATGTCCCGACTTCTACAATGCCCTACAGGGTAATTCTGCCATGCTTATGTTACTCTGTACTGGCTTTAATATATCATTGAGTATGTTTTGACGAAATGTGACCTTGAATGTTATGCATATTCATTTTGCTGGCGCAACGATAACTCTGCTATGTAAATGTAGCTATTTGCAAGTACATTGGACGTTTTTTAAATGTGTTTAATAAATCTTTTTTGACCAAAAAAAATTAAGGTAATATATCTAGCTTAAAGCGGAAGTAAACCCATCCATAAAACAGTTTCATTTCTGGCACGTGCCAGAAATATAACACTCCCATTGGTTGTGCTCTGAACCAAATTGTCAAACCATCCAATGGCTGTTGTCATAACTGATCACATGTCTGCATCATGGCAGTTGTAGATTAAACAGAGGCAAAGATGGCAGCTTCCTTGGCTGAAAATGATAGGAGGGTTTATTTACACGTTAATTTGGCTTGATATCCGCCTCTTGTAATGGCTGTACAGTAGCACTTAAGCCAGCCATAGATGGAACGATTTTCTTTCCTGCAACCAGGAACCTGACCCTGTTAATGGGGGAATCCCTCATGCAGAGCCATTGTGTTCTCCCGGCGGGGGAGCTGTCCCCGCTGGCAGAACACGGTGATTACAGCTAGCAGCTATAATAGCCGCTAGCAATAAGTGCAGGTAAAATCTGACAGGCTGGTTGTACCCAACCCTGGGTTGTACTCCCTGCTGAACGGGCCGAGATTCGAACCGTCTATGGTCGGGAGCGCCAATACTGGAAGTCAATTGGCATACAAATGTGCTGACAATGAACATGATAATAGTAGGAGGGAACAAAGTGAGCAGAGAGACAATCTTATCAGTCTTCTGCTGCTTTTCACTGTCCAATTAGCAGATTTAGGGTGGAGAGAGAATACCACTGTTTTGAGGTGTTATTCCTCTGGTCATGCTGCATAAATCTCAGTGCTGAATGGACGGAGATACAATTTTTTTGAGCTTTGGCTGTACTTCCCCTTTAATACACCATTAATTGTAATAATTTTTAATACAAGCAATGTAAGTACTTGAACTAGATTAAGTGTGACTTTCCTGTATTCTACTGTACAGGATAGCTCAGAAAGGAAGAAGCAGCACAGGGAGCCAAGCTGTTGTGCTGCAGTGCAAGCATCATACTAATAGGAGGAGAGAGCAAATTGACAGAGAGATGAGCTCATCAGTGTGCTGCTTCTCTTTTCAGTGTCCATTCACAGGGTGGAGATTGGGAGGAGACTAGCAAGTGAAAATTAATTTGCAGTGGAGAAAGATCAGGACCCCTGTGTTGTGTGGCAGTGCTGTGCAAATCTTAGAACTGGTTGAATAGAAATACATATCTTTTGGCAGGTGCAACCACACTCCTATATGTAATTCTTGGGTACATTTAGCGGTTTGTCTGGAGTTTACCTTTAGGCCATTTCTCTGCAGCTTTGCTGTTGGTTTGTCTGGGATGATATCACTGAAGCGGATTTAAACAGGTTTTGTGGCAGCAGACATAACACAATTCATTGCATCTCCAAGTATTACAATATTTTAGCAATAAAGCTGTCACTGTCAAAGCACAAGAAAGCCAATATAACAGTCCTAAAACCCAGGATCCTGTTTGTGATACACAATCACATTTCCTCTCCTAAGACATAAGCCAAGTAAGCCCTAGAAGAACATCTGATTTCAGATAAAACATGATATATTTGTACAAACACCTCATTCACCGCTGCCAGTTCTTTTTATGTGCTTGCACTCCTGGGTGTCGAGAGCTTGTGAAACATTCCCTGGATAAGTTCATCAGCTCTCTAATGAGTTATAGCCAGAGTTTAAAAAGAAAATCATATCTTTCTTGTTTTTTTGTCTAAAAGAGAAAGATTTTGCTTGACTTTAATATGCACCAAAGGCTGTGTGCTGTACTAATAAAGAATCTGCGCAAACTTAATTGCTTTCCTCCAGGCAGAAGTGACAACACAGCCATGAATATAGTCATGTATTCATTAAAACCATTACATTTATTTTACATGCAAATGGTGTAACTGAATTCGATTCAGCTTCCCACAATCCACTGCACATCAGCAGTAGGATAATGGAGGGCCAGCACACTGAGCGAACCTACATAAACAGAAGGACAGAACAGAGGGATGACTCACCAGTCTGCTGCTGCTCCCTCCTTGTCCAATCACAGCCTGGGCAGGGAGATGACCAAGCTGTATTGCTCAACTGCAGCAAAGAGAAGTCAGGTCACCAAACTGGCTATGCTGTCAGGCATGTGTAACCCAAAGGATTGGATGGACAAAATTACAAATCTGTTGGCAGGGTTAACCTCCCTGGCGGTATGATTCTGTCAGATTTTAGGTGCTGAAAGCGGTACAATTATTTTGCATGGAAATTTGGCGTTTTATATTGTAGGCCTGCAATTTTAATGCCGTGTACACACGACCATTTTTAATGTCATTGAAAAAAACAGAGTTTTTCTCGACGTGATTCTTCTCAAGCCTGCCTTGCCTACACACTATCGTGGAAAAAAATGCTTGAGCAAAGCACGGTGAAGTACAACACGTAGGACGGCACTATAAAGGGGAAGCTTCATTCGAATGGCGCCACCCTTTGGGCTGCTTTTGCTGATCCTCGTGTTAGTAAAGTTTGTTGAGAGACGATTCGCGCTTTTCAGCCTCGTCCTTTTCAGTCCGTTACAGCGTGACGAATGTGCTATCTCCATTACGAACGCTAGTTTTACCAGAACGAGCGCTCCCGTCTCATACTTGATTCTGAGCATGCGCATTTATTTTCACGTCGTTAAAGCCCACACACGGTCGCTTTTCTTGACGAGAAAAACGACGATGTGAAAAACGACAAGAAAAATTAGAGCATGTTCCAATTTTTTCATGGCCATTTTTCACGTCGTGAAAAATGCTCTGGAGCCCACACACGATTGTTTTTCATGACCAAATAAAAAAATTGCATTTTTCTCGTCATGAAAAACGGTTGTGTGTATGCGGCATCAGGAATAACTCACTTAAATCTGTCCAAACCATAGTCTAGTAGACATCCCGGGTATGATAAAGTTCAAAAAACAAAATCATAAATTATAATATAATAAATAACTATAAATAATTATAACAAATAATAATATAATAATAATAAAAATGATTCAATAATGTAATCAAATCAAAAATACTGAAATTTGCTCAGTTGCAGAATTGTCGCTGTCATTACTTTCAGTGTTTGATGACGAATTTCCTCACAAATCGCTATCGCTCAATTCTGCGAGTGATTCTAATTTATTATCGCTGTTTTCTAGCTGGTCTAAAACCACTTTTGACATAAAGGGACACTTTTTGGTTGCTATGGACAATCTCCAGTTTCCAGGCAGAAAGAAAAGTTTTTATAATATAAAACTGCATGCAGGACACTGGACAGACCACTAGGGACAAAGGGGATGTGTAATTATTTGATACAGTACTGTAATCTGTAAGATTACAGTATACTGTATGTGTATTGTGTGTTTCACTTTTTGAATTTGACGCCAAACTCTGTCCCCGTGCGCAGGGAATGGAGCTTGGCGGCACTCGGCAGTGTGGATCGAGCGAGATGACAGCTCGCAGACACAGCGGGGAGACATTGCAGGATCCAGGGACAAGGTAAGTAACTTACCCTGTATCCTCCCCTGTATCCTGCGATGCGATCCCGAGTAGACATGTGCATTTCGTTTCGTTCCGAATCAAAATTCGGACAAATTTTTCATTATTCGGACATTCAGATGCATCCGAATTACCGAATTACAATACTAACGAATTTAACCGAATCCGAATTTTTTCGAATCTAAAAATATTTTTGACCCGACTTTGGGTCCATGTATCTCGGGGTTACTTGGTGATAGAAACCCCAAATTTGAAGATGTTGTAGTGCTAGTTCTTCTGTGTTTGCATACCAAATATGGGGTTTCTATAACTAAGTGACCCCGAGATACGTGGACCCAAAGTTGGGTCGCAAAATGTCAAGCACTTTACTGGAGCAGAGAATGACATTTTGCGACCCGATTTTGGGGCCACATATCTCGGGGCCACTTGTAGCTAGAAACCCCAAATTTGGTATGCAAACACAGTAGAACTAGCACTACAACATCTCCAAATTTTGGGTTTCTATCACCAAGTAACCCCAAAATACATGGACCCAAAGTCGGGTCGCAAAAATTTTTCGAATCCGGTTGAAATAGTATCAACATGATTCGAAATTATTTCAACTGCATTTGAAACTATTTCAACCGGATTCGAAAATATTTTGTGACCCGAATTTGGGTCCATGTATCTCGGGGTTACTTGGTGATAGAAACCCCAAATTTGGGGTTATTGTTTTTCTAGTCTATTTTCTATTTTATTATAATCTTTTCTATCCAAAGTTAAAATTAATTAATTAATTAAAAAATTAGAATTCATACTATTCGAAATTCAAATTTATTCTATTCGAAATTCGAATTTCAGAAGATGGTTGTATATTCTTTCTATTTTATTCTTCTAAATTATATTTTTTTTCTATTCTGTTCTAATCTTTTCTATTTGAATTATAAATTTTGGAAGAAGGTTATTTACTTACTTATATACATCTGTCACATAAAAAAAAAGATGTGAAATGGCTGTCACGGATGTCGATCGCAAGGCAAGTACATATGCTGTATGTCATTGTCCACTTACCACAACACCTGCCACGAGTGCCATGACACCGGCCACGAGACCGGCCACGAGTGCCACGACACCGGCCACGAGTGCCACGTGACCTGCCACGAGTGCCACGTGAACGGCCACGTGACCTAGTTGTGGATTGTCTACTTGCCACGTCACCTGCCACAAGTTATGGGGCTCCTAGCACCAAGTGACCCCCAGATATGGGCGATATTTCAAGTACTTTTCTGCAGTAGAGAATGACATTTTGTGACCCGACTTTGGGGCCACGTATCTCGGGGCCACTTATAGCTAGAAACCCCAAATTTGGTATGCAAACACAGTAGAACTAGCATTACAACGGGGTTACTTGGTGATAGAAACCCCAAATTTGGGGTTATTGTAGTGCCAGTTGTAATGTGTTTACATACCAAATATTTTGGGATTTCTAGCTATAAGTGGCCCCGAGATACGTGGCCTCAAAGTCGGGTCACAAAATTTAATTCTCTGCTGCAGAAAAGCACTTGACAGATCGCCCCTATCTGGGGGTCACTTGGTGCTAGGAACCCCATAACTTGTGGCAGGTGACGTGGCAAGTGGACAATCCACAACTTGGTCACGTGGCCGGTCACGTGGCACTCGTGGCCGGTCACGTGGCACTCGGACAATGACATACAGCATATGTACTTGCCTTGTGATCGACATCCATGACAGCCATTTCACATCTTTTTTTTTATGTGACAGATGTAAGTAACTAACCATCTTTCAAAATTTATAATTCAAATAGAAAAGATTAGAACAGAATCGAAAAAAAATATAATTGAATAGAATAAAATAGAAAGAATATGCAACCATCTTATGAAAATCGAATTTCGAATAGAATACATTTTAATTTCGAACAGTAGGAATTAAAAAAAATGTAATTAATTAATTTTAACTTTGGATAGAATAGATTAGAATAGAAATAGAGAATACACTAGAAAAACAATAGAATAGAATAGAATATAGATACTATCTATTTCATGTTTAATTTTTTTTGCAGATTACTATTTTTTACATAAGATCTCCTGCAGACTATTAGCATTTATTTTATTTTTTTAGCAGATCTCCTGTAGACTATTAACAGCCATTTCACTTCTTTTTTTTTGCAGATCTCCTGCAGACTGTTAGAATCAATTTCATTTTTTTTTTCAAAGTCGGGTCGCAAAATATTTTCGAATCTGCTTTAAATAGTATCAACATGATTCGAAATTATTTCAACCGCATTTAAAACTATTTCAACCGCATTCGAAACTATTTCAACCGGATTAAAAAATATTTTGCGACCCGACTTTGGGTCCACGTATCTCGGGGTTAGTTGGCGATGTTGTAGTGCTAGTTCTCCTGTGTTTGCATACCAATTTTGGGGTTTCTATCACTAAGTGACCCCGAGAAACGTGGACCCAAAATCGAGTCGCAAAATGTCAAACACTTTTTTGCAGCAGAGAATGACATTTTGCGACCCGAATTTTGGGCCACATATCTCGGGGCCACTTGTAGCTAGAAACCCCAAATTTGGTATGCAAACACAGTAGAACTAGCACTATAACATCTCCAAATTTGGGGTTTCTATTACTAAGTGACCCTGAGATACGTGGACCCAAAGTCGGGTCGCAAAATATTTTCGAATCCGGTTGAAATAGTTTCAAATCCGGTTGAAATAATTTCGAATCATGTTGAAATAATTTCGAATCCGGTAGAAATATTTTCGAATTCGGTTGAAATATTTTCGAATGCGACCGATTTTCGAATTCGGTCGAAAACAAAACGAAATCCGAAAACGAATTTAACAAATTTAACGAATCTAACTAAACGAAATTAATTAATTAACGAATTAAAACGAAACGAAACAAATTTTTTCCTTTTGCACATGTCTAATCCCGAGTCTGGCTCAGGGTTACCGCTTTAGGTACTGAAATCTCACCCCGAGCCAGACTCGGGAATACCGCCAGGGAGGTTAATAGCGACCATATATGTATTTCAGTTGTGTAGTTAGCAGCTCGAGAAGAGTTAAACTTTAACGATAGGACAGATTAACAAAGAATTGAGTGGATTTTTCAATTAAACACATTGTTATTCATGCTTCAGTCAGTTACTGCTCTTTTACTGTCCAATTACAGGCTAGGCGCAGGCGGGGTAGAACAAAACAACAAATCAATTGGAGGGAAAAAATGGATCCTATATGTGTATTTCAACTCTGTATTTAGTAGGTTGTCTGCAGATCAACTTTAAAGCCCCATACACACGGTCAGACTTTCATCTGACTTTTCCATGGTTTTTTGTCTGAACGGAGTTGGTCGGGAACACCTATAGCATACACACGCTCAGACTTTTCTGCAAACTTTCCCAAAACTTTTTGCAACATCACGTGTTTTTTCTGCTCTTTACCGCCACCCTTTGGTCAACTTCTGCTATTGTTGGTTGATTTTAACATTCGTTGTTTTGTCCATCGGACAAAAGTCCGATGGTTTTCTGTACACACGGTCAGACTTTGCTCCATCGTAATTTTGTTGGCCACAAGTTTGTCCGTTTGCAGACCCAACTTTTGTCCGATGAAAACACAAAAAAAAACAAAAAAGTTTTTCCGATGGAGCATACACACGGTCGGATTGTTGGTCCAACTTGCTCAAAATGAAGTTTGTTGGCCAAAAGTCCGACCGTGTATACGGGGCTTAATAATAGGAAAGTCAAATAATGGATGACTGAATGGATTTTTAATCTTAGCACAAAAATGATTATACAATCTAAATTTTCTATGCACATTAAGGCCCCTTTCACTTCACTTCGATTTGTGACTGCAAAGTAGCATGAGTCAACGACAATGACAACCATTCATATTAGTATGGCTTCAAGTCGTTCCGACATTAAAGTAGTCCCTGCACTACTTTGGTCTGACTTTGATGGTAGTTACACAGGCATTCCCTGAAATCGCGGCAAAATTCGCGATAAAATAACACGACTTTGAAGTCACAGTAGTGTGAAAGGGGCCGAAAGAGGACGCTTAATCTGTTTATACTGTATTTTACCTTCCATTGTCCACCCCACCCACACTTTCTCCATCCCTCAACATAGTAATGAAATGTTTAAATAAAACCTTACCACTTTCATGACCTACTTTTACTTCCAGTGATGCCCCTAATACTTTCCGGATATCAGTCTGGAGAAGTGATACTTTTTTTTGTAAATTACTTTTTATTGAGAAATACACACAACATTAAACCGCACACCACGGAAACCAACAACCGGTCACATTGAGAAATTTAACCAGTCTTCTACAAAAAATAAAAAAATAAACAGGAAAAAAAGGAAAAAGAAGAGATAAAACAGTTCAACATTTGCCCAGACAAGTATGTGCAGTCTGTGAACCTCCAGCAGGAGGCAGATATATAGTCAGCTAGCTCGATGACGCCCCTGTCAATCAACCATATAGGATGATGCATGTATTACAGTTCCCAAACCCCCCTACCACCCCCCCTCTTTCATCAGGAAAATCAAGGACCATAAAAGCACTCAGTAGATTATAATGTTACAATGAGTTCAGTCAACAATCACCCATCACCCCAGAAACACAATCCTCCCGTCCATGTATCCCGTAACAAGGACTATTTATTAAATTACTTACGAATTTAATCAGAAACCCTGTCCGTGGATGCCATCCAGCCCCCCCCCCCCATCCCTTGTCAAACTTGGCCAAAACCCCCCTACTTGCTTTGTGAAAAGGGACTGCTTTGTTAACCAGGGACTTCCATAAAGCCAAAGTTAGGGTAGAAGGAGAAGTGATACTTAAATAGGGCAAAAGGAGCGCCCAGTGTCTGGAATAAAGTAACCCTTGATGGAGAATACAATTGTTTACTGAGAATTAAACACGTACAAATCGAGCCAATGTGTTTCGGGGGAAATGCCTGCCCCTTCTTTAGGGCTGTTGGCAAGCGCTAATGGAGATGGGTGGGCTCTGTGGTGGTATCTAATTTTCTTATAAAAGCAGAGTTCATCTGGTATGATGCCTCTGAATCATGCAAGCCAACATCTACTTTCACAAGAAAATTTGATACCACCACAGAGCCCACCCATCTCTGTTAGCGTGTACCAACAGCCCTGAAGAAGGAGGAGGCATTTCCCCCGAAACACGTTGGCCTGATTTGTATGTGTTTTATTCTCAATAAATGATTGTATTTTCCATCAAGAGTTACCATATTCTGGACACGGGGGGCTCCTTTCTCCGTATTCAAGTATCACTTCTCCTTCTACCCTAACTTTGGCTTTATGGAAGTCCCTGGTTAACAAAGCAGTCCCTTTTCACAAAGCAAGTAGGGGGGCTTTGGCCAAGTTTGACAAGGTATGTGGGGGCTGGATGGCATCCACGGACACGGTTTCTGAATAAATTCGTAAGTAATTTAGTATCTTTTCTGCTGAAGTGACATCTCTGTCGTACCAGTAAGGTAGCAGCTCATACCTTCAAAAGGAGAACAACACCAACATGTACCTGTGAAATTAACTAATTTCTACCAAGAATCCTTTAAAGTGGAAGTAAACTTCCATCACTAAATTTTACCTATAGGTATGCCTATAATAAGGCTTAACTATATGTTGTGTAAATATCTTCTAAACGTGCACCGTTTAGAAGATATTTACTGTACATGCAGCCAGTGACATCATTGGTGCATGAACTCTATAGGTTCCTTCAGAGCCCTGTGCCGTGAATGGTGGCTCCCGTGCACATGCGTCATCGCGGGTCCAGGCAGTCACAGAGCTGGAGTCCTCAAACCAGGAAGCAAGACGGGTGAAGATGGAAGCAGTCTCCAGCAATGACATTGCATCGCTGGAAGGCTTCCTTTTCAGTTAAGTTTCACATAATGTGCTAGTATGCAATGCATACTAGCACATTATGATATTACCTTACATGTAAGAAAAAAATAATACAACCGCTTTAACCCTTCTAGCACAGTCTCTAGCTTTAACTAGTCTAGAAACGTGGGAATTCCTAGGCAGAATGCCCTAGGTAACAGCCACATGTGATGCTGATTCAAAGAAATGAAATTTAATGAATAAAAGGGGCTGGCCGGAGACAGTCAAGCTGGGGATGAAACATGTTGATGGATGTTCTCTCGCCAGAAAGTGAGGCAGGCTTTCTGCAGTTTCTAATATAGTGTACCTGTGAGAAGCTCACAGTGTGGAGTAAAATTAGAGTACCGTATATACTCAAGTATAAGCCAAGTTTTTCAGCACATTTTTTTGTGCTGAAAATGCCCCCCTCGGCTTATACTCGAGTCACCTTTTTGTGCCTGATCTTCCCAAATTTGGGGACCCAGTACCAACCCGCCGTAGGATCCCAGGGCCGTCGGGAACAGGACAGGCAAAGCAAGCAACTGCTTGGGGCCCCGAGCTGGCCTGGAGCCCAAGCAGTCCCGCACAGCAGGAAGGAATTTTCCCGCACAGCAGGAAGAGGAGCAAGAGGAGGCAGCACAGGAGGAGGAGGTAAGACAAAATCCCCCCCCCCCGATTCCACTCTAATGTTGGGCGACCGGAGCCCCCCTCCCGCGATCGGTGCCCCCCTCCCCCGCGATTGGCGGCAATGTCCCGCGGCACCCCCCCCAACAGGTGAAAAAAAAAATTAAATAGCACCCCCCCCCCGCTCAGCAACTTTCTTGACAGCTTAAAAAAAAATCAGCAGCAACTCCACCACCCCCCACCCCCGCTTCTCTACTTGTTTAAAATTTGGGGGCCCCATTCTGCTTGGGGCCCCCAAATTCCTTCAAACGGCCCTGCCTGGACCCCAAACTTGGCACACATGTAGCCCCTACATGCTCTACAAGTGTGCAATGTTTGTTGTCTGGGGGACCTAGGGCCGAGGAGCAGCGATTTTTCAAATCCGGGCACCCCTTCCATAGACTCCCATGTTAAACGTCAGTCTAGTCAGTCTAGTCATGGACACAGTGAGGCATGGGCACAGTGAGACATGGACACAGTGAGGCATGGGCACAGTGAGGCATGGGCACAGTGAGGCATGGGCACAGTGAGGCATGCACATGGACACAGTGAGGCACAGTGAGGCATGCACCCTATGCTTATACTCGAGTCAATACGTTTTCCCAGTTTTTTGTGGTAAAATTAGGTGCCTCGGCTTATATTCGGGTCGGCTTATACTGGAGTATATACGGTAAGCATGTTCAGGAGAGGAACTGTGCATGACTGAAGGGAAGGCTGGAGTTTAGCTTTACTGTAGAATTCATGCTTTGACCCAATATAAATGTATGTGAATGGTTGGGTATTATCTACAAAGCTTTTTGGGACTAGTTGCTATAACAGTTAACAGTATTAAAGATGGACTAGGTCTCTTCCAATTTAGAAACCGTTTATAAAAATAAAATTTGATAAATAAAATCTGATCCTGTATTCAAACCACAACCACTTCAAGCCAGAGCTAAACTTAGACTAATGTCCTAGCAGCCTCCTTGTCCAAGATGTATTTCTAGAGCCCATGTCATTTTTGCTGCCTCCCCTCCCTCACCTTTACAAAAATCCAATTAAAACGGCAGGATTTACCAAACAAATCAGGAAGCTTATGCTAAAACATGCAAATTTGCATGTGGCACAAGCAAGCGCCTAACATTTGTTTGACTTGTTAATTGCAAATCACCAACACGTCCAACCTGCAAATGGAATCTGGAACTTTTCAGGCGTAATCCGCCGAAAAACTTTTAAAGGAATAAAAAAGTTCATCTGTAAATTGTTGCATATAGTAGATGAGGTTATAAAGAGTCATGGGTTCATCAAATTCAGTTTTGACATTTTGTTTATTTATTTCTGCATCTCGCCAGGTCAAGAGTTGTCATTTTCATCTGTGGTTCGCTCGTTAGGGAGTAACTGATCTGAGATCAGTATGTAGTCATGAAATCTAGACTCTGATCCTGCATATTTGTTAAATATAATTGGCAGGTCCACCATCTGAGGTGAGTGCATAGGTGAACAGTAGTGGGATTCCCTACGTATGGATACTATCTGAACACAAGTGGTGGAATATATGTGTTGGATGTGGAAGAAAAGTTATTATTTTACTATTTCTTATTATTATTAAGAGACTGAGATTATATTTTTTAATTTAAATAGGGACATAAACAAGCAGATATATATTGGCATAAGACTACGGTATATTGTGATGTATGCAAATTGACATATTATTCGCATTGTTTATTTGTATTTTTTTTTCACACATTTGAGGTGGAGTTGGATTATGTTTATTAAAATTTTATAGGTTCATTTATTGACAATGGGGTTGATTTACTAAAGGCAAATAGACTGTGCACTTTGTAAAGTGCAGTTGCTTCAGAGCTTAGAGAAAGAGATAAAGCTTCACTTTGTAAAGAGTACCCAATCATATGCCAGGAAAATTAAAAAAACATCATTTTTGCTTGCACATGATTGGATTATGTCTCATTGGATTATGTCTCATGTCTTGGCTTCTGCTTATTTACTAAGCTCTGGAGCAGCTCCCCCTGCAGAGTGTAACTGCACTTTTCAAAGTACACAGTCTATTTGCCTTTAGTAAATCAACCTTATTGCAATGTTTATAAGTATAGGAATTGTGGTTGAAGGTTATTATTGATATTGAGGTAGGGGCAGCATTGATATATATCACACATTTTTACTCAGAGAAACATGTTGTAATCTGATGTTTCAGGGACACAGAAGTCCCTTTTTTAAGGTAACAAGCATAGATGATTGGTCCATCATTGACATTGTCTATGCTTGTCACTTTAAGAAAAGACAAAAAAACAAAAAAACAATGAGACTGATTTACTAAAGAAGGTAAGACTCTTCACTCAATACTGGCTAAATGGGCACAAATTCCCACGGTCACAATCCAAAATCTGGTGGAAAACTGCCACAGAAGAGTGGAAGTTGTTATAGCTGCAAAGGGAGGAGCTCTATATTAATCTGTGGTTTTAAAATAGGATGTAAAAAAAAAATAGGTGTGATAGTCAGGTGTTCACAAACCTTTGGTCATATACAATATACAAAATTATGCATAGTGATAACCCTTTTCAGGAGCTGGACCAGGGTTCCTCCAGAGGTTGCCAGCAGTTCCTTCGAGCAATCAGCAGTTTCTGCCTCTTGGATAAGTTCCCACTGACACCATTGATATTTTTAGCTATCTGTAAAGGGGTAATTCTTCCCAATGACCACAAGTGTAAGGAGCATTCTTCCCACTGACCATCACACTAATGTACCATGAGGTGTAGATAGAGTAATTTTTAGCAGGGGTTCCCTGAGACCAGAAATTTATTTCAAGGGTTCCTCTGTGTTGGAAAGGTTGAGAAAGGCTGAGCTGGACAATGGCTATCCCCAACCCTTGAAGGGTGCCTTGGCTTTAACAAGTAACACAAAATATTCACATTTGTCCAAAGTACACTGTTAATTTGTATACAGTCCTCAGTTAGTTCCATATATTTATGCATTTTATCTAACCCGAGTCTATCAGCTTGTCGTAATGCAACCTGAAACGTCTCAGGACGTTCCATAATAGACACTAAAAACTTGTCAAGTTGGTATGGGCCCATTGGCCGGGAGACAACATAGTTCACCACAGTGTGGGCCAACTGCTGCAGAACAGCTGACTTTTACAGCGGTAACATTATGATCTGGCCTCGCTTGCCAGTCTCCAACAATGACTGTGCCTCACTAAAGTCTCTTTCGTTTAGCAGGACGCAGAGGCTCTGTTCAGGTTTATGTTCTGTACCAGATGCTACAAACTTATTGTTACAAAAAAGTTCATGGAAAGTCCAGCCAATCGGATAACACACCACCTCAGTCCTTGACCTCGACGTTGAAAGTTGCACATATTATGCGTTTAATTATCCAACTGCCTAGGGAATAGTGCATGTGAATCTTGATTTGGGGATTACAAACTTGCATTCCACTACTAAGTTACATTAACTTCCTTCCATGCAAAAGGATTAAATAAGGAAATACAAGCTTGGTGTTACATGGATGGCAGACACTAAGTCACCACTTGGTATTCCTCATGGTTTATTTTACTTTGAGGGGCAAGGGATGGATATAGAGGAAATTCAAAACAGAAAAGTATTGCCAAGCTTTAACCCTAAATCTGGCCATACATGTGTCAATTGTCATTCAATTTCAATCAGTTTCCATCCACGGACGGTCACAAATATGATCACCTTAGTGCCTAAAATTAAAGCAATCTATCAGCCACAAATTCAATGGATCACTGGATTTTGAATGATTATGAAATTGGCAATAAATTGACAGCTTCAAAACAATTTATTAAAATATCGACATGAAAACAGGAAAAAAAAAACAAGTGTTGACATTTTCGATCGTGACTGTTTTGATCGCATTGTCTTGTGGTCCTTCAAAACCACCATTGTATGTCTTTGCTAGCTTTTTGGTTTTGACAAAACAAGGAGTAGGATGTTCACATGTTCCACCAAGCTGTCATCGGTGCGGTCAGCTTAAAGCTGATAATTTACATCGAAATCTGATCGCTTTGCCTCATATTTGATTTGATTTGAGGGTAAACTGTGCCTGCGTTTTTCCTGAAACTTCCCTCTTAAAGTTAGGGTGCGTGTTATACGCAGATAATTACGGTAATTTATTTAGATCCATAAAATTGGTTAAAGCTTGACAATAAATTGGATGATTTAAAAGAAGGCTGCTTTTACTGTTTCCAATCACATTCAATTCTATTAGAAATAAAAAGCTAGTTTTAAAGAGGTTGAAATTTTGTGAAAATTGCTGTGTATGACCAGCAATTAGCAGGTTATATACTTGTCAATTTAAAACAGGTCAACTGATTTAGGTCAACCAAAGGATGGAAGCTAAGGTGCAAATTGGTATAAACAACCACAATGCCAAACAATAGGCACTTTTACCAAATTCCCTCTTAAATTATGATTGTATGATCGTTCTGAACCAAGAAATGATTGAAACCAACACAAGCACAAAGCAGATTAGTTTCTGCAATTTCATTCAATCTTTTAAGTTGTTACCAAAACTGCCCCATGTATGGCCAGCATTACTCCATCAGCAGGCATGACTTTGGAAATAGCCATATGACATAATTGGGTCCTCACATTTACTATCCATCTATGTGGTATTTATGAAGTTCTCTTTTTACTCTCCTGTTAGTTTTGATAGAGTTATGTACATATAGATATGTTTTTACTTATTATATATGTATCTTATTATATGTTGCTTATTATATTTTGTTTTGTGTTTTTTCTTGTAAAACTCAATAAAAATATTGAATAAGGAAATAGCCATATGAAATGTGTGGTAAGTTACAGCAACCAATCATATCTTCTCTTTCATAAAAGAAAGTTACTCACATCACAAATCCATAAATGTAAGCTGCTTTTGTAAAAGTAGGCACTGATGGGCACTTGCATGCACCTCTGTTATCTGTACCTCAACAACATAACAACATTGTGTTTGGCAATATACAGCATATATTTGCAAGTTGTTACAGTAGGGTCTGTGTATTGAAACAGCAGCTTACGCCCCTTTCAGATGGGTGGACTCTGCCAGTGGATCCGCCCGCTCAGCAGTGAATCTGTTCGCTGATCCCCGCTGAGCAGGCAGATGACAGGTCAGTGTCCGCTCTGCTTATGCAGAGCGGACACCGACACAGCCGGCTGTCCTCTATGGGCTGTCGGATAGAAACGGACCGCCTGTCTGTTTCAATCCGACTGTCACCTGATCCACCAGACAGATAGGGAACGGATCCCCATCTATCTATTTTTACAGGAAAAAATCGGATCAGATGTCAGCAGGTGTCACCAGACACATGTCAGTTGACTTTCACAGCTCCATAGAGAGCAATGGATGGTCCAATCGGGTCAGCCTAAAAAACTGACAGACATAGCTTCCATTGGTAGCCAGGGTAACATTGCAGGAGACCTACAACAGTTCTAAACAAGGATCTTCATGGTATGATTGCCAGGCATTTGAACATGTTAACCCTATTAGGAGATTTTAGTGATTGGGTTTTTTACATATACTTTAAAGAAACCCTGTTACCAGACCATTTATTTCCAAAACAATCTTCCTATGAGATTTCTTGTGGATTTAACCTATCTTAGGCATAAACTCAAATGTCAATGGCCACACGTCAATGGCATCTTGAAAATCCAGGTTGTTTTATTGAGCAAGCAAAGAGCATATTCCTTAGGCCACCCCTCTAACACATTTCACCCATCACAGGGCTTACCCGTAGAGATATTTAAGGTATGTTATATACCTGTAAAGTCTTCTCTTGTGTAGGCAAGCCAAAGACAAGCCTAGAACCATGAGACTTCTGTTGGGTGCCACCATCTTGGATGTGATTCTACAGCAGACTACACATATAAGATTATGTAGGGAGGTGACAGGAGGGGCAAATGAGCTGGGCCAGCATAGACAGTAAAGCCTGTGTACAGTAAAGATCCGTGTATACCAGGCTTAAACAGACACTCCCAGAAGTGGAAAGGACTATGAAATGTGAAGAGGGAGGGGGTGTGCCAGACACTAGTCAATCTTGCTACATGGGCGTCCACAGAACTTTTTTCAGGAGGGGGGGCAACATTTTAAGGTCTGGTCGTGTGATCTTACCTGTGTAAGTCAACAGCGGCTGCAGGGGAAAAAGCACTTGGCGATGGCTGATAAAGCCTGATGAGGTGATGTCACCCATAGGTTCCCATGTCACAGTTGTTATTGGTGCTCCCTCCTCTCCCCTGCATACACTGCTGGATCACGCAGGTGAGATAACATGACCAGATTGGAACAGTCTGAAAATAGGTTAGTCCACATAGGTGTTAGGGGTAAGGGGGCGGGGGGCAGTTTTTAAGGCTAGCGCAAGCTGGAATTCTACTTTCAATCTACCCTCCCTATTAGCGGCTTGTGGCTTGTGGCAAAAGAGGAAGCTCCACTTGTTTCCACCCTCCCCCCTTCCACTGCCACATTTGGCACTTTTTGGGGGAGAGAGTGTACCTGGTTTTGCCGTGGCGATCTGAGCCACATGCAAAACCATGCAAAATATGCTGCGAGTGACCACAGCAAGTAAAGGTATAAATAAACATACAATTAGGCAATCAATCAATTACGAAAAAAAAACTACACCTGCATGGTGCACCATTGGGTCAAGCCAGTGGAGATTTTAAAATCTATATGGACACAATAGCATCTTTATGCCCATATAGATGCTGGTGTGCCTCTACATGGGTGCAACAGCATCTATATAGGCACAATAGCAGTTATATGGGCACAATAGCATAAAGATGATATTCTGTCAATATAACTCCTATTGTGGCCATACAAATGCTACTGTTTCCTATTGTGCCCAGTGACACTGACCTTGCAGCGCTGCCAGTGCCTGGACAAGGTTATCTGGTGATCGGGGCGAAGATGCCAAACTGCACTAAATTTTGGGTGTCTTTAGTTAGCCTAAAATACAGATTTCTTGTAAAATATTAACAGCTACATACAGAATGCCAAAAATGATTTAAACTGAGTGAGAGAGAGTTTTTTAGACATCTGTAACTGACCTTAAAGAATATGTAACTGATCACATGCTTGGTCAGAAATGAATTTTTGCAGATGCTCACCTCCTTTGCAATCAAAAAATGTAGTCTTAAAAATGTCCATTACAGATTTATAATGAGCCTGGGAAGTAGTATAATTGTCCTGGTCTGGGGACTTATCAGAGTTGCTGGATACTGATAATTAAACAGTAATCTGCCGCACTGATTACAGACAGACCATGACACAGAACAAGTTGACACTAACCCAGCTTGTTCTACAAATACAATTTAGCACTTCACCTTAGGCCCCTTTTACACGGGCAGACCAGTCAGTTTTTTAGGCGGAACTGAACGGACGCTCCATGGAGGTCTATGGAGCGACAGATGTTAGAGGTGACATGTTCGCTGACACCGACCCGCTCCGATCCCCCTCTACGGTCCGTCTTCATCCGATCCCCCAAAAAGTAGAGCGGCGCTCTGACAGGTCGGTCTCTGCACAGTGTGCAGAGACCGACCTGTCATCTGCCTGCTCAGCGGGGATCGACGGAGCGATCCCTGCTGAGCAAACCAGGGCCCGTACATGGACACGTTTGTGTGAAAGGGCCCTTAATAGCAGCTTCCATGGCTTGATTCAGGGACTTCTTAGCTGGCCTGGGGTGAGCTCTGGTGACTGTTGGGCTGGACAGTGGCTGCTGAGTGAACTTTATCTTCCTGCTCCGCCCACCCTCACTGCTGCTCTGATTATGATCACTCTGACTTGGACAGCAGCCAAACCTGGGAGGATCGTTCTTCTCCTGTCTGGTATGGCTGCAGCTACAGAGAAGGAGGCAAGCATAGCCTCAGTTCAGTGTGTGGGCTGTATCAGAGTTCAGAGCATGGGGTAGTGAGACAGCTGGGCAAGTTGCTGAAGAGCTTCTCCTGAGTGTTCTGAGCATAGTGCAGCTCGCAATCTGGTGCCCCCTCTCCTCCCCGCCATGCCTGCAAAGACTGCCCATGGACACCACTGTCTGTATGCAGACACCTTGCCGTTTCCAGGGGGGGGGGCACTTGACCTCTCTTGCCCCTACCTGTGGATGCCCATGTCTTGCTAGCGCAGGGGTAGGGAACCTTGGCTCTCCAGCTGTTTCGAAACTAGCGAGTTCAAAGGCACAGTGCAAGGTAATCAGACCCCTTTCACACTGGGGCGGTTTTCAGGCAATTTAGTGCTGGAAATAGCCTCTAAGCGCCTGAAAACCGCCACCCATTCATTCAAGTATGACTTCTCATACTGGGGCGGTGCGCTTGTGGGACGTTCTGAAAGCAAGCAACATCTTTGGGGTGGTTTGGAAGCGCTGTATTTAGCTCTCCCAAACGCTCTGCCCATTGGAATAAATGGGCAGCGCTTCCGAATCCCCTCAACACGGGAGTTTTTAACCCCTTGTTTGGGGTTAAAAGCGCCCCGCTAGCGACCAAAAAGCACTGCTTAAACAGCGGTAAAGTTCCCCCAAAAACGAACCCAATGTGAAAGGGGCCTAAATCATTTATGGAAAAGAAAAATGCTGCAAGTACCCATTTGAAATACTTGATTTTTTTATACTTTTATCCTAATGATTCAGTTGGTTCCCCGTTGCAGCCCTGATACCTTCTATACCTGACAAAAAAAAAAAAGAAAGTATGATTAACCATATAACCAACGCTGTATCTTGGCCTAGGCCAACAAGTCCTAGGGCAGCACTTTGCAGGGGGGGGCAGCATAAAAAGAGTCCCACCGGCTTGCACTACACTTTTAGTGTAGCGCCAGTCTTATGAGGTGGACTGGGCCGTAAGACAAATCGGTCTGGCGCCCCCATAAAGCGGTCGCACTGCTACCGGAATGATAGGGATGCCGCAGACACAAGGGACACTGACATGGTCACCTATACCTGTCAGTTAGGTAGTAGGACTCTTCTGCAATCCTTTGCTTGTGTCAGTTGTACATATTAAGGAATCTTAATTTTATGTCTGTTGATTGCTGATGAGAAAAATAAACAGATGGATTTATTTGTTCCTGCCCCCAATCCTTCCTTTGCTCACTGCCTGGACCACATACCTCCATCACTGTGCTATATGTTTTCTGCTGCACCACTGCCATGGTTATATCCTCTTAGTCCTCCATAAATTTAACAGAAATTTGTGCTTAAAGTAGAACTATAGGCGACACTTTTTTTTTCCATTTTGGATAGAGTAAGGGATGGTTATAGCCCCTGTTAATTTTTGCCATCCGTTCATATCCTGCCCCATAGCCAAACAGGAAGTGAGAGGAATCCCCCAGGCCCTCAGAACTAGTGTCCCCACTGGAAAATTTCAGGACAGGTCTTAAACAGGAAGGGGTGTGACCTTGGCAGGAAGTGGTGGATCATATTTAAATTAGGGGTTGCACGTGTTTAGTCAGGCCTGGGGCAGCACAAAACCTATATACACCACTCCACTGCATATAACAACTATCATTCTTTGAATAAAAACACCAATACCTTTCTGGAATTGTTGACATGAGTTACATCATTTTTTGTAAACATAAAATACCAAAGGAAGAAAAAGAAGGCTGTAAAGCGAGCCAATAGACAAAGCTTATATAATACATATCTGTAGTACTACAGGCAGTAACATTCAAAAGCGAACAATTGAACTGAACTTTATTTTAAACAGGATCCGAGGATTGTGTTAATCAAAATAATCAAAACATAAAATGACTAACAAAAATTCCATTACAGTGTATTGTAAATCTAAAAAGATGCCGAAACCGCTGAGATGTTTATAACAGCGCCAGCAGACGTACGTTTTCTGGTGCATAAATAGCGCAATGACCTTTATGGGAAAGTGCGCCGAGATGCTCCCGCAGCAGACACAAGTGACTTCAAAACTACAGCAAACAGTTCTGCACTGTCAGAGCCAGATAAAAGCAGGATTAAAGTATTGTACTGAGCCAGCAGCTACTTGGTAATAAAAGAATTCTATCGATTAGGAAAAAAACTAAACAGATTGGTAGGCGTACGTTTTATTCCCCTGAAACAGATATCTTATTTTGTAACAAGATGGGATTGTGAACTCTGTTTAACTCTGAGAAGCTAGCATGATCTCTTGTCACTATGTTGAATATTTCCCTGGAAGAGAAACAAACATGCAACTGAAAAAAAAAAAAAGTGTCTTTTTGTTCACATAATGATAGTTGTCAGATGGATTGCATACCCCTTGTGTATTCTGATCTCCAGGCATACATATAAGAGCGCTGGTGTATCTGCAAAAGGATTAGTATTTCTGTCCAACACAGTACAAGCCATGTCTGGCAGGGGAGGAGATAAGATGGCACTTATCCTGCACTTGTTTATACCCTTTGCTTTAGGCCCCTTTCACACTAGCGGACTGTATGTCCGCTTTTTCATCCATCCGTTTACGGATGAAAAAAGGGACATACATTGGTTCATCCGCTGACACCCGATCTCCGTGTCCGCAATCCCCCGATTCTGCAGGAGGAAAATCCTATTTTTCCATCTGTCTGCAGAGCGGATGAACACGGACAGGCGGTCCGTGCTTACCCGATCCCCCCATAGGGGAGAGCGAAGATCTGACAGGGCGGTCCCTGCACTGTGTGCGGGGACCGCCCTGTCATCCGCCGGCTCAGCGGGGATCAGTGGAGTGATCCCCGCTGAGCAAGCAGAAATTCACGGGGCGGATCTTCACGGATCCATCCTGTGTGAAAGGGGCGTTAGTCATTTTTCCTTTTTCTATCAGCAAGTTTAATTATCCCAAATGTGATTTAGCTGGGCTGTCTTTGCTGTTGTAGAGCCACAATGGCCATTCTGTTTCTGGATCAAATCATGTCTTCCAGGGCCGGTGTCCTGCCGAGAAAGGTCCCCCGGCGGATAATGCCCACCCTGTACTGCGCAGGCGCAGCGCTTGCGCAGTACGGAGCACAACTGAGCGGCCGAAAATGAACAGCTGTGAATCAGCTGTACACGGCGCCTGCGCAATGAGCACGACATTGTGCCACACGCTGCCGCACGCACCCGATGCTCGTGCAACTCTGCAAGGGGCGGGTGTATTACTGTTATATCGTGTAAGGGGCTGTCCATCAATTTAAAATACGGCCTCTTCTGTAGCCATCCACCCCTTACACGCTTCTCAGTAACACATCCGCCTCATTGTGTTAGTTAAATAGGTCCTGCAAACCCGCCCATCAACATTGCAAAACCCGCTTTCAGTTGTTTAAACACGCCCCGCAAAGACCTGTACTTTATTGATAAAACCACCCCCAACTTATCAGCTCTGCCCATCAAATTAAAATTCGACCTCTTCTGTAGCCACCCGCCCCTTACACTATATAACAGTAATATTCCCGCCCCTTGCAGAGTTGCCCGAGCATCGGGAGCGTGCTGCAGCGTGTGGCACAAGGTCGTGCTCATTGCGCAAACGCTGTGTACAGCTGATTCACAGCTGTTCATCTTTGGCGATTTTCAGTGGCTCTGTTGTACTCCGTACTGCACAAGCGCTGCACCTGCGCAGTACAGGGCGGGCATTATCCGCTGGGGGGACCTTTCTCGGCAGAACACCGGGACAAGGGGTGGGCAAGAGGGACGGATGGTTGCCCTGGGCGCTATGGTTTATTGCAGAGATGTGGGTGCCCTGACCTTAAACCTAAGTGAAGGGGGGCGGGGGTGCAGTTTGGCATCTTTGCCCTGGACACTGGATGGCCTTCTCCTGGCACTGATGTCTGCTGCCGCACAGTCTCTCATATTAAAAACAGCAAAGGACAGCTCACAGTAAAGTCACCAGCAATCCAGATACACATCCTGATTTTGCTTTTTTTTGAATTTGGTTCACAATTTGCATTGTAGCGCGGGAGACTCTGGTGTAGTATTTTAAAAAAAAAAAGTCCCAAATTTTGGACTGACGTCAGAACAAGACGGGGTTACTAGTTCTGGTGACACCCTGGAATTCCTGCACTTTAGAGGGATTTCCTCTCACTTCCCATTTTGGCTATATGACAGTGAAGGGAAATCTCCCTTATGGAGCACAGATGGCAAAAAAAAAAAGACTGGTGGGGATTATAACCCTCCCTTGCTCAATACAAATAATAAAAAAAAAGTTTACCCTTAGTTACACTTTAGATATATATAAAACCAATCACTAGAATCTCATTTAAGATTTTATATAGTAATGTATTTAAAAAAGGTTTTCATGATGTTTAGACCTGCAGGTTTTATTATAATAATGTCTGGTGATCCTGCCATAAATATCAATGATCCGGCACTTCCTGGTATGGCGTGACAACACTTTGTCAGTCTCCCGATTGCTCCTGTGTTGTCACCCTGTTACACAGGTTTCCGATGGAGACTACATGTTGCTGTTTCAACAGTTGCCAAGCAGGAAACCCACCCTGAGAAATGCCACGCAACTGTTGCTTGAGTGCATGTAGACAGGAAGTAGCTACAAAGAAACTGCAGGAGATCAACAGCACTGATATGCAACAAAGTATAAAAAAGGTAAAAAAAAAAACTGTTTATTATTCATTTTAAAAATGTCAGTTGTTAATGATACACAGTGCTTTAGCAAAGCAATGTAATTTAATTGGGGTTTACATCTATTTTAAAGCCCACCTCCAGCCAAATGTTTTCTTTTAGCGTGGAAAGGTTACAGAACGGGAAGTTCAGCTGCAATCCCTGCTCCTACAGCTCTACACAGGCCCTTCTGTCACCCGCCATCTAAGAGTGGAGCCGCATAGTATGTAATGACATCTGCTTCACATTAGACTGTCGTAATGAGCGTATTACAATAAAAGACATGCCAAGTGTGTGATAGGCATGAACATGCCAAGAGAAAGGCATGGCTCAAAGAGATTCCCGTGACAGCGACACCAGGAATACTTGGCGACTGATGGCACAGACGAGCGGGGCTGCAGAAGAACAGAACACAAGGGCTGCTTACACCACAGACATATTACGGAGCATTATCATAATGTGTAGATGTCCAATGAACCTGGAACGCTGTGCCATGCCAGAATCCTAACAGGCGACAGCCAGAAATTGGAGAAGCGGAGACCACTGCAGCAGGATCAGAATGTGAACTGGACTCTTTGGCCAGCAGATGCATTACATCTACCAAACGTAGCAGGAAAAACAAGTTTTTTTATTCCACAGAAAAATGATTGCTTAAAGCGAAAATTCACTTTCTCATTCAACAATCAACTTCCATGTAACACAGACAGACGCTGGTATCACGTTGAGCTTAGCAAAATCCTCTCTAGCATGATCTGCTGTCTTTATTTATACTGTTAACATGAATAACAAAGGAAGGTGGTGGCTTCAGAATCAGCCAATCAGACACTTGTATGCTTTCAAAAGAACCAATCACACCCATGTATATATTCAAATATGACGTGTGCAGATGGTCGTGTGCAGAGCCATGCGGCAAGCGTCCTGTGAGACACAAAGTGTCTCACAATTTGAACACTACTTACAGGGCTCTGAACACGATCGTGTGCACATTCCCACTGCTACCAATGACGCGGGCCGTACTCTATCATGGCTCAGTGGGCCATAATTTTTGTATGGTTATACTATGGTTTCCATGTACGCAGATCCGTTTGCTAGGAGCGTTAATGCAATCGCCATGAGGTAGCCAGTCTCTTGGTGATAGGGGTGCAACGGATCAAAAAACTCACGGTTCGGATCGTTCCTCGGATCAGAGTCACAGATCGGATTATTTTTTGGATCAGCCTCATTGTGCCCCTATTGCAGCCTCACTGTGCCCCCAGTGCAGCCTCACTGTTCCCCCAGTGCAGCCTCACTGTGCCCCCATTGTAGCCTCACTGAGCCCTCATTTTAGCTTCAGTGCGCCCCCATTGTAGCCTCACTGTGCCCCCATTGTAGCCTCACTGTCCCCCCATTGCAGCCTCATTGTGCCCCTATTGCAGCCTCACTGTGCCCCAAATTGCAGCCTCGCCAGGGCGGAGGAAGTGAGAGGGCGGCCAGCAGGGCCGGATTTGCTCTCCCTGCCACCCCAAGTCCAGGTTCCGCAATGCACCCGCTCCCCACTAACCAAACCACCCCCCCCCCCCCAATCAACGGAGAATGGCAATTGGATAGCAGGGGCGGCACGGTTAGTTCAAATATTTTTTGTTTCTTTTTTTTTTACTTTATCACTTTTTTTTATTCGTAGTTTGTCGTTTATTTTTTTTTATTTTTGAATAATTTTCTTATTTTTAATATTATTTTTCTTATTCTTTACTTTTGAATTACTTTATTTTATTAATTTAATTAATATTTCTTATTTTTTTTAATAATTTTTTTTTCACTTAACTTTATTGCTATCACACAGGAGAAAACAATTCCCTGTGTGATAGCAATTGGAGGAGACAGGTTATCTTTTTTGACCCTGTCACCTCCAAAACAGGAGTCCTAGCACTAGCACTGTGCTAGAACTCCTGTCACAGCTGAGATGGGAAGAGCACAGCTCACACCTCTCACTGTGTACAAAGGCGGCCAGGGACAGGAGACAGACTCAGAGGCCGGGGGGGGGGGGGGAGGGGGGGAGGACGGAGTCCCAAAGACAGAGCCAGCCAAGAGAGGTATGTGGGGGGGGGGGAGAGGGGAGGACGGACGGCAGCACGCATTTTCTGCTAGAAAGCAGCTCACTGCCCGTATGTTGAAACTGTCTCCGCTCTGCTCGCACACAGCCCCGCCTACTCCTAACCCTGCTCTGTGATAGATGGAACACATCCTAGCATTGGACCTGCATTCTGTCTATCACAACGCAGGGTTAGGAGGAGGCGGGGCTGTGTGCGAGCAGAGCGGAGACAGTGTCAATGTGTGTTTTACCGCTCTGCCATCCCGTGGCGCGCCACAGATCACGTGTGTGCCGATCCAAAGTCATTGATCCGTGCGGATCACAGATCAATGACGATCCGTTGCACCACTACTTGGTGAGGCATAAACGAACATCCCTAAAAGAGCAAGCATATCTGCCGTGTCCACGGGAAGGTTTCCGCAGCCAGTGGTCTTCCACCAACGTCTGTATGCACGAACACGCTCGCATGAACATATTGCAGCAAAACTGACACTGGGGGACATCTGACAATATACATTAATAAAAATTTCCACAACAGAAGTGACGTTCCGTCTTGCTACACCCCGCTCTCCTCCACAGTAAGGATAGAGTGGGAAGGCGGCAGGCGGACATCTTGTTACACCCACCGGAGTTTTGCATTTTACACTTATTTATAACAGTAAACTGAGTTTATATAGTGAAATACAGTACTTACAACTCAGTCTGAATGTTTAGATGTTGAATTATAAAAGCAGCGGTGTTCTGTCAGATTAGCAAACCTGTGAGATCAGCAGGCTCACCGCTGCTTTTAAAATTCAACATCAAAACAGTCAGACGGATTTCTAAATCCTGTATTTTACTATATAAACTCAGTTTACTGTTACAAATAGGTGTGAAATGCCAGACTCCGGTGGGTGTAACAAGATGTCTGCCTGCCGCCTTCCCACTGTATCCTTAGTGTGGACAAGTGTGGGGTGTAGCACGATGATGGCGATGGAAAGTCACTTCCGTTACCAGATCTGACGGGTCAACAAATCTGACAAAACACCTGCATGCTTAAGCTAAGGGGAGATGGATTCCAGGAAGTAAATGCTACATGAATCATCTGCCCTAACTCAAGATGGCCACAGCCAGAAATTCTAGGGGGTGTTTTTCAAATTGATTTCTCAGCAAAATAAAGCATGGAGACATGGATGGGTGGGGGAGTTTGCTTTAAATATTAACAATTTATTAAATAGCGCTTTTGGATTGTGGTGCTCAGATGCAGTGTAATTCTGATTAATTATTGATAAGACTCATAGAAAGGATTTCTCAGATACTACCCTCTCATTTTGCTACATCAGTTGGTAAGATATATGGTTCATGTTAGAAGCTCAAACAACTATTTGATCTGCACTATATTTATTCCAGGTATTAATACAGTGCCAATAATGTATGGGGCACTTTATATATTGTACATTCACATCAGTCCCTGTCTTGAAGAGCTTACAATCTAAAGTCCCTATCTCGCATACTATTTAGACAGGAGCCAGTTAACCTACCTGGAATGTGGAAGGAAACCCAAGCAAGCCCAGGCAGAGCATGCAAACTCCAAGGAAGCTAGCGTACTGGGAGAGATTCAAATCTAGGGCCTAGTGCTGCAAGGCATAAGTGCCACTCACTAGACCACCATGCTTTGTGAAGGCACCGTGTGAGAGCACTGTTAACCTCACTTTTTGGTGTCCTTGGCTTTTTTAAAGTGGTTGTAAACCCGAAAAAAAAAAAAAAAAAAAAAAAATACCTGCAAGACAAAGGCATAATGAGCTGGTATGGCTAGCATACTAACTCATTATGAATAACTTACCTTAGATCGAAGCCCCCGCAGCGGTGCTCGGACACCTCCGCCGCCATCTTGCCTCGATGTCCCTTCCGTGTATCGCAGCTCCGGCGCTGTGATTGGCCCCGGAGCGGCGATGACGTCACATGCATGCGCGCTCGGGCCGGCTAAATCCATTCAGAAATCCGGCTACTATGCCAGCCCGCTTGTGCGCATGCGCGTGACGTCAGCAGCGCTGGTTTTAAAAGCAAATATCTCCTTAACCGTGTAGGTTAGGAAGAGATTTCATACACCTACAGGTAAGCCTTAATCTAGGCTTACCTGTAGGTGCATGTTGTGTAAGTGGGTTTACAACCACTTTAAATTATCGCTTTTCCATTTTTGTTTTTTGCATTAAATATAGCAATTTGTAGATTAACAACTAAAAGGGAGCTCTGTATTTGGCTCAGCTATATTCACTGCTGGGAGTAGGGTGCAGGGTTAGCTGAACTGCTGAGTCACTACTGGGAGGGATGAGCTATGGGAGTTTAGCTGCTGAGTCACAGCTGGAAGGGTAATGTATGGTTAGCTGAGCTGCAGAGTCACTACTAGGAGGGGGTGCAGAGTGAACTGAGCTACTGAGTCACTGCTGGAACTGTAGAAGGGGGAAGGAAGGTGAGGTTCTGAGTTACTGCTGAGAGGAGGGAGCAGGGGAGCTGAGCTGCTGAGTCACTGATGGGGGTGCTGAGCTGCTGGAGAAGGACTTCATTGCTTCTGCTGTGAACTTTGAGTATGCATTGCTCCACAGTGCCTGCAGCTACAGAGGCCAGTGAAGTTTTAAAGCTCATTTGTTAAAATAATGTAACTACCTGAATGTCCATAGCCTGATCACAGACTCACTTAAAGCCTAAAATGTCTGAAAGCAAAGGCTGGAACTAAGCGCTTAGTTGCATAGAAACTTTAATTACAGCTATAAACATCTGAAGTTCTATACAGTTGTGGGATCATTTAAATGCAGCTTTAAGAATTTATTTTTTATTTTTATTTTTTATAAAAGCCAAATTGCATGTCAACTGGCTGATCTTTAAATGGCAAGAAGTAGATCAGGTAGAAGATTGCAGGGAATGTTACAAACGTCACCGTGATCGATGCAGTAAATGTGAAGTGTAAATTGATATAATTCTTGAAACGAAAGCAGAAATTATCTGAATTCATAAGTATGTAAAGAATGACACAACCACATCTTCAGCCCACTGACTTTACTCCTGGAGAAAAGAGAAGATGATGGATGGTGTTTAACTATCCTACAAATTACCTGCAAGATATAGTTTCTCTTGAATGGATACATGAATGCCACTTTAATGTTTATTCCCAAATGCCGCTCACATTACTATAGATGAATGACATGCACTTGTTTTTTTTTTCTAGTTAACAGGGCACCATTTAAAAAAAAAATACATAAAACTGAATACTGGCAAAATCCCATGTCCATTTTGAACTGGGAGCTGCAAGGATCCCAGTACATCGTATGCTCGTCCAGAGCTTTTATTAGTCACATAAATCTGAGACATTTCAGGGCCTGTGAGTGGGCAACAGTGACATTCTGAACTACAACATCACATACATTTTTTTTATTGGTCTGTAGTTGTGGATAGACTGCTGTAGGTGTCCATAGTAGAAAGATCTGCTATTTAAGTCTGGTTATAGATCCCCCCCCAAAAAAATCTGTGTTTTACAAACATTAAATACAAAGGGTTTCCAGAGCACTATGGATTATCTAAAGAGCCAGCTTGCTCTGCAGTTCCCTTTATGTACCCCTAGATGGAGCTGTCAGGATGAGCCACCTAGTACTGACAACAGCAGGACTTCCCACCACAGCTGAAAAGTAAGCATGCCACTCATGTGAAACAGGAGAATACAGCTCCACCTGCTGGTTGAATTTAAGACTGAAAAATATTAATATGCAATATTTCATATTTACCTGACTATACGTTCTGTTAAAAGCTGAACTCTGTGCACTTGCTAGCCAGCAAAGTATTTTCTGTGTGACATTAGTGTCACTTTGCTATTATGAATCTGACTTCATCACTTTAGATCAGCTGCACTGCACTGTCCAATGTCCCTTACTGGCCATTGATACTAGAATTCTAATTGGACAGGAAAGTTGTAATCGGGTATGCTTAGTGTTAAAAGTGTATCTAAATTCATTTTTTTTTCATATTGCATAGGTAGACAAAGGTTAGAAGTTCTATTATGCCTTTATAATTGTCTGGGTTCCCATTGGCCAGATTTGTCCTCTTTTTATAGGTCCAGGTGTCATTGGCAAAATGTAGAATTTTGAGCTGCCATCAGAAGAAGAGGGGAACTGTTCTAATGGGAACAATATGAAAACTGAGGATTCTCCTTGCTTTAAAAAGATCCACTTGTTGTGTCCTGAGACAGGAAGTAAAGTAAAATCTCCCCAAAGGAACATAGATAGGATAGAAAATAAGTTAAACTATTGCATACACTATCCCCAAAAAGTTTGGGCTTTAGATAATCTGGAAGTAAGGGCACTGGTGACAGAGTGAAACTAAGTTTCAGAGAGGCACACTGTTCCTACGGAGGAGCCCCCTTACTTTATAATGATACTCTCTCATTTTTCGTTGTCTCCTGAGTCCTGAGACAGGAAGTGAAGTGAAATCCACCCAATGGGACATAGACAGAAAAGAAAACAGGTTAAACTGTTCCATATGCTATCCAAAAAAAAGTGTTGGTTTTAGATATACTGGAAGTAAGAGAACTGGTGACAGAGTGAAACTAATTTCAGAGAGGCACACAGGGGAGGGTTTCCTGGCAAGGAACACCTTGTGATATCTGTTCATATTGCCGCGTAGACACGATCACTTTTCTCGTCTGGAAAAATTACATTTTTTCTCTTGGACGAGAAAAACGGCCGTGTGTAGGCTTTCCAGCATTTTTCTCGATGAGAAAAACGACAAGAATCACGACGAGAAAAATTAGAACATGCTCTAATTTTTCTCGTCGCGAATCGCATCATTTTTTTCCGCAGCAGTTTTTCCATAGGGAAACACTGCTAGGGAGCCTACACACGGCCGGTTTTCTCGACCAAGAGAAAACCTGTCATGAAAACCAGCCGTGTGTAGGGGACCAAGCCGGTCCTCGTTTTTCCCGTCTGTGTTTTCACCGCCGTGAAACTCGATCGTGTGTACACGGCATTACACAGCATTGTCTGACATGATCAGGCTAAATTCTGAATAGAGGTCTAGAAAATATCTCATTTATTTGAGCTAACTGTTAAAAATACTTTCATTTTCTGCTCTTTGTCTCCCCTCCGATGTAATCAGCTTACTGGTGGATATTTATGGCTGCAGCACAACACAAACAAGCGGCCTAAGAAGAAATTAATTTACCTGTTAGACTTGCCAAAAATGCTTTCCGTTTCCCATATATTTTTTTAAAAGCTTTGGGTAATATGATTTTCAGGCATTTGAACTGGAGCCTAATTTCCCAGCTAGGTCTAATATAATTTTATGGCTTTCTAAAGTAAATCTGCAAAGATGCAAAGCTTTTAAATTAAAAGCAAATTCTGCTGTAAAAAATAAATTAATGCTAAAAAAAAAAAAAAAAAAATAGAAAGCAGAAACAATGCGAGATGAATGTTGGGGTATTGGAGGCTGGAGTAAATGCCAAGCGGCTTATGCCGATCTGCCATCAAGTTCTAAGTTTCAACAGCGCGAGGGCAAGAAGATTTTCACTCAAGTGTTGGTTCATTAAAATTCCTGTAGCCAAGAGTTATACGGAGGGCTTTCATACTTGTAAACCCAAACATATACTGTACACATACAGTATATATTCATTACTGATGACCTGATACTAAGGAATAGCCAAAGGCAAACGTATACAACAATGTTTCACTCCTTCCTATAGTACTCATTAAAGCATAGATATAGGCAAACTCTAAAAAGCAGTATCTAAAAATATCAGCAACAACAAAACTCGATTGCCTCCTTTAATTTTCCCATAGTGAATTCCTTCAAATATTAAAAACGTGGCGATCCTGCAAGTTCACTCCCTTTCCCCACAGGGTGACAAATCTATTTCACCTTAAAGGAATTTACTTCAGTGTTGTCACCCTGTGCAGAGGCATTAAAGGATATGTAAACGTTCATTTTTTTTATTTATTTTTTTTAAACATATCATACTTACCTCCTCTGTCCGATTGGTTTTGCACAGTGACCCCGATCCTCCTCTTATGGGGTCCCTCAGCGGCGCTCCTGGCTCCTCCTCTTCTCAAGTGCCCTGTTGGAGAAGTGCTCTCACTCGGGGGACAACCATTCGGGCGCCCTCCCGTGTCCTGCTGCTGCTTCTATTGACACAGACAGCAGGACTTGGCTCTGCCCCTCCGGCTCCCCCATCATTGGATTTGATTGACAGCAGCGGGAGCCAATGGCTGCGCTGATATCAATCTATCCAATCAGGGCACCAGACACCGGCTGAAGCGGGTGTGCTCATCCTCAGCGCAGGAACGATCGGGCTCAGGTAAGTAAAGGGAGGCTCTGCGGGGCTGGTGCACTACAAGAGGTTTTTCACCTCAATGCATAGAATGCATTGAGGTGAAAAGCCACAAGGGTTTACAACCCCTTTAATAACATTCTCACTGCTTAAAAATCTCCCTGCCAATCAGAGCAGGACACATATCCGCCAGAGCCAGGAGGAGGGATCCAAGGGGTCACCCTCTTGAATGTTGTTCCCAGCTCAGAGAAGACCTTGCTTGGGCTTTGATGATATTTTTTTTATTTAATACCAGACAGTTAAAAAAAAAAAAGTGGTCACAGACATACCACTCAACTTTCTGATATGGGAGTGAGGGACAGCTATTAGCAAAAGTATGTAGGCATAGGACACACACCCTGCCACGCCCCTTAAAGGAGAATTGTACAAAAAAAATGATTGGTTAAACTCACAAGTGTTTTTTTTTTTTTTTACCACTACTATTCCTTTATATTTGCTTTTGGAATTTACAAATGCAGCAATTTAGAAATTGGATAAAATGTTTAGCACTGTAAAACACTTTTTGATAGATAAAAAGTGCTTTTTATACACAACTATATAGATCAGACCAAAATGAGGGACAAATGAGGAAAGAGGGACTTTGCTAAAAATCAGGGACAGTCCCTCAAAATCAGGGACAGTTGGGAGCTAGGGTCACAGACTAAATTAAATCAGTATTTGGGTGCAGCGCAATTGTATGCGTGTTTTACATGCAATTTTAGGTGCAATCCCATTGACTTCTTTTAGAGCGTGCATTTTTGGGAAGAGCATTAAAGATACAGCATGCAGGACTGCACAGTCTTACAAAAATGAATAGGATTGCGCTAAAAAACACACGTGTAAAACGCGCATACAATTGGGCTGTGCCCAAACCGCAGTGAACCCGGCTTTAGCATTAGTAAAGAAGAATGCCAAGATTCTAACAGTCATACATGTTAAAGAGTTCAAAGATTAGGTTGGACCAGTATGAAGCTCCCTCTCCTCCTGGGTATATCATGGTTCTTTTTTACAAAAGCGCAGCTCTTACGATCTAATAGGAGGGGTCAGATCTGCCTTTAGAAATAGAGTGGGGACAGGATAAAACCCCTGTCAATTTTTTTTTTTTTTTTAACTATTTGTGGGGAAAATTAACTCTCACTTTTTTTCAAAGTGATTTCTGCCACCAGGTCAGAAAGCGAGGAAAACAAAAACTGTGTCACCAGAACGGGATTCGAGCGGTAATCTCTCTAAGGGGACACTTGTTATGGTTCCCCCCATTCTGGGAGATTTTTTCAAATTTTCCATTGTGTCTACAAGACAAGAACTTAGGAGAAATCATCTGATTGGTGACACAAAAAGTGTTTTGTCTGCATTTTGCATTACAATGAAAACAAAACTCTCTTTACTGCAGTTAATACCCGGGCCGAACGTCGGGTGGCATCGGCTGGTTCAATAGAAACCGACTGACATTCGGACCATGTGTACAACCCCCCCCATGCGTCCGACCCCCTTATCTACATGCGGGCGCCAGACGCATATTCAGCGTGGGGGGTGGGTGAGATCGCTGCCTTCCGCCCCCCCCCTATAATATTGAGCACCAGCTGCACTGGGTAAGTGTCCTGATATTAAAAGTGAGCAGCTATAGTATGTGTTGCTGCTGACTTTAAATTTTTTGCGGGGGGGGGCTTTGAACTCCTCTTTAAGCCTTTCATCCCTGGGAATAATTTGACCATACATCTATAGGACAGCTGGAAATGTTGCTACAACAATGGGACTGGGAATCATGAAATTATAGATGTCAGAGTCTACCAGTTTATAAAAGCTGTTAGAATGGTTCACGTTTGTATCTTCAGTACAGAAGCAGGTAAGAATCTTAAACAGTTCATCAAAATATTTGAAATGTTTAAATGACCTGAAGGGGATTTCATTGAACGTTCACTTGAATGGTGGTGCCTGTTGGGGTCATTTGCACCCCTCGGCCAGATTATTTACATAGGCTCATGTGGTTTCCAGAAGAAGGGACATCTAATATTTATGACACCGTTCCGGCACAAGATACAAACCAACCATCATTGAGTATGCACCTAGCATTACATATCAATTACCGAGATGCATCTATCACCCACTAATCATTGCAGCTGCTGTCTTGGTTCCGATGAAGGCTCTGACATTCCTTTCCTTTGTACCTCTTTCACGCAGTGAAAATATTTCTGAACTCCTCTGATAATTCATTGTATTTTTCACCCCACAGGACCCACACAAGAACAACAGAATACTCGCCCAAGGCTGAATTACTTTACCATGGCTCAATCACAAATACACTTTTCAATTTCAATATCACACTCTCTGTGAATTTTAACTAAGTGGAAAAATATAGTAAAATTAACATCCAATATGTCCTGGTTGTTCCAAAGCGGATTTTATAATCACTAGGTAGGAAGGAAAAAAAAAAAAGGACAAACATTGCCCAGGATTTTATAATGAGAGAAGCAAATCCTATTGTTCCAGCACCAGCATCAGGCATCCTCGGGCAAGCCAATCTATTGCACTGTGTTTCAGATAACAAAAACTAAATTATATCACAGGGACTTCTGGCCTTGACCAAAAGCACTAAGTTACTGAGTACAGGAAATATAAATTGGATGGGATAAATTGAGAAAATTTATACAAAAAAAATACAGTAAAATATTCCTCTCAAAAATGTATATATATTCTTCTACAATTGGATCTAAAATCTGAAAATGAAAACTGCCAGGAGGTAACATGCAAAGTCTATTTAAAACGTCCTCCTTTTGTATCTAGTTTTACTTTTCTCGTGTAGAGTGCCTGTGAAGCATGTGCAGTGTGCGTGCTTGGTTCTTGCAGATGGTGGGAATGTAGTCGGGTGCTGAAGATGATGACGCACACGCAGCTGTCACAGCATTACGCCGCTAGGGTTACCACCTCACCCCTTTAAAACCGAACATGTAATAATTACACAGATTCTGAGGCTAATTTAATGTACATAAGGCACTAAGTGAGTTTAATTAGCACCTTAATCAACCACAGAACCTGTGCAATTAATATGTGTTTGATTTTAAAGGGATAAGGTGGCAAACCTACATGACACTGCCCCATGGCCTTCATGGAAGATGCTGGAAAGAAGACCATCAGGAGATATCACTGATGGTGACAAAGAAGCAAGGGGGTTTATGTATGTTGCATTGCTGAACAAGAGCGCGCTAGGAGGTAAGTGGGCCCTAATGTGCAAGTTTTCTCTGCATACTTGTCCATTATTCAAAACAGTTCAACTTTAAAGAGAACAATTGTGTAGTGTTAAAATTTTAAGTTAATATTGCAGATTGTACTTTCTTTGCTGTATTTTCCACATTTGTGTTACTCTATTTAACAGTGAGTTTCAGATTATCCACTAGAGGGAGCTATGTACCAGATTTAGAGTCATTTAGACCCCTACCCCCCTTACCTGCAGTTTTAAATAAGATAACAGCCACACAGGGAGTGCATTGGTTTTAATGAATCAACCGACTCACAGAGTTAGGAGTAGCAGTTAAAGTGTCACTAAACCCACATCATACAAAACTATCAATAAATGTTGTATGACTTGCTGTTCATACTCACTCAGCCACTATGCAATTTGTTCTCTGTATTCTGCAAAAAACCGTGTTGACCCTGCTGTTCTCTATCTCCACCTGTTGTTTATGTCCCCAATTCAGCTAGGGATTTTGCAGCTGTGGTGGCAGCTTTGCACATGCTCAGTTTTCAGTGAGTTTCTATGGTAAGCATTTCCTCCCTATTACATCTGAGCAGCCCATGTGACTATAGATTCACACATGAGGCCGTATACACAGTGGTAAATGACAGCCCACTCCCTCTCTCCACCTCCATGGCCACTAACCAGCTAAACACAATGGGGTGAGATATTACATCTTGATTGATGGTGGCTTCACCTCCCTCTTATTCTAAGACACAGGCTGGAGGGGTGTGACACAGTCTGTGACTGGCAGAAATCTACCCACACCATGTTATTGCCAAAAATAATAAAGATTTTATTTCTAATATATATTTTTATGCCAATTTAAAATAGTTTATCGATATTATTATTTATTTTTTCTCTGTATTCCAAAGACTGTTTTATTTTATTTTAAACATGTGACCAGCAGCAGAGGATTAGAAGCTCCTCCTGCTTATGTTTCCCTGCAGACAGGCTGGGGAAGATTTGGGTCATGTGACAGCTGTATATCGATTAGGAAAAAAAGGACTTCGATTTTTTTTTTAAATTAAAATAATTACAGTGCCATCAGCCACATACAGAAATAGACGGGACAATGTAAATTAAACAGCGTGTTTAGTATCACTTTAAGTACAATTACTGGGTATCACTGTTAAGCAGAAAGCAAGGACTGCATGTATAGTAAACCAATATGCAGGACAAAGCAACAGGTTCACTTTATTTCCTCCCTCCCAGCAGTACCTACTCACCTTTCCTTTACTTTCTCTCTGCAGCTATCAGTTGCTCAAGGGCTGTGCACTCGCCACATGACAGCGTCAAATCAGTCACATGTTCCCCATACCAAGAAATATTGGGTACTTTCTGCATTGCTGGAGGCTAAACAGAGTGGTGGGGGAGCAAGAAAAGCTAAGTATGCACTGCTGGAGAAGGAGGATTACAGGGAACATTTTGCTATAACAGGTTTGCTATAACATAAACCTTATGATGATAAATCAAACTATGTCCGAAGTGAAAAATGACTAAAGTTTTTTTTTTTTTACCAACATGTCTACATTTAGAACCATTTGCATGAACGTATTTCTAATTTATGTTTAGTAGCCTTTTAAATAATTAATTATCCTCTTAATAAGTCAAATTAGGTGCATTACAAAATATTGATTTCTAACTTATGGTTATTGGTTGACTATGCTCGAGTAGAGATAGATACTCACGCAGGTGGTATACCCAAAGGCTAGCAATGAAAAATGGGACTTTGTTTCAGTCCAGATATGAACAGATACAACCTTGTTAGCCAAGAGCCTCGGGAGATACATACAAATTCAACCGACAAATGACCCAATTTACACATTAAATGATAGAAGCTTAAAGCCCAACTCCAGCATGAAGTAATAAATAAGGGTGCAGGGGGGGTAGTGATTTTAGGGTAAAAAGGGGGTTGGATGGGGGGTGGATTCTGGAGTTGGAATTTAGCTTACATTTTCCAGGAAGACAAAATTCATGCCACAGCTATATCCTTTTTTTTGGTCTTCTCTCCGCCAAAGCATTTTTGTATACATGCCAAAACATTTAGTTAAATGAACACTCCAGTCAAATTTACACTTAATCAATCCTTCTGATTGGCTCTTACTTTCATTCAGACCACATTCAGTCTTACTTTCAGAATACTTTCTCTAGACAGGCCATTCCTAACCGAACTAAGAAAGATAAGCTTTTGAAACCTGATTGGTAGCTAGTTTTTTGGGCAACGTTGCTTGCTAAATTTTATTTTGTAAAGAGGTTGATCCTCATACCACAGTGATGTAATTCTCTACTAGCAAATAATATAAATATAAATAATAAGGCTTTGCTACAATACTAAACCTACCAAAAAATGGCTACATTCTGGCTCCGTGAATACAATACGCCCACCCTTCCATGTCCCCCGAAAGCTACGCACTGCTATAGGCACTGAATGCCCTGGGTACTGGCTGGAGTGTCCCCGGCACCCTTCTTTTGTTCCTTTTTTCTTCTTCTTCTTTTCATTCTGTTCTATCACTCTCTTCCTTTCTTTATCTTTTCTTGCTTCCCTGTTCTGGGAGGCCCTGACTAGTACATCTCTTGACTACCCTCTGTGCAAGGCCTGGCTCTCATACCTACTACGAGAGTGTCTCCCGAGTTACTGACTTTACATATTTTCCCTCCTTCCCCTCCTTTCCCACCTATCCTTGAAGCTCATAATATGTGTATTGTTACTTTAAACCTAACTTATATTAAACCATACAGGTACTTATTGATGTTTATCATCATTATCATCATTATTGTTTTCTATGGCTCACAACTGCACATTGTACCATTTTACAATGTTGATTAAATTTGAACATTTGTACGGGTCATATGCATCCTCCAAAACATTAATAAAGACCTGTGTAAGGTCAACAGATACACTTGCTTTATATAATATTCTTTGGATCAAAATGTTTAACTCTCTGTTTAACCCCCGTGCTAGTTGGCTCCATTATTAATGCCTCTGACCCAGCTTTGCGGTGTTATAAATTGCTTTTTAATGGGGACATCATCCAATTCTGCATAATAACAAAGAGTTTAGCTTTAGGAAATAAAAGATAACAGAAACTGGAAGAGTGCTTTTAATTAGTCATTAGCTCTGCTTATAACATGAGGTAATTATCTGCAACATTTGAGCACACTTAAGGCAGGATTTATCAAAATAATGATTTTTAGTCTTTTTCGTGCCCGTCAGGAATTACTATTTTTTTTTTTTGTTAAGTGACTCAGTGGACTTATCAACAGTGTGGAGAAAGAGCCAGAAGTAGTAATGATACTATTTTAATTACTGATGAGAAATCCGTATTGCCTGTACTGACTTTAGGCCTGCCAACATTTTTTTTATTTGTGCTACAGAGCAAATCACAGGCAATCTGCTTTAGGAAATTTTTGATCATGTGTCTGCCAAATCAAAAACCAAATGTCTAGCTTGGCCTGTATGGTGTATTCTTTACAGAAATGTGAGCTTATAAAAAAAAAATAAGGACAAGACAGTTCTTTTCTTTCATTACCAAAGGTTTTGAAGAATAGTCAATAAACCCAAATGATGTTGCAGCAATTCAGGTGCAAAAATAATTGTTTTCTGCGAAATTGCGTTAGGACCTACAGCTACGGCTGGCTCAGTGAAGAGAACCACAGAACTTTAAAGGAACTTTCAAGATAACATGTGGTAAGTAATAGGGGGTATACAGAGGCAAGAACTAGTATGTGAACCCCTTGGAATTAACTGGTTTTCTGGTTTTCCTCATTTAAATCACAACAATAGACAACCACAATGTGCCTAAGCTGATAACACACAAACAATTCTAAATTTCTTATGTCTTTATTGAACACATTCAATAAACATTCACAGTGCTGGAGGAAAAAGTAGCTGAACCCTTGGAGTTAATAGCTGGTTGAAGTTCTTTTGGCAGCAATGACTTCAAGCCAGTGCTTTCGCAAGCTCTGGATCAAACCTGCCCAACGTTCAGGAGGAATTGACCATCTTTTTTTACAAAACTGCTTCAGCTCATATACTTTTGTAGGGCATCCGATGTGAATGGCTTTCTTGAAGTCATTTCACAGCATCTCTATTGGCTTGAGGTTTGGGAGGGACAGAGCCATTCCAAAAAGGCATATTTTCTTTTTATAAGACCAGTCTGTGGTGGATTTACTTTGATGCTTAGGGTCATTGTCCAACTGCTTTATCCAACTTCTACTAAGCTTCAGCTAGCAAACAGCCACCCTGACAGTAGCATATGTATAAGTAAACTTGGGAATTCATTTTTCCCTCAATCATGGCAAGTGGCCCAGGCCCTGAGGCAGCAAAGCAAGCCCAAATGATTATGAGGCAGCAAAGCAAGCCCAAATGATTATGTTCCCTCCACCATAATTTATCGATGGGATGATGTTTTGATTTTGGTAAGCTGTGCCCTTTTTGAGCCATACATAGTGATGAGTATTCTTCCTTAACAATTCAACTTTTGTTTCATCAATCCACAAAACAGTTTCCCAGTAGCATTGCAGTTTGCCAAGGTGCTCTTTGGCAAACGTTAGGCACGTGGCAATGTTTTTTTGGACAGCAGCGACCTCCATATTGTTCTGCCATGGACACCCTCCCTGTTCAAAGACTTAAATATGGTAGACTCGTGAACAGGGATGTTTGCCAGTTCCAGTGATGTCATCAAGCCTTTAGATGTTACTTGCTGGTTCTTCTTTACCTCACTGAGGATTCTGCATTGTGTCTTGGGGCTCATCTTGGCTGGGCACAAACTTATATGAAGAGTAGCCACAGTACTAAACTGTCTACTAGACAGTTTGTGTGTCAATTATGGAATGCATTTCAAGATTGCTTTGTATCCCTTTCCAGCCTTAAACCGGCCATATATAGTTTCAATGTCGGTCAGTTCAGCAGGGACTGGCTGAGACTCGAACCATAGCAGGCTGGCTGAACCCAACCAAGCAGGCTGATTGAACATGCTGGATTTTTGCTTGTACTTATTGCCAGTTGCTATAGCCGCTAGCAATAATCAATATGTTCTCCCAGCAGGGACAACTCCCCCCCGCCACGAAAACACAATAGCTCTGTGGGAGGGATTCCCACATGAACACTGACTGTGTTGATGGGGGAATCAAGTGATTTTCTTTCCTGCAATCATTTATGGCCTGCCTTATGCAGATTAACTACTCTTGATCGTATGTCTTCAGGGAGCTCGTTTTGTGAGGCATGGTTCACATGAGCTGATGCTTCTTATGGACAGCAATCTTAAAATGTTTGAGTGTCAATCAAAGTATTTTTAAACCACACCAACACTCCAGGTGTGCAAACTACTGACTCCAATTAGCTTTTGCTGAAGTAATTAGTCTTACTTTTTCCTCAAGTACTGTATATGTTTAATGGGTGTGTTCAATAAAGACACGAGATACAGTATACACCGCTGAGCCAATCCCGGCGAGCAATGTATTCTAAAAATTAATACAGAGCCTGCTCAGATTGGAGTAACAACCTCTGCCAATCCAAGCAGGCTACATACAGTAGCCTGCTCGGATTGGCTTTGAGAGTCAGAGAGGCGCGTGCTGATGAAGTTACAGCCTCTGCCAATCCGAGCAGGCTTTGTATTCATTAATAGAATACATCGCTCGCCGTGATTGGCTCAGCACGGTATAGCTCCAACTTCCATTAAGAAGAAGGAAATATAGGCAATATGAAGCTTCAAAAGGGGGGTCATCCTATACAGTGAGTATAGGCAAAAACTGTAGAAATACAGTAGAATTAGGGGGTCGTCTTATACGCCGGTCGCCTTATACCGGAAAATAAGGTAGGTCCACTTAAGGCAATGACAACAAATTTATATTTGTGTGCACTGCTATAACATATATAGAATGTTCTTGTATCAGTCACCTATTGTTTAGCATATAAAAAAACTAAACTGTAAAGGAACAAATCTAAACTTTGTAGAAAACAACATGGAAACCTGTAATCCTTACCGCCCATGGAAATAAAATGAAACTATTAACTAGGGCACTATTTTTGGAACAGCCTTGGTACTGTAATTCCACCTGTGATTCTATTTGTGCAGTAAGCTCTGTCTCCTCCTGCTGACATAATCACTGCTGAAACAGAATTACCTACTGGACAACAAGGTACGGAGCTATGAGAACCCAAGAATTTCCTGTGTCAAGACAGTCAGCAAGCTGTCTACCCTGGGTCGTATATCAATAAAGCCGCCCGAAAGGCTGAGTAGCATCGTTCTTGGAAACCTACAGTACTGCACGCTGCCAAAATCGAATGTCTATTTTGAGTTTATGACATAAACAGAATTAAGGTCTCTGTGGAATGTTGGTGTCTGATGAACTCCCACACAGATCAAAGAACTGGAGAAACTCAGCAATAAAGCAAGGATCCTCATAATGTTGTCAGGTTTCTCATACAAAGTTAGTTTTATCGCTTCACCCAAAACGTATTCTTCATGGCTTGGTGGATATTGGCGTGTTAAATGAGTTATCAGTTCCCTATATTTCTCAGAAACTCTGGTGGTAAAATGCTTGACATTTTTAAGGTGGTGAGGCACTAGCAAGATGCCCCAAGAGTATTGTATGCCTGTACCCCCTTAAACAGAGCCATATAACATTACCTCAATAAAACTTCAGTGTTATATTGATGTTGCAGTCTTATACCAACATTTACGGTTTCCCCAGTCTACAATGGCCTGCTGTGGCCATTTTGCAGGGTTCTCACACTCCCTGTTGGATTTTAGGCTGAGAAGGTGGTGGTGATGATGGTGGTTAGGGGGTCAACACTCAAAGCTCTATTGATTTATACAATTCTGTCAATGTAATACTGTCAACATTAATACAGGAGAGAAAGACTCAGAGATAACTTGCAAATTAAGGAAATTCCTTGGGGACTCCCAGGTCACCAGAACTAGTGTCCCCATTGGAAGATTTCCCCTCTATCACTTTTCTGAGGACAACCTAAAATTTGGGATTTTCTTTTGCTTTCACTTTCAATGATCATGGTAAACAGGACAAATAGAGGTGGCACAATCGGCAATAGAAACTGTCAAGCATTTGAATCCCTCTCCACTCTGTCCAAAATGAAAAAAAGTTTTGCCTTTAGCTATACAGTACTTTATTTACCTAACTGAAGTGTAGCAGCAAGGGAGGCTGGATCACAAGACTGGCTGAAGAGAATTACAAATCCTGCCAGATTTAACTGCTTACATACTGTATATGGATTTTAAGTGTATATTTCGGTGTTTACCTGCTTTAAGTTAACCCTAGTCATTAATAGATTGAAGGGCAAAGTGGCTATATTAGTCAACAGCTAAAATGTTGTACTAATAAATTAGTACACAAACATACATACAAGCGCAAATGCACTCTGAGCCCCTGTTTTGCTACCTTCACACACCTGCAATTTTCTTGCATCTTCACTGCAACTTCACTGCAGTGAATATGAGATATGTTTTGCACATGTTTCCATCATAGGTGGATTAAGGCAGAATGAGGCCTTAAGCCGGCCATGCATGGAGCAAAATTCAGCCAGTTCAGCGGGAGGCGCCGAATATAAATCCATGCATGGGCACCCTGGTTGTACACAAGTCGATCCATCGATCAACTTGTGTACAACTAGCCTTACAGGTTTTTTTCGAAGAATTTGTCCTGCTGGCTATAAGCCGGCAACATGAATCAGGGAAGGCTTCCCACCAGCAGAACACAATAGCGCTGCAAGAGGGATTCGCCCATCAACACTTAATGTGTTGATCGGGAATTCAAGCAATTTCCTTTCCTTCCACCCATGGCCCCTTCAGTCACCAGCTGCCTACAAGTACATCTTCCCTCGCGGCATGACAGGCAGGTGTACAGTTTTGACCAATTACACTACCCCCCTGGTTTAATGCAGGAGCATGAAGGCTGTAACTGGGCCCCCATGGACATCCCTCGACTCAGGGTTGCCATTCATGAGCTGCGCTAGAAAGTGCACTAAAATGCGGTCTTATTGTGGGAGAGAAGTAGCCTATTGGTTGTAAGAGTACAACCAATGAGATGGACTTTCCCAAGAATCAATCACAGTTGCCTATAATCATGGCAATCATTATAGCCTCGCCAACCATGGATAAGTCCAATCAGCTGAAGGCGAGACCTGGGCCAGCAAGAGTTTCACCATGTTGTAATTTTTAATACAGCAGACAGCCAAAGTTCAGTTCCCCTGTGACCAGTGACAGCAAACTACAAGTTTAAAAGTTGCCTTGCAAGTTTTACAGCCATTAATTACCATTCTAAATGCTATAAAACCTGTACAAACAAACTGCTGCCTAGCCGGTAGCCCTGTCCCGATACATATTTTTAAGCTATCCAATTAAACTAGAGAAATGTACTCGTCAATATGAAGCAGCATCAGCAGACAAGCTGAACAGAATGAAAACAACTCATACACATGTTATTAGTGTAATGAACATAAAACACGTGAAAATAAAAACCTCCTCTGGCTGGAATATCATTATCTGCAAGTCACTGAATAGGAAAATGAGAGACAGGCAATATTTATAGGTATAATATGTACAGCACGCATTAGATGAGTCACTAGCAAATATAATAATTGGTCAATGTTTTTTAGAAGAGTGTAATGTCAACCCTCTGGGTATAATAAACTATGGAATTAGCGATACTTAATTAAAGATGACCTGTCACTGATGTACTACTTTATTTACAGATTAGTGCATTCCTCTAAACCTCTTGAAACCTAAGGTGTATATCAGGGCACAAAAAAAATAAAAACATTTAGTATATGTCTCAATACGTGCACATTCCCCACGTTTTATCCTTTTAAAAATGTTGCACAAGTACAGAAAAAACATTCAACCTGAAATTCAGCTGCTAACTTCCTGTTTGGGTTGACAACCCAATTTCTTGCTGCACTGAAATCCCAAGCAGAGTTGTCAACCCTGCCTGCTGGACTACAGAAATCCACCCATTCACTCTCTGTCCCGATCTACGGGCATACATTAATTTATTTTGCAGCAAAACAGTTATGCTACCTTGACTCCCAAGAGCCTGCCTATACAGTGTTTGTAAGGAAAGAACTTTTGAAAGGTGTAATTCTGGTGGGGGGGGAAGAGAGAAGGGGAGAGCCCTGCATCACTTCCTCCAGTGGTATGGCACCCCATTGGACCACATATCCTGTGTTGATTGACATTAACGGGAGGATTATCTGTAGTGACATTAAATGCCTCTCCTATTTAGAATATATAGCACAAACAGCTACAGTGCCTATGCAGGGTGACCGTAGTGAATTTGGTGCAGGCCCAATAGGGTCACCTTATGCAAGAAAGGAGAATCACCAGAAATTAATTCCATCAATAAGGAGAGTAAAGCCCTGTACACACGATCGGATTTCCTACGGATTCTAATCCAATGGATTTTTTCATCGGAAATCCGATGAAGCTGACTTCCATCAGTCTTGCCTACACACCATCAGTCAAAAATCCGACCGTCCCAAACGCTGTGACGTAAAACACGGAAGTTCAATGCTTCTGAGCATGCTTCGACTTGATTCTGAGCACGTGTGGGTTTTTGTCCGATGGAGTTCCACACAGACGATCGGAATTTGCTATTGTTTTTTTTCCCATCGGATAAATTTAAAACATGTTCTATTTTTTCTCACCGATGGAAAAAAGACCGATGGGGCCCATACACGATCGGTTTGTCCGATGAGAAAAGTCCATCAGACTGTTTTCATCGGTAAAACCGATCGTGTGTACACGGCATAACAAAACTTGAACGATGCACTTGAATTTATTTATAAAAGAAAAGGTTTGATTTGATGATTTTTAAATGTTTGTGTATAGTTATACTTCAAATGATACTTCTGCTGGCAACGCACACAGTATTTAACAGCAATTTTCTTTCTAATAAGAATCATTAAGAATTCAGCTTGAAAAAGTAATTTAGCGAAATATTTCCACTTTATGATCACCCCAGTGTGCCCATACAGTGTAAGAAGCTTGCCGCTTAATTACAAAATGAGCATTTAAGTATGATATGGCACTTATTTGGGCAAAGCAGAGCAGAAAAGCAGGAGAGGTGCCAGAGACTTGTGTATGATTAAATTGCAGCCGGCTCTGCTATCTGATACACCCTCTGAGACTCTGGAGGGGGTGAAGCTATATAGGCAGCAAGGTGCGGATGACGGCTATGCTGCATACTTTAAAATATATCTTTGAAACTTTTATGGCCTAGCACTGTAATGCCTATTAAGCAGCAACCCCCGCACAAAAAAAAAAAAAGACAAAGACAATTTTACGTTGATGCAGTCTCTTGAGCTAGAAGGGCATTTTATCATGGAAGTTTATTAAAGCTAAAGAATTTCTGTTGAGTCTCAATTCTGCCCCCTGAATCTCGCCTGATCCAAGTATAAACTCAGAGGATGCCTAAACAGTTTCCCATCAACTGTTAGCGAATAAAGCACCAATGCAGCTGCAGTTAGAATGCACATATACAGTAAGAAAAAAATGCAACTTCGTTTTAATGCACCACTACATACAGATGTAAAAGCTCTGTGCACTGCGTTGCCAAAAATTTGCAGGTGTGTTATTTCATCTGCTAAAGGCTCACTGCTATAGGCTAAAGCATACAACGTCATACAGTATATCCTACAGCACGGGTGTCAAACTCACATTCTTTGCGGGCCGCATCAGCATTATGGTTGCCCTCAAAAAGCCAGTTGTATCTTTAAGACTGTGTATCTACTTAGATACTTAAGAGTACTCAGCGTACAGAGTGTAGAGTTCACGAGTGCGCTACATATAGACTGCAGAGTTCAGGGGTGCACTGTGTACAGAGTGCAGGGTTGAGGAGTGTGTGACATACACAGTGCAAACCGCCCGTGTGAATATAGCCTAGAGAGTATCTAATGTAATATAATGCAGCTTACCAGTCCTGAGATTTAATGGATGTATTACGCTGGCCATACATTATACAATTTTCTTGTACAATTTTACGTTTGATTTACCAAAACCATATAATATGAGGTCACACCTAAACACTTTCAATTTGTATGCAATCAGGCAGGCCCTTACACTACATAGTTGAAGGTAAATCTAAAGGAACTTGAATAAGAAAATTGTGTAATGTATGGCCAGCCTAAGTTTAAAAATTTCAGGCAAAAAAACGTTTTAGCAAGTAGAGAAAACACCTATTGATTTTGCCAGAAATGCAATGTTCTTGTTACATCCTGTGGAAACTGGAAGCTAAAACAATGTTATCTTTCTTATTAAAGCATAACTTCACTCTCTAAAAAAACATTGAGTATTTTTAATCTTTATGTGCTAGCAAAAATATAGTATATCATGTTTTAAACTATTTTTTAACAGTTCTTTAGATACTTCCTGGTTTCCAGGCCTAGGCAAATGATGTCATACATCCTAGGAGTCTTCAGGAGGGGAAGTGGGGTTTTCCCAGGTAAGCACACCCTTCTGCCCACCTGCCTGAGCTAAGGGCAGATGGATTCCAGGAAGTAAATGCTACATAGATCATCTGCCCTCACTCAAGATGGCCACGGCCAGAAATATCTTTTCAGAAGACCTTCTGTAGTTTTTTCCTCGAACGCCTGACTGCAGAAAGGTCTCCCTGCTGTAAAGCTCTCATGTTATTGAGCTACTCCATGCAAGCGAGTTTTTCAAAGCAATTTTTCAGCAAAATAAATCATGGAGACATGGATGGTTGGGGAAGTTTTCTTTGAATATTAAAAATAATTGAATAGCCCTTTTGGTTTGTGGTGTTCAGATGCAGTGTAGTTTGGCTTTAAGCTACCAATTCCATCACCCCCATGTAATAAAGATTAACAAAGTCAGACATGTTTGAGGTCCAGGCTGGTTGGCAACTATGGCTCCCTCCTTAGGTACAGTGGTGGAATTACTGTAGCCAACCAGGGACAGGAAGGGTGCTATTTGCAGGAACGCCAAGTGAAAATAAAGGGAAAAAAGCCTAAATAAAGAAAACAAATGAAGCTCTCACACCTAAGGACTGGTAATCTGCAATATATTAAATTAAATAAAGATACAGTTTAAAACAATGGGGACAACAGATTTAGTTTTGTATCAGTCCCCTCTGCTCTGCGCATTCTCAGCTTAGCAGTCAATGCAGGGGATGATGGGACTTCATTAAAAAGAAGGATTAGGAGTCAAGGCAAATAGCACAGTTAAACAATTCAGCTTTTCCATCTCTCCACTTTTCCCTTTTTATGTTTAATTGTCCAAGTGTAAGGCTTTAAAGCAAAGGGCACTTCAGAGCATGACTTGATACTAGGCTGCTTGCATGGAGTAGCTCAGCAACATAAGAGCATTACAGCAGGGAGACCTTTCTGCAGTCAGGCTTTCGAGTAATCACTACAGAAGGTCATCTGAAAAGGCATTAAAAGCTTTAGGCCGGCTGTAATTGTTTCATTTACATACTGATGTGTTCTTTCAAGGCTTGAGAAGTGGCGCACATACACTAACTCCGATTAACTGCTGAACAATGACACACTACCTTTACACTCTACGCTGCCTTCCAAGAAGTGTTCGCTTAAAGAAAACCTGTCACCAATGACCCAATAAGTGCTTTACACTTTATAGCAACACATTATGTAAGCTATTCTGTGTGAAAGTAAGCAATAAGCTTTCATGATTTTATACCCCAATGCCTGCAGTAGAGAAGAAAATTAACTTTTCAGCCCACCTTTTGAACTATACATTGGGGAAATGCACTCTATTGCATGTTACTGCAGTGGATGGTAATGTCTAGCACTTTTGTGTGTTGCGTTGCATCCACTTAGAATGGAAACCCAACATACAACTACAGTGGGTGCAAATACCCACTCTTGCACTGCCCCTGCCCCCATGGACCTTTTAATCTAAGGTCCCTAACTCACATACAAACTAGGGCCAATTTAGACAGGAGCCAATTAATCTACCAGCATGTCCTCAGAGTGTGGGAGGAAACCCACGCAGACACAGCGAGAACAGGCAAACTCTGTGCAGGTATTGCCATGGTTGGGATTTGACCCTAGTGCTGTGGTGACCCAGCTCCTCCAACCCTCACTTCTCTATAGAAACTTTTATGTAGCAGCCAGGGAAGGAGCCAATGTGAATACTATATAGAGTGTCCCCTGATTGACAACTCCGAGTCTGCAGGTGGCTGCTGACAGCACATCCAAGATGGTGGCGTGCCGAAAGAGTCTTATGGCTTTTGGATGTCTACATAAGAGATGCTTTTACAGGTAAAACAATATGCAGTAAATAAGTTGAATGTACACATACTCTATACTTATCAAACTAAAGATTCTGTTGAAATGAACTGTTCAGCAATGGGGGTCTCTTTGAGCAGCCCAATCAAAATAAACATATTGCAAAGAATAAGAAACATCCCTGTAATTTTTTATTTTTTTTATGTAGCACACCACTACGCACATCCTTGAAAAGTAAACAGACTCCTTTCATATAAAGGAAATAAAGTAAGTGATATATACTGTATGCCTGACTTCCACCCTCCCATCATCCTAATGCGAATATATTAGATTAACATTAGGTACATAAAGATTTGTAGAAAAGTTGAAAAGAAACATGTGTAACAAGCTGTTTAAAAGGTTGTGTACTAATAGCTTGGTTGCTGCATTATAGAAGCATTCCGACTTAGATGTTTGTAATACTTTAATTGGATTTGTCAAAATGCAATGATTTCTGAGAAAAGCACTTAGGCTGTACTTTACAGTCAGCACACTTATATTTTGTCCAACTTTTAATTCTTTTCCTAACTCCTTCTAGCAATGTATCAGTTTCTGATGATTACCTTTCCCTTCCCACCTAATGATACCTGCTAGGAAGGAGCATAGCTATTGGTCGATATGCAGTAGTCATTACTGGACTGAAAGGTTTTCCATTTGGGACATTTAATGGCAAATCAGGATAAATCCTCTGAGAACAGCTTGTGCTAGTGATGCTCTTCTGTGCTATACAGGTGCAGAATCTTTCTAGGTGTCAGTAATGTGAAGATACCTGCACCAGTTCTTGATGTTTTTTTAATGTGCCCCTGCAAGAAGGCCGGCAGGGGAGGTAGGTACTGTCCTTGGTTTTAACATTTTGTGGTATTGTGGAACAGTGATGTTAACTTGTCAGAAACTGGAGGGTACCATTTATTTTTATACATTAGTCTCATGTTCATCCTGTGGCTTTTTTATTGTATGCAGTATGGGTCCCCTGAGACGGGAGGACTGAAAAAGTTGGAAGAGGGCTGCTAATGAGGTAATAGAGAGAAGAGGATATAAAAAGCTGCCAGAATAGGAGAGAAAAAAAAAGGAGAGAAGGAAGGAGAGAAAAAAAAAGGAAAGGAGGAAGGAAAGAATAAAAAGGAGAGAGGAGGAAGGAGAGAAAAAAAAAGGTGAGACGAGGAGAAAGGAGCGAAAAAAAGGAGAGAAGAGAAAAAAGAAGAGAAGAGGAGGAAAGAGAGAAGAGGTGGAAGGGGGGAGGAAGGATAGAAAAAAGGAGAAAAGAGGAGGAAAGACAGAAGAGGAGTAAAGAGAGAAGAGGAAGAAGGAATGAGAGAAGAGAAGGAAGGAAGGAAAGAGGGGAGGAAAGGAGGAATGAGAGAATGAAGCAGAGGAGGAATGATAGGAGAGGAGGAAGGAGAGGCGAAAGGAGAGGAGGAAGGAGAGAAGAGGAGGAAGGAGAGGAGAGAGTACATTAAAAGGGAGGGAACAGGAGAGAAGAGGAAATGAGAAGAGTGAAGGGAGGAGACTGGAGAGGTGAGAGGACAGGCAAAGAGAGGGGAAACAACAGGAGAAGAGAAGAGATGAGGCAAAGAAAGAGAGGTGATAGGAGAAGGAAGGAAGGAAGGGGGGAAAAGAGTGGAGAGTGGAAGGGAAGGGATAGAAGAAAAGCAGACAGAAGAAGAGAACAAAAGAGAGAAGAGGAAAGGAAAACATAGGAAATGGGAGGAGTCAGAGGTGAACTGGAAACTGGAGGAGAGGCCTGTTAAAGAAGAAATTTAGAGGTATGAATATGATAATAAAAAACAGCCTAGGAGAGGATAAGCGGAATATGGGGAAAAGAGGAGAGGACAGAACAGAAAAATAGAGTATACAAGAGAAAGGAAAAAGGGGAGAGGAGACAGATCACGAGAAGAATGGGCAAAAGAAGAATGGAGTGACAACAGGGGAGGAATACCAAACAAAGAGCAGTTTCGAGAGGATAGGACAAGAGGAGAAGTACACATAAAAGATGAATGGAGGGACGACGAGCAATAATGTGGGAGCAAGAGGGAAGGACAGAGGGGAAGTAAAATAAGTGAGGTCAGGCCAGGATATGGGGAGGAGGGGGGTGATAATAAGAAAGGCCAAGTAGAGAACAAACGAAGAGAGAAAACATAATTTATAATGGAGAGGAAATGAAAAAATAGCAAAAACGAGAGATAAAAGAAAGAACCAATATAAACAGATGGAAATACACTGATAGAGAAGCAAGCATTAGTTTTGTCCAGTGTAGAAAACATCTTTGAACAAGAATGTAAAAAATGAAGTGAAGAATGATGGTGACAGGTGTTTATCACTAATCCGACTTTATTAGATTTCCCCATGTTCACAGCTTTGGAGTTTATGATGGTAAGCAAACTTCTACCACCGGCTCATAAACAGGATGAGAAAATGGGGCTTTTTAAAATGTAGGAAGAAAAAAGCAGAATTAGCTGCATATGGAGGCAATAATAACCTATAACAGTACAGTAACAGCTGCCTGTTTGAGCTGGAATAAATCTACTTACAGTAAGCGGAGAGGCAATTACTCCAGCATCGTCATCTGCGGCTGCACATCTTCACGTTTCCATCTCAACCAACAACAATTGTTTATCAATTATATAACTATTTGTTCAGTGTTAGGTATTGTTAGCTTTACTTAATTGTTTTCTCTCATTTAGAAATAAGAATAGCATGTCATTATTATTCATATTCCAGGATTAACCATTCTTTAACTTAAACAGACTTATTCAATAAACTGCACAAGGTTCACTAATTCCCAACAGCTAAACAGTTTTACTTAAAGAGGAAGTAAACCCTCGTAAAAAATAAATAAAACCCTGCAAGACAAAGGCATAATGAGCTAGTATGCATAGCATACTAGCTCATTATGTATTACTTACCTCAGATCAAAGCCCCCGCAGCGGTCCTCGTCTCCCCCTACGGCCACCGACATGTCGTCCCAGAGTTACTTCCGGGTATCGCGGCTCCGGTGCTGTGATTGGCCGGAGCCGCGATGATGTCACTTCCGCGCATGTGCGCGGGAGCCGCCGGTAACGGCATGCAGACTGAAGCAACGGCACATAGGTGCCATTGCTTCAGTTTGCCCCAGTGCGCATGTGCCGATGACATCGGCACATGCAGGGAACAGGGTATATCTCCTAAACCGTGCAGGTTTAGGAGATATCCTGGGTAGCTACAGGTAAGCTGGTTTCACACTGGGGCGGTGGGTGCGGTGGCGGTATTGCGCCGCTATTTTTAGCGGCACTATACCGTTGGAATTGCAGAGGTATTCGGGCGCTAGCGTTGTGGTTTTAACCCCCGCTAGCGGCCGAAAAAGGGTTAATACCGCCGGCAATGCGCCTCTGCAGAGGCGCTTTGCCGGCGGTATTACCGCGGTTTCCCATTGCTTTCAATGGGAAGGAGCGGTGGAGGAGCGGTAAACACACCGCTCCTCTCACCGCTCCAAAGATGCGGCTAGCAGGACTTTTGTTACCGTTCTGCTAGCGCACCGCTAAAGTGTGAAAGCTCTCGAGCTTTCACACTGGAGAAACAGCAGCCGCTGTTTAGGGAAGGTTTGCAGATGCTATTTTTAGCACAACAGCGCCTACAAACCACCCCAGTGTGAAAGGGGCCTTATTAAAGGGTTACCTGTAGCATAATGTTGTAAAAAAGGGTTTACAACCACTTTAAAGTGATTGTAAAGTCTTGTTTTTTTCCCTATGTATAACAAACATGTTATACATACTTGCTCTGTCTAGTGGATTTTGCACAGGCTGGATCCTCCTGTTCTCGGGTCCCTCTTCTGTGCTCCTGGCCTATCCCCCCTGTTCAGTGCCCCCACAGCAAGTAGCTTGCTATGGGGGGACCCGAGCTGAGTCACAGCTTCCTGTGTCCATTCAGACACGGATCCCCAACCAGGCCCCACCCCCTCTCTCCCCTGATTGGCTAGCTGACTTTGATTGACAGCAGCGGGAGCCAATGTCGCCGCTGCTGTGTCTCAGCCAATCAGGAAGGAGAATCTGAAAACTGCGACTTTTGTGGACATCGCTGAACAGAGAAGGACCTCAGGTAAGTGTTAGGAGGGGGGCTTGCTGCACACAGAAGGCTTTTTATCTTAATGAATAGAATGCATTAAAAACAAAAAAAAACTTCTGCCTTTGCAACCCCTTTAAGTCAGGTGCAAGGTAGGTTCTGATTGGTTGCTGGGCAAACTAAAATTAGTGTTTTGCTTCTGTTACTGTTTTCTGAGTATGGCTGTATGTGTCTAAAATGTTTGCAAAGTGGAGGTGTTACCCCAAACAACCAATCAGATTTTATCTTTCAACTTTCAAATAAAATACAGAAAACACAGCACCTATCAAAGCATGGGAATCTGACCTAGACACTAAGCACCAACCAGAGTGGACGAGAGCTTTGTTCATCTCATATACTGTTACACGTAGTGTTAATTTATGGGAGTAAACTCAAAAGATTCTATTGAGATGGTATCTTACACCTCATCCTATAGCTAAATTCAACCTGCACGTGTCTCCCAACTGTTGGCACCTTGTTCCACACCCTCTGGTCCTGCCAACACCTTTCCAACTTTTGGCCTGCTATCTTCAACTTAGTTAAACAGGTACTGGGCCTCCCCCTCCCATTATCCACGGGCCTTGCCTTGTTATCACTAGGCATGGAGGTTATCCCCCCATCCTTGAGAACAGTGGCGATCCACACATTTTTAGTAGCGAGACTATCTTTAATTAGACATTGGAAAAGCTCAAAAATTCCTGGCTTAGGGGAGGTCATTGAATCCATACACACCCACTGCACCTATGAAATACTATTTGCCTCTAGCGTTGGGAAATACTCTGGGGTCTCCAAACTATGGCCCTCCAGTTGTTCAGGAACTACAATTCCCATCATGCCTAGTCATGTCTGTGAATGTCATGCCTCTTACACACGATCGATTTTCCCAGCACGAAAACTGCCATGAGAGCTTTTGGCGGGGAATCCCGGCCGTGTGTGTGTTCTATAGCAGTTTTCACGACAGGAAAACTACCGGGAATCCTGGCGGGAAAAATTAAACTACCGGGATTCCCAGCGGTTTTTAAGCCGGCAGTTCCCCTATGGGGAAACACTGCGTTGGAGCATACACACGGCCGGGTTTCCTGACCAAAGCTCTCATGGCAGTTTTCCTGCCGGGAAACCCGGCCGTGTGTAGGGGAAAAAGCTACCGAGCAGGTTCTCGGTTTTCCCCTCGGTTTTCCCGCCGGGAAAACCGATCGTGTGTACTAGGCATCAGAGTTTTACAATGCCTCATGGGTTATATAGTTCCACAACAGCTGGAGGGTCGTAGTTTGGAGATCCCTGGCTAAAATGATTTTCGAGACCTTCGAATTAGAGAATATATTGCTCTTTGTTAACTCTGTACTTTTTGTCAACTGATATGCTAAATTCAGTTTCCTGACTGTGTGAATAAGTGTTTCTTGTTTTCTTTTCTGAGGTCAGATCTTTATGATGCATGTTCTGTTTTGTTCAACTGATTCATGTAAACCTTGTATTTTAACGCATGTCACATGTTTTACACTGTGTTTGTTCTAATATTGAAAACTCAATAAAAAAAAGTATTGAAACTAGCATACAGAAAACAGTTCTATGGATTTAGCGGAATTAAAGTCACATATAAAAAAAAAATCTCTGACACACAGGGCTTTTATGAAAGAAAAAATCCTATTGCACTCTTCTGTCATAAATTATTCCCCTACCTGTCAGCTGTAATGCACATTGAGCTGCGCATACTCAACTCAGTGTACATTTACGGCACTGATCCGTGACGCACATGTGTACACAACATAATATGCCACAAAGCTAATATGCTACAAAGCACTAATGTGTTTACTGTTCTCTATTTATTTGTGACAGTTTCGTCCTCTAATGAAGTATAGCCTGGTGGTCAGGGACCTAATTATCCACTTAACAAGCAAGCAAAATTTCTGCTACTTTTTCTAAATTTACATTGTATAATAAATATAGTTTTAGAGAGTGATTGCTAAATGTAAGACATTCTGCTAATTAGCAGAATTCCTGAGCTAATACTCCAAAAATAGCGGCACATAATAATGTTTGGGAGTAAGTGCACAGCGCTGCCCCAATGATTAATATTCTCTAGAACAAACATATTCCACAGCTATAAAAAAAAAAAAAAATATGATTAAATAAAAGTATAGTCATAGCTGGATATGAGGTGTGAAAACGTGACTTGGAGAAAAATATATAAAAACACTTTATATGAGTAATACAGTTCCTTCTATTTCATGTTACAGAAACAAATGCAAGAAAACACTCTTCTCTACAGTGGTGATTCAGAGGACAAGTCTCTGTCCCTTTCCCTATGACAAAGCACAGGCAATACAGGATCGAAATGCCAATTTGCCTAAAGACCTGACATTAACCACTTAAGGACCGAGACACTTTCTGAGATTTGGTGTTTACAAGTTTTTTTGCTAGAAAATTACTTAGAACCCCAAACATTATATATATTTTTTTTTAACACCCTAGAGAATAAAATGCCGGTCGTTGCAATACTTTTTGTCACACTGTATTTGCGCAGCTGTCTTACTTTTTTGAATTAAAAAATAAGACAACAGTAAAGTTAGCCCAAATTTTTTTTATATTGTGAAAGATAATATTACGCTGAGTAAATTGATACCCAACATGTCACGCTTCAAAGTTACGCCCGCTCATGGAATGGCGACAAACTTTTACCCTTAAAAATCTCCATAGGCGACATTTAAAAAATTATACAGGTTGCATGTTTTGAGTTACATAGGAGGTCTAGGGCTAGAATTATTGCTCTCACTCCAACGATTGCGACGATGCCTCACACGTGTGGCTTGAACACCGTTTTCATATGCGGGCGCTTCTCACGTATGCGTTCGCTTCTGCGTGCGAACTGATTGGGACGGGGCGCTTTTAAAAAAATATATATATTATTATTTATTATACTTAATTTTTTTTTATTTTGACACTGTTTTAAAAAAAAAATTGGATCACTTTTATTCCTATTACAAGGAATGTAAACATACCTTGTAAATAGAAAAAAGCATGACAGGTCCTCTTAAATATGAGATCTGGGGTCATTCTAAAAGTCCCTTTAAGAGCATTGGGCGGAAGTGACGTTTTGATGTCGCTTCCGCCCTGCAGTGATATGGAGACGGGTGGGGGCCATCTTCCCCTGGGACAGCTGATCGCCGGCTGATAAAAAAATTGTACCAGGACCATGGAAGCAGCTGAAGCCATGATGCTGGTATAACCACTTGCTGTATGTACACTGGACAGCAAGTGGTTAAAGCAACATGCAAAATTACTTTTACTTAAAAATTACAGTGATAACCTTAAAAGTGGATTTAGTGGAAAAAAGCAATGTACAGATACCACGCAAATCGGGAATATCATTTCAGGTGAAATTAGCCTTTAAGCGGAGGGATGATGATTAAACCCCACCATCTAAAATCTGTATTTAAGACGCGTAATGTATTACTGTTAAGCCCACCCTCCCACCCACCGCCTTGGTTTAAACCCCACTTAATCGTATTGACATACACTATCAAACGAGACGGTATTAACAACATATAAGCTTGTGTACTCGTGCTATCTGTTAGCAGCAATGTATCAGAGTTACAAAAGTAAGCAATTTTTTGCTGCATGTTTGAAGCCTATTAAAAATTAAACATGATATCTCATCTGCGTGTCTAAATCTCTAATATCAGGTCACGTTACAGGGTACATCGAGCCAGCTCCCTGTGCCGCAAGCATTCATTTCATACACATTAAACAGAAAACGAACAGCAGATACAGGGCTCACTTCCAATATTGGTAATTCCTCGATGAACCGATTTAAAGCGAGACTCAAGCTTTGCCTGAAACCCAACTCCTGCTGAACCCTTTTTATTTTGGGGAGAAGATGGATTAGAACCTCTGTCAGATTTTAAAAGCTGTATATATGCCGTTATGGCAGTATTTCTGTCACGTTTTGAAACAGTTCTGTCTGACACTGCTCCCCTTGACAGGAAATCAAGACAAATCTCCCTCATGGAGACACAGACACCAATGAAATCTTGACACAGTTTGTAAACATTTCAAACAGCTGGAAATTGTGGACGCCTATCCAGTATGTCTATATGAGGAAACAGAAGAACATCACAAAATTTACCCACGAGCGACACAGACAGCATTAAACATCCTTTTTCCAGTACATATAGTCAGTGATGTAAGTAACTGAGTTAGAATAAACTGAGTTAAGTAACGCAGTTACTTTAGAGGGTAACGAGTAATCTAACTGATTACTCTTCACCTCATGGTAACGCAGTTACCATTACTTGGGCGGCGTTACCCCAATTACATCTACCGCCACAAGATGGCAGTAGTGTAATTCCTCCTCTCCTCTATGACCGGGTCTCTCTCATGTCACGGCAGTCACGCTGCTCCCCGCAGCCCCTCCTCTCTTCTCGTCTATCCCCATTTGCTTGTGACATCATCTGGGATGGACGAGAAAAGAGGAGGGGCCGCCAGGGAGTAGCGTGACTGCCATCAGTGCCGTGACATGAAAGAGAACTTATTACACACGCTTCCTGCGCTACTCTGCGTGGCTGGTAAACAATGTGCTATGTGCCCTGCCCTGATGTGCTATGTGCCACATGTCCTGATGTGCCCTCATGTGCTATGTGCTCTGTGCCCCATGCCCTGATGTGCTATGTTCCCCATGCCCTGATGTGCCCCATGCCCTGATGTGCTATGTGCCCTGATGTGCTATGTGCCCCATGCCCTGATGTGCTATGTGCCCTCAAAAAAAAAGTCAGTTACTTTGCTGAGTAACGAATTACTTTTTCAATGTAGTAACTGAGTTACTAACGCAATTACTTTTTGGGAGAAGTCATTTGTAACTGTAACTAATTACTTTTTTAAAGTAAGATGACCAACACTGTATATAGTTATGTACAATGCTGTCTAAAAAGAAAGCCCAGAATTAAGTCCTCGTGCACTCGGGTGCACAATACTCTGTGCAATATATGGATCTGAACGAAGGAGTATTGCATTTTATTGGCCCAGGCACACAGCTGTACAAAGCTCCGTAATCTGTAACCAAACGAAAAAAATTACGAAAAACGGCATCCATGGCTGTGCGTATGTACCTTATTTTCTGCTGTAAACATGTAAACGTAAATGTCCTTTATTGGCCGCGCCTGCTGCTCAGAGCCTACAGCCGACTTGTAAATAGCAACAATGTGTAATGAACCCTTAAGCTGGCCATACATGGACCGAAATTCACGCAGCTCAGCAGAAACCAGCCAAATTTCAATCCATTTATGGCCATTCCCATTCATTGATCTATCAATTGACTTTTCATGAATGGGTTCGATCAGCACATGCAGCCAATTGGAGTCCTGCTGTCAGAATACAACACAGCACAAAGGATTTCCCCATCTTACTCGAACATGTGGCTGAACGAAAAAAAACGGAGCCATGTATGGCACTATTTCTACACGGAGAGGAAAGGGTGGTCTTCTCTGCTTTGTGTATCTCCAGACAAAACTTTTTAGATTTGGACAGACTGTGGAAGGGTTTGAACTCCTGTCTAGTTTTAATTATTATCTGCAATGCATAGCCACTTGGAGATTTCCCTCACTTCTTGACCTTGTTCCAGAAGAGAAAATTAGTATCTAACTATCCATGTCTGTTATTCTCATCTCTGAATTTAACACAAAGGAACAAATCTTCATTCTTCTGGAGGTTGGAGGTATAGAGATACTCATTGAAAAGTCGACAGATTTTTTTGAGACGGCTTTAGTTGAATTCTTAACAAGGGATGGATAAAATGTCAGCATTTCATATTTTGTCAACAGTAATAACCGTACTGCTGATTAGCACTGCTCCGAGGAATTATCTGTCCTCTCTGTAACCCAATCCGAAGCTCACCCAGTGATGGCACACAGGCCTCCTGCTTTATTTAACCGATAAGACGAACAAGGTTTTGCTTGCTTTTGAAAACTCAGCACTGTAATGAGACTCTCTATCTGGCGGTTTTGTTTCCAGAAAAGACCTTTCAAGCAGCTCTGCTTCTAACCGTCTTCAGATCCACTGCACAGCAGCAGAGACATTGTATCTAGGGAACGGCTATTACATCCTCCTTAATATAACATTTCAAAATGAACAGAGCTTTAAGGGGGAACTCACACTGTGGTCTTTAATTAAAGGGTTAGTCCACCCGGTACTGATATTTAAAGTGATAGTAAACTCTCCTGCCCTACTCTGTACCATGTAAAGAATTCTGAAATTACTTACAAGTAGGTGTCTTTCATAGTATCACAACACATGCCACTTAGGAGATTTTGGGCCAATTTTTGCTGAAATTACATCACTGGCGTATGCTTCTTGACCCCCCCCCCCCATTGACGGCACGCTCAGTATGCCGTTAGTCTTTTCATAGAGGTGCCATGCCTCCACCATCAGCACTCCATGGCATTACACCCTGTTGACCCATTGAGAAGTTCCTGAAACAGCCCATGTGACTAGCTACATCATGGGGTTTGGAACATTGCCACTCAGCATTAGTACAGGGAGCAAGGAGGTACGCAGAAGGACTTAGTTACTGCACATGCGCAAGATTACGTCTCACCCTGGAGAAAGGGTGGAAGTACACTGCTGTATGGAATCGATACACTACCACAAACATGGCACCGGCTTCAGCCAGAACATGGGCTAAATAAATTAAGTGGGAAACTTAGAAACATGCTAGGGATAAATAGTATTGAGGTGTGTGGGGGAAATGTTTATCATACTGGCCTTATGATTTGTGAGGTTTTGTGCAGCTTAGTCTACTACCGCTATAAATGATGGGTATAGGATGGTGGGTCTTATCACTCACCACTGGGCCTTCCTTTCTTTTGGGGACTCCAATGCTGAGCTCTCCCAGGTGGAGTTATCGGTTCTGCACCCCATTCCCTATGGAGTTATGCTCTTCTTTTTGTCGAGTGTGTAGGGAAATCGGAGTTAGAAATTATAGTACACAAGAGGAGCTTGTAGCACTGCGCAAGACTAAAGGGAAGGCTGAAGTTCAGCTTAAACTTTTATGAAAAAAAAAAAAAAACAGCTAAACTTCCCCATTTATGTTCCTGCATGAGCTGTCGGCATGATATAGGCGGAGCCTCCCATCACAAAGTAAACCGGACGTCAACCAGAGTTACCAGGTATCTGCTGGACGGGTGATTTTATCTTTATGTGGATTTTTTTCTCTTAATGTGCAGTAAGTGTGATTTTAAATAAACAATGACATTTTTGAGTTACTGCACTATGAGGAGCATTTACTTGCTTAATTTTATATGAACCTAGGCCTTTGAGGAATCTGTCTTTGGATGTATAGTCTTCGGACATCAGAGTAGAGTCACCATTGCTATCAGTGCACGCCAGTTGAGCCTTGATGACAGCTTTGTGTAAAGGGGGTCAAAGCGGCTTACTAATCCTGCATCTTCATTGGTTTGGGTGATGAAAAATTCTATTAACGCTTTCCTGGAATATGGAAGAGACGATTCTTTTCATTTGGCACCATTAAAGGGGACTTTACCTTTAATCTAGAACACTTTTCCTCGTTTTTTAGATGGACTCTGTACTCTATTAAATTATTATACTGACAATGTGTATATGTATTCATTATTTATGTGTTTGGTTAATTGAATTTGTTTATTAATTCAGCGCAACAATGGTAATTTATGTAAGCATGATGTCATTTATGTAAGCATTATATGGTAAGTAGGCATGTATCCCAATCTAAAATGTGAACAAAGCACATCAGACCCCAGAGCAGTACAACTAAAACTATAATACAAAGTTGTCGATATATTTGGGCATACCATGCCTACTTTCTAACCACCCCCACTGATGATTTGTAAATGTGTTGGGTCTAGGTTTCGCATTTTAATCGGTCTACTTCGGCATGCAATACAGGTAAAGGTGCTCATTTATTTGGTTACATTTACTGATTTTAAAGGATCTCTAACGCAACATGCTTTATGCAGCTTTTAAATTACAATGGAAAGGCGAAGCTTCCACCAGTTGGGTCAGACAGGGCGCTTGTAACATGCTTAATTAATCAATCAATATGCACAGCGATAATGAGACAAGCAACGGGTTGGAGATTTATCCGTGCGGTGATTGATGTGTATCATTTACCTCGGCATGACTTCCGCATCTCCAGAGCTCTAGGAATTAAGATGAAAAGGCAAGGGAGCAAAACTGACAAAATTGTATTTTTACTAATGGATGGCTTTGAAAACATTTCAAGATACATTTTAAACTCCATTTATTAACTCAAGGGGGGGCTTTAACAGTTCCATTTTGAGAATAAATTAAAGAGAATCATCTTATTAAATACCATTCTGTGAGAGAACAATTTTCATAAAGAAGGAAAAAAGATATAGGATGATCTAGACCATTGACTAGGCAGCCTAGGCAGGAGTCCAGGGCCCAGTGGATGCTACAACCTCACAAGGGAGGATATATTTTTATTCAGTTGGTGTCTGATGCAAATAGGGAGGCTCCTCTGTGTCTATTAGAATTCTTATCAATGTAAATTAAAGGGTTGGAGGGGTTAAGCTGCTACCTTCCCTATTCTGCCTAAAAGCCCAACTGAACTTAGGTTTAATCCGCTAAATACATTCCGGGTACATCACAACAAAAGCTGTGCAAAGTCTTACAGCTGGTTTTCTTAAGAAAGCAGCCACAGCCTGACTAGTAAAGCCTGTTCCCCACCAGAATGCTGTAAAGAAGGAAGCTTTGCTGTGTAAAAACAGTGGTCTCTCTGCAGAGGTCTGACACACCACTACTGAGTCAGATCTATAGCTCTTCAGCTAGTAAAGCTCATGCTCCCTGCTGATTGAAGTGCTCTAGCTCTAAAGCCCCGTACACACTGGCCGAATGCCGAGTGACATTAGGCCCATGTGTATGCCAGCCAGTTCAACCGTTTGTCTGGCTTCTGTGAGACAAGCATGCTGGAAAACCAGCAGCCGACCGGCTCCCAATTAGCGCTCTTAGCCAATTGCAGAGAGCGCTGATCGGAGTGTTCTGGCAGGGGGAGGAGCATCCCCCTGTAAAAACACAACAGCTCAGCAGGGGAGAGCGCTGTACTAATGTCAGATCGTTAGTACAGCAACTCCGAGCGGAGCTGGCAGTTTTTCTTTGTTCAACCCACTTGAATGAACAGAAGAAAACTCATAGTGTGTACCCAACCTAACTCCACAGGAGAGGCATGTCAGACCTCTTGCTGAACCTGCATGATTGACAGAATTGAAATCCAGGGAATATAGGAGAAGGTCAGGGACAGTAGGGGCCTTATCACATCTGCGGAGATGCATTGGTGCTACAACAAATTCCAGTGTTTTATCTTTTTTGAACTTTATTTAATGTTAACAAAAACACTTCAGTTTATTCTATACACAACATCCTGTGGCGACTTTCTGCCGAGCGCTGTAATGCATTTTTGTGGGTTACTGTGCAAAAAAATCCAGATATGCGGCGCATGCAACACACTAATGCAAATGTACAGAGTGAACTGGGCACGTAGAAAACATTTGTTTTCTTAGTGTCCTTGTGTTGAACAATGCAGACCAAAACAGTTCAATATGTGAATGAGTCCTAAGGCTGGGAAGGAAAGGGTTGGATGATTCTGGATGTCCTTCAGTCAGGAAATTAGGCTTTCTGCAGCTTCTTTTGCACATTGTGAGAAGCTCACAGTGTGCAGTGCAATCACAGTAAGCAATTTCAGTACAGGAAAGGAGCCTGCACAGCTGTGCAAGACCAAAGGAAAGGCTTGAGTACAGATTTAACAAATGAGAAAGACATTGTTTCTGTCTACTAACCGACTCTGCGGTCATGCTGTATATGTGACAGATTTGCTTTAAAATCTAATCAATACAAGCAGCCAACTTTATTAATAGCCCCTCATTACACATTCTACATCTGGAAATGGCTAGATGGATTTCAGGGAATTTGCCTGATCCATGGCCAGGAAGAGTAAACAAAATGCGTTTATGACAATAACTAATCCTCTGATACTGAATATTCAACGCTTTCCCAAAACACAAAATCAAAACCCTCTAATCATACTCGCGCTTCATTAAACCAGTGCAGAATAACCGCGCAGCCTTATAAAATATATTTCCTCGCAGCTGCCCTTCAATTGAATCAATAAAAGTTTTAGCAAACCATGGAAATCTATTATGTAAATTACAGTGAGTCGACAGCGATATATGAACTTGTTGTAATATGTTCCCACGACTGGGGCCATGGAGTTCCGATGGGAATTTAAAGGTTTAAAGGGGCCCACATGTTCAGCACACGGTACACATAATAAACGACTGATCAATGCCACGTAATTGCCACATATTGACAACAGATAGTGAGTCATCTATACCCGCACTTAGCTTTTGTTCCTTCATAAACTACAGATAAATCCTTCCGAAAAGACGAAGAAGTCACACTGTGTTTCAATTTGTCAAGGAGTTACATATTATAGCGATACTGTAGACAAACAACAGCTAGCACCCAGAACAGAAAAAATGAAATAAAGTGGAACACCAGCTAAACTTTTTTTTTGAGGGAGGTGGGGGTGGGTTAAAGGATGTTTGGATAGACAGACAGAAGAATTAGTTCTTCCCCGATCTACTAAAATAAGCATGGGCAACATTAAAAACCGCTCCTCTATGAGCCCTGGTGAGCAGGACGAAACGCATCAACTTCTCTGCGGAGAAGCATAGGCTGAGGCCGTTCCCTATTCTGAACTTACACGAACTGGCCAGTTATAGCGGCATTCATCCCACTTCATTGCATACAATTCCAGATAAATACAGGGACACACTGGCACCCTGTTTTCCAGGATCTAAGGCAGGATCTTCTCTCTTGCTAGAGCGGCAATCCAAGCTTTGTATTGAAAACCTATGCCAAATCAGCTTGTCCAAACTGCACTTTCTGGATTCATATTTCACGTTCAGATTATCTCCCAATTAACATTTTCAAGCCCTGATGAAGGGGGCCCTTCAAAACCCTAAAAACATGTTGGCTTTTTATTAAAAACTTGTCAGGTCACCTGAAGCCAGGTGACAGATGCACACCGTTGGGGTCAGGAGTGCACTGCTATGGTAGTGAACCCTATGGCTGACTGCTGCGGATGGAACACTGGGTGATAAGGAAGGCAGGTCCACTGGAGCACTAACAGGGATCCCACAGAGAGCTAGAGCCTAAGATTCCCCAGGGCGCAGAGTATAAGATCCAGCAGGTATTCACCAGAGCCTCTAGTGGTGAGGATGGACTGGGCTGCAACTGGATCCAGGTCGCGGCCCCCAGAGTCCCCCAGCTCACACTCACAGTGGGCTATTGAGGATAGAGGGGAATCAGCAGCTCAGGATACAAGAGATAGTGAGGGGATAAGCCAAAACGTTGGGACGACTAGCAGACAAGGATAAACAAAGGACACGCCAAAGGTCAAGGTCACAAGCAGACAGGGATAGTCGAGAACAAGCCAAGATCGGTAAAACAGAGACAGACGTAGCACATGGCAAGCAGGAACCCAAACACACAATAGCTTAACAAACAACGTTGATCAGCGCGGCTGGCTTGCAGTGCACAGGTTAATATAGTGTTCCCTGATAGGGCCTGGGGTAGAGCCATGCTTGGAGGAGAGATTATTTAAGCAGCCAGGTGAGAGTGGCTGGCCTCTAAGGTGAACACATGGAGAAGGGGTAAGCTGAGAGACAAACATTACTGCATAACCATGACAAAACTAAAATTAATAAAATATTTGTGGACTTTCAATCAAACGTAGAACATTTTTCCTACACCCTTATTAAAGCTATAAAAATTCCGAAAGACGGTTCTAATGTCAACATTTTCTGGGGTTCTGCCTTAGGGGCTCTGTCTCCCCATCTACATTGGGAGGGGTTTCTCATCATAGTACCAACACAAGGACAAGGCAAATAGCCTTTTTTTTATTAGTGCCAGTTCACGCCAATGCCATGCATTGGTGTGCATAGGAAAAACATAGAACAAAGTACATTTTATCACAGTATGTTGCAAAGCATCATAACGTATTGTAACATGCTGCACAATGGGGGAAATAAATTAACTCAAATGAATTAACATGAAAAAAACTGCCCATCAATGCACCGCATTGCTTTGAAAAAAATACAATGTTCACTGTAAAAACACATCCATGTATGTCAACATACAAGTGTAATGCGCCAGTTGATGCAATAATTGCTGTGAATACGTGCTAAATGTATTTTAAAATTCTAGCAGTACAACGTCCCGAAATCTACTGAAATACAATATTTTAATGCAACAAGAAAAAAAAAATGCTATTTACTTTCAATGGTTCACTGACTATATCTCACGGATATAAATTAATGGCAACACCTGCTGTTACACCATCTCTGTAAAACATGGAAAATAAAATCATATTTTACCCATAAATTATACACAAAGCAATAGACTCCTTAATGATCGCTAAACTCTCGAATATTTGAACAGTTGTATGAAACGAATCTGGCTTTCCAGGCAGGGCAGAGGTGTGTTAAATATGGTTTGACAGCTGTTATTTGCTGCTGGCCATGTAAAAGATATATATCTTAGGCGACTAGTGCAATACAGCATCCCTAACCCAAATAAAGCCACGTGCCACAAATGTATCTTTTCTGCATCTGTTATTTTCTTGAATAAAGCACTCGAGTCTTCAAAGTTTACAGATAACAGCATGACAGACAGCTAGGCAAAACATATGTCTAAAAGTAACAGATTTTGTAAGCTTGCTAGTTTTTAGTGCCAAAATGCACACAATAGAAAAAAGAAGAACAGATATCAAAATATTCCTTTTATGGTTCTTCCCACGGAAGCTTTTGGTTTCTAATAGCCGAGTTATTGAGCTCTTATTAACAAATTTGTCACAGTGACTAAAACTGAGAAATACTGCTCATTTGCAAATTCAGCTGACACTCGGAATAGTTTGTTGTCGGAGTCAACCCTTGCAAAAGAAGCGGAGCTATGCCTAATATCCTCTTCCATATCTTCTTAATACGGGCGTATAGATTTTTTCTCTAATATTTTAATTGTTTTTAGGTGTCCCTAACCCTTGACCCATCTTATCTCTATCTCAACCTGACACTATCACTTTGCTCAGTCATGCCAAAGTGACAATGTCTGCACATAGCCCACCCCCAGGCATGTATACTTACACGGCCCATGCTCAATCATTGCCTCCTTGCACTGCTGGAGCCAGCCTTCTATGGTGGAATTGAGCTTCTGGGTATGGGGGGGGGGAGTGTATGTAACCACACAACCTCACCTTTGTGTCAGTGCCTGAGCGGTTAATCACTTGACCCCTGTTAAGTGAGGGATGCCATGATGTCACTCAAGCAGTCAACACCGAAAACCTTTACCAAGAAACCGCCTATGCAGGTAAGGGGCGCCTGTAGATAAAAACAAACTGTGTAGCTCTGACCAAAGTTGAATAATGCCCTTGCTGTAGGTGTACCTCATGAAGCCTGACTGAAAGACTCCCAGAGATGGCATCTCCCTATCCTGCCTTGTTGCTAGAACTTTGCTAAGGCACGCCTTGATGTTACTGTTCACATCCACAATCACAAGAGCAAGATTTAAAACACTTCTGCATCAGGGGAGAGAAAAGACATGTGAGGGGGTTTCAATCAGAGAAAGAGCTCACTCTTGTGGTGTAACAGCTGAGCGTGTCTTAGAAACGTTCTAGTAACAAGGCAGGATGGGGAGTATTGTAGTCAGGCTTCATGACGTACGTAAATGACCTGCACCAGTATTAAGAGCATTTTCAACTCTGGTCAAAACTGCACAGCTTGTTTTTATCTACAGTCACCCATTATCTGCACTTTTTTGTGAAGGTGAACTATGCTTTTAAACAGGGATACTACAGTGCAGGGAGTTGGCAAGAGCGTGTAGGTGGGCATGCTCCTAGGCAAAGTCACAGTACCTCTTTCACCTCCACCCAAAAACTCAATCCTCAAGGCCTCTTTCACATCAACCTAAATATTTTGCAAGATGACACATGCAGCTTAACTCGGCTATCGCGTTAACGCGCGTTCAGGATGTGTTTCACATGTGTTAAAAAATGCTGCCCAAATGTCATCTCTGGTTCTCAGGTTTTTTTTCACAAGAGGAAGAGAATGCTATAAACACTTCGAAAGCGCAGCCTGAACATGTTAAAAATGTTATGGGAGCATTGTGTTGCCATTGACTTCAATGAGGCGGCAGCTTGTGGCAAAGCCTAGAAAATTCAACATGGCTGAAATCCTGTCTTTCTGCCATTTGTTTAATTACCTAGCGTGTTGACAGGCAGTTCAGAAGAATGAAAAATGCGGCTAAAATGTCTAAGCTAACCTTTATATTTAAAGTGCAGCTCCACCCAAAAAGGGAACCTTGCTTGTTTGCCTTCCCCCCCCCCTCTGCTGCCACATATGCCACTTTTCTGGGGAGGGGGGGAGCAGGTACCTAGTTTTGGCAGGTACGCACTCCCACTTCCAGCTGAGCTTGTCGTGGCAAACTCAGCCGGAAGTTTGGTCCCCCTCCTCCTTCCCCCGGCACCGGGCCATTCACAAAACACACCGCATTTCACGCGAATGCACAGTAGGGAATCGGCTGTGAAGCCGCAAGGCTTCGCTACGAGTTTCTCTTAGCCAGGATGGTGGTGGCGGCACCCGAGAGCCAATTGAAAAATCGGCTCTGGTGAGGACACCGTTGAATTTATGGACAGGTAAATGTCCTAATATTAAAAATCAGCAGGTACAGTATTTGTAGCATTCAGCATGTAAAGTCTTATTACTACCCTGGCACTGATCATGTGTATCTGATGGACCCACCTACTCAGTACTCAGGAAGCAGGAAGGGAGTGGAATCCATATGTATGGTGAAAGAAGAGCAGCAGGTAGGAATCTGCAATTACCTTTTCTAAAATCCTTGTGATATCTACAAATATTTGCTTTTACTTCCTCAACAAAAATGGAATTACACTTTAAAATATGGAAACAGGAACAATATAGTTATTAGAAACTACAAGTTTACTTTAAGTTAACCTAATAACATTGTGCATATTCTTGTCAGTTTTCATTTTTCTATTTCTTCATTTAAAAAGATTTGACTGCATCAGTTTTATATATCAATCAGGAATGCAAAAAAGGGCAGGCACTTAGCAGGGGTGACAACAGAAAGTCAATAATAGAGGAGAATGATTAGGTTCTTAAAATGTGAAAAATCGCTTTATGCTAGTCAGGCTACACCGGTGAGACATTAAATAGAAATGGCCATTTATTATCATCATAGTTTATTTATTGGCATCGGTGTGTTTTGAAACTCCATAAATTATGGCAAAGGAGATGTTCTGTGTTGAATATTTTAGAACAGAATTGGGAACAGGGGAGAAAACAGCCAACAGCATTGTGTGCTCCACATAAGCCACATAAGGATGAGGCATTAAAAAATGAAGCAAAAGAATATGTCCTAACCTAATAATCACAAAACACACTTGTCATTTTTGCAAGAAAGGAAAGAAAATAATAGCAAGGGTTCTATTGGCTCCATCTGGCCTTACTGGGCTTTTTAAAGCAACCCGGTCAGCACAGGGTCACTTGTATATAATACCATACCTGTAAGAGAAGAGGAGATATACTTACCTTTCCAGACATCCTTGCATTGAAACGTAGCCACTTTGAAGCTTCCTGGCTGTTGAAGATATTAAACACTGTTGGGTGTGTCGAATACCAGTTAAGCACTGACTTGTGCTGTGGTTCCTCCCAACCACTAGTACAGTATTTCTCAACTCCTGTCCTCAGGACCCACCAACAGGCCAGGTTTGCAAGATAACTGAAATACATCACAGGTGATAGCATTTGTTGCTCAGTGATTGCAGTATTCTAATCTGTATCTCCTCAAGGTAACACTTAAAATCTGGCCTGTTAGTGGGCCCCAAGGACAGGAGTTGAGAACCACTGCCCTCATACATCCTGCAGTTATGTAAAAGTCAATGAATGGGAACCATAGTGTTCTCTCCTGGAAGATAAGATTACATGCAGTGGCTAAGGAGCTGCGAAGCAGAGGGATTTTAACATACAGGACACCGAAAAGGTATTGCTTCTTCTTTTACCGGTTTGGAAATATATACAAATTACCTTTTGCTGCCAGGGTCCCTCTATGTTAAGGTGCAGAACTGTTTTTGCTGTTCACAAGGCCAGATACGATTCTCCCTGTAGTCTTGCTTCAAGTAATACTTTTATCTATTCCCTGTGTTTACACAGGGATTTTCAGAGTAGGTAGAACTATTAACATCAGGCTCCTCCCCTGAGGAGCTCACAATGTTTTTACTACACTCACATGAGCACATACATACAAAATTTAGCTTTCTAGCTTTAGCTTTCAACCTTAAAGTAAGCAGGGGCGGGATGGGTGGAGAGGTGAGTATTGTATGTGGGCCAGAAGCGGGGGGCAGGGGCAATACTCAACATTACAACTAAGCGTTACCTTTTAGAAAATTAGAGCAATTCATGTTTCCAGGCTACAGGAGCATGTGAACGTATGTATATGATGCCTGAACTACAGCAATGGAGCCTGTCAGTACCCATGATAGGTGCACTTTAGGAAAAACATATCCCATACACTACATATATTTCTTCTTTAACATTCCTTTGTAGCTGCTTTTGTATGAGAAACAAGCGATGATTGCTGAGAAGGCCTCCACATGCTCTGTTTTCAGAGAGCCAAGCAATTTATACATATTTAAATGGCGCTGTTTGTTCCATAGCTGCAGTCTGCTGCACTTCCTCATACAGACATGCAATCCCAGTAGTGTGCTACGACGTCTTCCCGGCTATTAGAGGAAAAACATAACAATCTGTCCAATTTATAAGTCGCATCCTCCCGGAATGATAATTTAGAATAAAATCACTGAAGAACTTCTTAACCAAGAGATGTGAGACTTATCAAAAGCTGAACACTTTATTTGGTCGATTTCAGCAAAAAGAGATTAAAAAAACATTTGCATAGCTAGGAAAATGCATTACAAATAAGTCTTTCAGCATCTTTTGATTGAACAATCTTTGCCACTTACTAAAGCTGGAAGGGACAAGAACATTCAAATGAACCGATCTCCTAAAACAGACTCCCAGAAATGTTGTCTATGTCTGTGCTGCTTATGGATCATTGGGAGGCATGCTGAGCCTGTGCCCCCCCCCCCATGGTAAAGCTAGGACTGATCAATAAGGCTTCTATTGGTTCATGGAAGCATGCTGCAGAAGCCCATTCTTGAGGGATTTGAAGTACTTTCCCAAAAGACAGCAGTGAGACTCAGTCATGTCACTAGAACTTATGCAAAGCATGCAGAAGCTAGAGTCATAGATAAGCATTTTGTCCTTTTAGCTTTTAATTAATGTTTTTAATTTGGGGATGTTGGGGCTAACAGGCAACATTTTCAAGCAAGTTGTACTTTAAAGTGATCCTGTGTCACAACCGAAACATGTAAACTCCTATTAGAAAGAAGGCAATATAAGATGTAAAACTGCATGTCATATTTTACCTTTTCTCCTTCCAGAACAACCTGGAGCCATTCTAAAGTGCCATCCATTGTCTCAGAATAAGCAAAGCTCTCATCTGCATCCATCAATACATGGGCAGTCATGGACACGAAGCAAGTGAAAGTGACATTCTTATACAAGTACCAACTTTGAAAAAGTCAGCATTTGGATAAGCACTTTGATAGGACTTTAAAATGAACCCAAACTCAAAAAATTTACATTTGCTTTGTTATAGGGGACATTTAGAAATGATAATTGTGCCTAAACAGTACCTTAAAATTTACCTTTTGTCTGGAATTTCTCCTAAAGAACAGCAGTGCTCTTCCTTCTATGTAAGTGTGACCTGGCACTTCTGTGCCTACCACTCATAGCTGTATATCTGCAGTGCAGGATCAAAGGTACTGCTGCCCCCAATTGCTAGTTGCAGGAACTTTGGTGATGCCACTACTGTGCTGCTCACTGTTCTCCTTTCTGGAGGCTCTGAAATGAGGAAGCAAAGTCCTGCCTCTACCAAGATGGTAACCTTCACACAGAGACTCCATGCAGAACAAGACAGGTTAAGTCAGAAATGGGGGAAAGATTAAATGCAGGGAGACCACAGGCAATACTAATATCTAGTGTTTTACCCTCACCTTGCTGTTTTGGGATTAGTTTCCATAATTCAGTTTCTCAAATCTGAAAAAACGTATGTGATTCTTGAAGAGAAAACTACAGCTAGATCACACAGCCCTTAAGAGCCCAAGACACAATGGGCTGGAGGGTTTTGTTAAAAGAAGAGGTGTTAAAAACAAATAGAAGGTTCTCTATTGCTAAAAAAAAAAAAAAAAAAAAAAAGCACTAAAAGAGATTGACGGTGTAAATAGCTACAAACTATTTTATTTTCTCCTCCTTCATGAGCCACATGTGCCTCGTGCAGCT